>VZRE01006278.1:244448-339152 GCA_013396775.1 Cephalopterus ornatus | reverse complement strand
CCCCCCCCCATTTTTTTTTTTTTGTCTCTACTTTCTGCATGAAGTTAAAAATACAGCTGCTGTCTCCTGTCAATTCAACAACTTTACATCTTCAGTCTTTTCAGATGAATGCTCTGACTTAAAATGCAGAATCCTAACTTTTGGGTTTTCCTTGCTATTTGTTTTCCTTTTTGTCTGCTGGGTTTTTTCTTGGTTTTGTAGTTTTCTATTATCTATCCTATACTTCCTCATACCCATCAAAAGTTTTTCTCCTCGATTCTGTTTTAAAAACAGCTTTAAAGAAGGAGGATTTTTCTGTTTGTTACCTCAGTAGGAATATCCCAAATGGCATATTTTCTTATGTTGTTTCTTCTAATGCAAATTGATCTGAACAGGAATCGGTATTTAGTCTGTATTTTTGTAAGGCCCTAATTGATCTAAAGCAAAGGTGATCTGAGTGTTGAGTTAGGTATGTGTTAATTCTATGGGATATTCCTGCATTGCTCCATTCTTTGTTACAAGATAACAGATTTCAGTCAAAGTATTATGAACTTCCTATGACAGCCACTAGATTTTAACATTTTATTAATATTTTTGCCCTTTTTGTCTATAAATTTAAAGAAGGCATTTGAATAATCAAAAAATATAAACAGCTTTCAGATATCCAGGAGTTTAGGACCATTCATATTTTTGACAGCTTTCCAAAGCCTGTTGTTCTACACATAAAGGAAGTTGTGTCAACTTGCATCTGTTAATATTTAAAAATATTTATTACCACTGGTTTAGGCAATTTCCATAGTCAATGTTTCACAGAATTAAAGACTTCAGAGGACATAACTTCAAATACCACTTGTTCCTCCTAATCTGGAATATTTTATCTATAAATTTTTACTTAGTAGTTCTGATACAGATTACTTCTGCAATGTAGAGTATACCCCTATAACTGTTAGACTTCTTTTACACATGTAAATCAGTAGTCATTGTTAGGAGATAATAGAACTATAACAGACTGTTTGTTTTGGTTTTTTTCCAGAAACCTTATGTGAAGTGCTTTTATTTTCCAAGCAATTTAATCCCAGAATTACTTGTCTCCATGCACTGTATTTGGGGTTTTTCATTTTCTTTTACAACTGATTTAAACTTTAAGTCTAAAGAGAACTGTAGCTTGGAAAGGTGACAGAAGCTTTGGGGCACCTTCTGAAGGGGTTCAAATGCTTAGCACTATCGTATTAGACTGAATCTAATCACCAGTAAAACTGCAGTTAAAGCATTGAAAACAATCTGTATTTTCGTTATCTTGCTGTATTGCAAAGCTTCAGTTATATATAGCTTCAAAAAGATAACATTTCTGACTTACTACTTCCAAAGTTAAAGTAAATAAATAAGTATTTCTTCCTCAGGGTCCGTTGTGGTAGGGATCATAGTTGGGAGCTGAAAACATTGCCTCCACCAAAACTTTTCTTGCTATGAAGGCTTCATTTGAAACACCTGGTTGAAAAGCCCTTAAGTGAGGATAACCAGTGCTCAGGCCCCTTTCTTATAGGGTAAAAGGAAGAATTGTGACAGGCCTTATGAATGTTTCACTTTCAGCTCTGATGGTGCAACAGAGGAAGAAAAATCCTATATATTCTTACCTTTTTTGTTTTCAACACTGTGATGATGCAAGGAATTGCTTTATAAGCCTCTTCTTTTTTTTTTTCTCTCTGCATTTGAGTAGTAACTCGGGGAGTCCAGCGGACTGCTTTTGTTTGCTTAGAAGAGTGGTGGCACCATGATTATATAGCTACAAGTTGTTGCCCTGTGATCTCCTAAGGGCTAGGTTTGCCAGCTTATGGTTAGCTGCATGCTCTGTATGTATCTCTTGTTGCCCCTTCAGATATGAGTTTGGAACAGGTTTAGCCTCTGGTGAGTTTTAAGGAGAACTGGTCATCTCCTCAAGGTTGTCTTGTTCTGTTCTTTCAAAGTTTTGTGGGTCTTGTGGTTGGCTATTTGCAGTTTTCTCTCCATCTGCTAAAGTCTCAGGCTAGCAAAGAATTATTGCTAATAGCATTTATGCCAAGAGTTCTATAATATGGCTAAGAAAAAGTGAGATCACTTTTGGGAAGGAATAGGCATGGGTGCTGTATATCTCAGGATAAGCTCATGAACATCTTTTTTTTAAATGAACCTAATGGGGAAAGTTTAATTTGAGGGAACAAATTTGTGGTTTTTTTAGTCCAAGGTTATTTATGTGCCAGTTAAAAAGGCACGTAACAGCTGTGTGGTGTCGTAGGTACATCCCAGTACTGCAGAATAATTTTCAGATATGCCATACTCTTAAGGTTTTGTATCCTGTTACAAGCTGTAAGCAGCTACATTTGAAGTCTATCACTGTACAGTGAATGTGAGGTCTCCTACTTCTTTTGTTCCATGTAACTTCTGTCATCCTCATTTGAATGAAGACTGAATGACATGAAAGAGAAACTTCAAAACAAATTTTTCTTTCTTATGCTAAACTTAATGTACATGGATTTCCAAATTTAAGTATGACTGCAGGAACTTAGTTAATACTGATAAAAGCTATTAGGAAATTCAATAGTTATTTTATTGTTTTGTTTTGGATTTTCTTTTTCTCTTCATTCAGGGTGGTAGGCATGTTGATTACGTGGTGGATCAAGTTGTGGGCAAACTGATAGAAGTGGTGAAAAAGAAGAATAAAGCTGGAGTTTCAGTCAAACCATTTCAGGCAAGTTACTTTATACAAAAATATTGGAAAATATGAATGTGGTAACTTTATTGAGTAAATTGGTTTCTATGTTTTCAACAGGTGAAGAATCATATATGGGTTTTTGTTAATTGCTTGATCGAAAACCCATCATTCGATTCCCAGACAAAGGAAAACATGACATTGCAACCTAAAAGTTTTGGGTCAAAGTGCCAGCTATCTGAGAAATTTTTTAAAGCAGTAAGTAACCTTTTTTTCTTTTTTACCCCTGTGAAGCAGGAATTGACATACTGGATCCAAGTGTATATATGCTCTGTAGCAGAAGGTTAATTTTAGTGCATTATGGTATTCTAGTGACATTTGCATACTATGAAAATGGAATGGAGGAACCTCTGGTCTTAATAATGGAAGCAACAACTGTGTTTTGACTCTTGCCCTGGATTTAAAAGCAAGCTTGGCCTGATCAGCTCATTTATTGAAGATTCTGGTATTTATATTGATGAAATGAATGTGACTCTTAAAACCTAAACATAGTCCTTGATCAATTTTTTTTGTGTTAAAATATTTTTCTGAGGTTGAGAATATTTTCTACCTTATTCTTTGGTATCAATCCTATTCTGTTTCACTAAGGTGAAAAGAGAGGGAGGGGCTGAGTCACATTTACTTGTTCTTCCAGTAATCAAGGAAATGCAAAACTGGGGCTGTAGTATTAAAAGTGGTCATTATTGTTGGGCAACAGGTTTAAAATTTTTTCTGTAGATGGGCTAAGAATTGCTATTCTAAATTAATGTACTAGTAGAAATACATTTTGGAGGTTTTTCCTCTATTACAATTTTATACAATGAAGCAAAGGTAGACTTCTGTTAGCCAGAACTCAATATAATGTGTCCTATTTAGGGCCAGTAGCATAAATGGAACTCCAGTAGTGAGGAGAATGGTGCTACTGCTCATACTCTTTGGCATGAAAACTCCACTTGCTGTGTAGTGTTTTCAACTCCTAAATCTGTATTACAAGTGACATTCTTATAGAACTTACAGGGGAAAAAAACCCACCACACAGTATTATATAACAAAATCTGAAGAGTGAATACATGTTGTATTTCAATCAGCAGGTTCGATTTATAGTGTTTCTAATATTCCCTGAACTGAACATTGATTTCCAGATGTGTTAAATGTGCAACAGAATCTCTGCAATGAATGCTGTATTGTGGGGGATAATGAAAAACCAAAGCTCACAGTATTTTGTTCCACCTGTATTTTGTTTTGATGTGAAACCAAACCTAAAGCAGTTTTAGTTTAGAAAATATACTATATGCTACTTTTTCTGCAGATGTATTTCTAAAAATTATATCCGTTTCTCAAATGATTGATATAAAGCCTTATTCCTAAATGGTTTTGATTGTCTTTCAGCCATTTCCAGTCATTTCCAAAGAAACTTTAAATGGTCATAAATATCTCATACAGCTGTCAAAGTCCAGGAAACAAGTGCTTTAGAGGCTAAAATGTCTCAGCACATCAACCACACAGCACAACCTCTTGTTAGGTCTCAGACCTCCTTTCCTCTTTCCACCAGTTATATAAGGGGTGGAAAAGAACGCTCTGTGTGTGTTGTGTTTTGGTTGCATGTGCATAAAATGATAAAGAGTAAGGTATATGTTAATTCCTTGACTTTCATGTATTGCAGTTTTTAAAATTTAGAGAGCTTTGAGGAACAGTGTTAGATCAGTGACTTAAAATTGAGATGTAAGAATCTGCTATGTGAAGCTTTATTTTTCTCATCCACAATTCTGATTTGTTACTTGTAGGCCTCTAACTGTGGTATCATAGAGAGTATTTTGAATTGGGTCAAATTTAAGGCACAAACTCAGCTGAACAAAAAATGTTCATCAGTGAAACACAGTAAAATCAAGGGCATTCCGAAACTGGATGATGCTAATGATGCTGGTAAGAGCACTTATTTTTAGTTTCTTTAAGGTTTCATAAATTTTTCACAGACATGATAATTTTAAACATGACTTTATTTTTCATCCTTATGGGGTTTTTAATAAAAGTCTTTCGAGTTTTCTAAACTTTCTAGAGGTAGAATTTAAAGCATGATGGTGAGTTTGATATCAGGAATACTGTCCTCTCTGGAGCAGAGAATTAATAACACTGAACAAAAGTGGCAGTCTAGTTTGATATTGGAAGAGTGTTTATAGTCTAATTGTGGTTTCCTGCTATATAGTGTTACCAATATTCTGTTTTGGAGGTCTTCTTGACCTTTCTAATGTAAAAAGATCAGAATCTTTATAGGGCCACAAGCTATAGGAAGTAGATCACATAGTGTGCACACCTGAGGGAATGGTTCCAGAGACTATTTTCAGAAGACTTTAAATGCCATTAAGTTCCTGTCTAGGAATATAGGGCAAACTGGCAGTCTCTGCTGGCTTGCTTCTTTAGCACAGATAAGGATCAGGATCAGCTGGCAGTCTCTGTGCCAGTAGCAATGGGAGTTGTTCTTGAATTATTTGGGGGGCACATATGACTGAAGAGTTTGAAATGTTGCCATTCTGTGTTAATGTTAATTGATTTGTAATACATCCTTACATTAAACAAAGGTAGAGAAATTGCGATGAAGTAGGTGGATGGGCTGTGTAGGTAAAAGCACGTAAGACTGATAAAGAAGCTTTTTTAAATTTTTTGAGCTTCAGTGTTGAAGCCAAAAATTACCCAATGAGATGATGAGACCTGTTTAATTTTCTTCTCTTTTTGATTCCTTGGCAGTAATTTTTTTTTAATTTGTTTTCTTCACTATTTTATTACTTTTCCCATTATTCAGATGACATATTTTGTCTCAAAAGTTGATAATCATGTCTCCTTTAACTAGTGTTTTGTTTGTGGAATTGGCATTCTGTAGTCAGATGTAAGTTCCTAGTATTTTTCTTCTGTAGAAGATTGTGTGCTTGGAGAAATTATGGCTATGAAGCCTAATGCTCCTAAATCATATAATGAATGATTTTGGGCACACTTTCTTCATAGGATTTTTTTTAGTTCTGCTTTGGAGACCAGCCTTCAAAGTCACTTCTTACACAGTTTTTTGATGGAGGGACACTGAAACTTCCTCAGCTAAGCAGGCATGTAGGGATTCATTTGGGCTCAACACTGATGCCTAAAGCTTTGCATGTCTTGAATCCCTGTTACCCAAGTATTTTTCTGCTGCCTAGTTGTATGGGGAGTGGGAACTCTGCATCTCCCAAGGAGGCTTACCCAGGTGTTGGTTTATTGAAGATCTGGAACATACTACTTTTCTCACATTGAAGGCATTGCATGTTTGGGGTGGACACACAGAGAGGCAGAGAGACATTCAGTTTCTGAGTACAACGTGTATTGTCATATACAGGCTTTGCCTGACTTTCTGAAGTGTTATCTATACTGGAAGAGACGTTTTAAATTAGAGGATCACTACTAATATATTTAGTAAAAATTTCTTTAATCATTTCTTTTTAAAGACTGAAGATATCATATGGATCATCTGTTTATTCTTGAAAAGGAATATTTTGTTCTTTTTGCACAATCAAAAATAATCAGGATCTTTGATTTCTCCTTTCGTAGAGAAAGGGAAGGCAGAAGGTGATACGATAGCGTGACTTCTTCAGTGTGGCTGAGGTGGTTGGTCTGGTCTTGAGAACTTGTCTCAATGAACTTCAGTTGTTGATGGTGCCTAACTGATGTTTCTTAACATAAAGGGAAAAAGGAAGTACTGGTACCATGGGAATTCTTTAATGAGTACACAGACGAAAAACATTATGAAACTATCAATCTTTGCCTTTGGGACCTTAATAGAAAGGATTGTGGTGAAAGGACAAGGAGTAATGGGTTCAAACTGGAAGAGGGGAAATTTAGGTTACATGTACAGAATAAATTCTTTCCTGTGACAGTGGTAAGGCATTGGAACAGGTTGCCCAGAGAAGTAGTGGATGTCCCATCCCTGCAAGTTTTCAAGGCCAGGTTGGATGGAGCTCTGAACAACCTAGTGAAAGATGTCCCTGCCCATGGCAGGGGGGTTGGAACTTGATGGTCTCTAAGGTCCCTTCCAACCCAAACCATTCTGTGATTCTATGACTGGGGGATTCTAAGGGTCAGGTGAATTAAGGACTGTATGTCCTCTTTCTGTGTGTGAGAGGCAGGTCAGTATTTCTAGGTCCAAAAAATTAAACTTTTCCATATGAATATTGCCTAAGAATGCTCACAACTGTGAGTATGTTGTGAAGAGTTACACAGTTATAAATCATATTTTCAAAAGAATTTCAGACCTCCCTGTAAGCTGGAGAAAAGGTTTAAATGATACATGAAGATAAAGTTTCAGGGAGATTGTTTCAAGACATTCATATGTGTCACACAGAGATTTCTTCCCCCACTGTAAAGAATGAGTCCTATAACTGGTCATTCTTGCTTTTTTTGTGATCTTGATGAGGTACACATAGTTCTGTGGCTTGTTGGAGGTGCAGGGGTAGAAACGAGAGCAAAAATAAAGAAATAGAAATATAAGGTTGTAAGGGAGCAGCAAGATTACTTAATCTGGTGAAGCATGAGAGCGTTTTTTTGATCCTACCAGTTGATGTAGTTCTTTCTTAGAGTTCTTTAGAGCCGTGCTCAGGAAAATACCTGGCACATTGTTTTTCCATGAAATTAATTGTTAATGATTGCGTCCATTCCAGAAGGAAGTCCACCTGGATTACATTCAAATGTGTTTTCTGCAGTTCATTTAGGGAAAAGTATTGGCTCTCATATATTCTGAAACAGCAGACTAGTATTTTTCTTGGTATTTGGGGTCCACTTTGTTGATAGTTAGTTATTGACGCTGTGAATAGCTGCCTAATTTAGATTCTATTATGCCAAATGTCTTGATTCAGAAAACCAAAGATGAATGTAAATTCTATGTAATAGGGAGCATGGGGTGGTGTTTACATACCAGGTAAAAGCAAATCACAGCACTTATTTTAAATTCCAGCACTTATTTTAAATTCAAAACTTACCTTATTAGCAATAGGTGAGACTTAACCAGCTTGAAGTTTTTTTTAGTCTTTCCTACTGCTTAGCCTTGATAAAATAGCAAAACTGCTTAATGAGCATTTGCACCCTTGCAAAAGGATAGATTCCTTTTTTCAATCTGCTTGTTATTTGGGACATCTATTCCACTACTGCAGTTGCAATAAACAGAACATAAATGTCATTCCAGTTTTGAATATATTGGGCACACAGGCACCAAAATGCAGTGTGTCTTGTAGAGTCAAAATTGCATTGTTAGTGAAGATTTATTTTTCTGTTCAAGAAATTTGTGAGGTATAATAAGTGCAAATGTTCTCATCTTTTGAGCTTTTCTGTCAAGTTTTTCTTACAGTTGTCTGGCTTCAGCTGATGGACAATAAAAAACGAAACCCACAAAAATGATTTAATAAATTACTTTTTAAAATATACTGTGAGGAAAGGGGAAATGCAGAATGGGAAATAACTCCTGTATGTAACTCAGACATGCATAATGTATGTGTGTAAGAAATTTGCAGCTAGAAAAATGAAATGGTGAAGGCACAGGAGCAATCAGACTTTTTTTGTGCAGACGTGTGGGGACCATTGCATAAGATGTGCCGCTATTGCATCCCATTTTGTCTGTTTTGCTCCTTGTCCATAGCAATCCATAGTGTACTGCTAAGGGCAAGGATATTCGCTCTTGTGCAATTTTAGTGTTATGGAGGGCCATCCCTAAATATAGAAATGCAATGTATTTAAATGAAGAGAAGGAAGAATTCAGTTGTATTTCTTTTATTTGAGTTACGCTTTCTGGTTTTTTTACCTTCCCTCTACTTCTTCCTGGACTGCAGGTGGCAAACATTCCTTGGACTGCACATTAATATTGACAGAAGGAGACTCAGCCAAATCTTTAGCTGTCTCTGGCTTGGGTGTTATTGGTAGAGACAGATACGGAGTATTCCCACTCAGGGGCAAAATTCTCAATGTTCGAGAAGCTTCTCACAAACAGGTACACAGTTTTGTCCTCTCCTTTTTGCTGACAAATGGATGTCTCCTGTTTATTTTTGATTTCTTGATTTGCACCTTAATATTTTAATTTTTATTTTTTCATGAAAATTTTGTGCCTGGGATTTCACAAAGTACCAGCTTCTTTAAAGCCTGGGATAAGCCTGGAAATACTAAGTGTTGTCATGCAGTACTGGGATGATAAAGTTAATTTCTTCACAAGTGGAAGGAAATTTTGCAATGACTCATATTAATATTTCACATGAATATTTGAAAACCCTAAAATTTTTCATACTCTCCATTGCCATGTGATTTCATTGGCTCACAACCTGAGCGCAGCTGCATTACCCCATCTCATTATTTCTGCTGCCCTCCATAATTTGTCTGTAATAAGAGATGTGTTGCATATGGCCATAGAAACAGTGGAAAGAGAAGGCAGCTCTGTAAGATGACTTTTTGTTAAGCATGGAGTTTTCTCCCTGCTTTCCTGACCCAGAGTGCTCTGGGCATAGAGGAGAAAAAGTGTGGTGCATTCTTGCGAATTTGCACGTACAGAAGAAATATTTACAGGTGCAAAGGCTGCAAGGGGCTGGGCATAAAAAGGTTATGAAGTTGAGGTTGGGATGCATTCAGTAAGCAGCTCTCAAGCCCACCTAAAAAAGACCAAGATATTTCTAAATTTCTGCTTTTTACACTGACTTCAAAAATAACTTTTTTATACAGATTATGGAAAACGCAGAAATCAACAACATCATCAAAATAGTTGGACTGCAATACAAGAAAAGCTATGAAGATCCAGAGTCTCTGAAAAGCTTGAGATATGGAAAAATTATGATCATGACAGATCAAGTAAGTCTGAAATTCACAGGTTTTAATATACACAGCTTCTTACAATATGTCTTGCTGCAATTTCACAGGTTATGTTTTTGTGCATTACAACCTGTCTCAGCTGTGACAGTATGGATGCATTCAGAGGGAGTCCCTAATGTATGAGGTTTCTTTGCAGGATTAATTTATCTGTGTGTTGTTTTGGTTACTCCAAATGAACAACTGGACTTTGCTGCACAAAATAGTAGAGAAGGCAAAGTAATAATAAAGACACACTTTTGATAACTCAAAAATATGTTGTAAATAAGGACAAAAGGGAACAGTAGGTGAGGTGCTATTGCTAGCAAGTCAGGTAGAGACAAGAACGAAGGCAATTACTTTTGGATAATCTCATGGTTGAACTACCAAGCATCATTCCATCAATGAGAGCTGTGGGCCAGGCTTGGCTGTCTTCCACAAAACTTCAGCTCTCTGGTGTCTGGGAGAGCTGTGTAGCTCTCAGTGAAAACATAACGCAGGCAGAGAAACTTTGAACTGCAACCATGGACTTGGCTTGGAAGAGATTATTATTAGCTTGGGGATAGTGCCATTCACAGGGGATTATTTCAAACCCAGGTCCAGTTTGGAATCCAAATTAAAATTAGCTGTACCCTTCTGTACTTTCTGTCAACAGCCAGTGAGTGGGTTTTTGGTGGTTTTGGAAATCTGACATTTTGTAAGATTGCCTCATGTTTTCATGTTCTGATTTAGGATCAGGATGGATCTCACATAAAGGGCTTGTTGATTAATTTTATTCATCACAATTGGCCATCACTGTTGAAACATGGTTTTCTTGAGGAATTCATCACCCCTATTGTGAAGGTACAGATTCTATTATTGAGATTCTATTATTTTATGGATTAATTACAGTGCAACAGAAACGTTGATTTTTTTTTTGTTTTGCTTTTGTTTTGTTTTGTTTTTCTAAAGGCAAGCAAAAATAAGCAAGAACTCTCATTTTATAGTATCCCTGAATTTGATGAGTGGAAAAAGCATATGGAGAATCATAAAGCATGGAAGATAAAATACTACAAAGGTTTGTTTAAAAACAAATAAATGAACCCTATGGATAAATGATAATAAATGGGTGCTATGAAGTTTTATTTGTGGCTGTTTTCAGGATAGGATCTTATATAACAATTTTATAATATTTCCAGTAAAATGAAAGCGGTAAGATAATAAAACTTAAATTTTTAATATTGAGTAACAGTTTATTTTTATTGTACAGGATTGGGTACCAGCACTGCTAAAGAAGCAAAAGAATATTTTGCTGACATGGAAAGGCATAGGATCTTATTTCGGTATGCTGGTCCTGAAGATGATGCTGCCATTACACTGGTAAGAACTTACAAAAGTGCTTCTGTATATGATATGTTTTAGTTGCCATTGTTTGCTGAAAATGGCACATGAGAAAGACCTAGGAGGGTTGTTATCGGTTTTTTTTGGAGTACCTGAAAAAAATCTTTTGGAAAGAATCTTTTGGAAAGAATCTTTTGGAAAATCCTTCAAATTTTGGAATAAGCTTTATGCATGCTACAAAATCAGCTCTACCTTCTGCTTTTAGCGTTGATAGTTTGTGTAATGTGAATATCAAGAAATGTTATAGTCAGACTTGCTTTTAAAGACAGAACATGCAAAAAGTACTCTATGTAAGACAGTAGAGCCCAAACAAATTATGTTTCACATCTACTTAGGCATCTGTATTTTGTTTCTGAGCACATAAGATCAGATAAATATTATTTATTCATTGAAGATATATCACTGTGGCATATGTGTATTCATACATGTGCTCTACATGTTTGAATTTGCAATCTTGTAGGTAGTTGTGTGCGAGAAAGTACTTGTGCTTCGAAGAAAGTTTGTGGAAGGCAAAGGATGAAGTGTCTGGAACGGAGCTACTTTTTCAAGAAATATTTCAACTTTTATCTATTTTGATTTGCTATTCTAATTGTAGGTTGTATTAGAGAGAAAAAAAGAGTAGGAGAGAAAAAGAAGAAAAATGGAAAAATACCCATCTTAGACAAAACAACTTTTTCCTTATACCATGGATGCAGTAAAATGTGTGTTTTTACTGATAGAATTCTGATCTCTATGCCTGCCAGCAGACCTCCCTACACAGGCTGGTACCTGAGGCCACGTGACCTGTTACAGCTGATCCTCGCCGTTGTCTAAAATGGTATTCTGTCAATTCAAGATGAAACTGGTCAGCTGTGACTAGTACTGCAGCTGTTAGCAGAAGCTTCACTTGTACTTCTACCCACGTTTCTTCTGCTGTTAGCTGTAATCCCAGACCCAAATTTACCTCTGGGCATAGGTGGTGTAAGCTTATGAGCCCTACCAGTTCTCATGATAGCTGTAATCTAGAAAAGCAAAAATTATTTCACATAACAGATTTTTCAGCATTCTGAAGAACTCTTTTGCTGGCAAAGGAGGTATTAAAATAGCAGTTTTAAGGGGAAAGAGAAAAAACCCCTCCTTATTCTATTCAAGAATAAATATTTGAGAACAGGTTTTTATTCAAGCTCTTAATTCGATTAATTCTATTCTATTAAAGTAATTTTTATGTTGATCCAACACTTGGTCATTTGTCACTTCAGTGGTCTAGAAAAGGTATAGATAAACTGAGACAGAAGAAAATTGTAAGAATTTAGTAATGTTTTTTACAAAAGCCTAATCTTAAGCCTTCATATGTCTGACATTGTGAATTACCAAGCTTTGGTCACAAACGAAGTCAGTCTGATGCAAAACAGGGTGATATCATTTAGTCTCTCTCAGAGACTAAATTACTAAGGTTTAATATTTATTATGTATTATCATGATCTCTGAGGAAATGAAACTACTCATTGAGCTCTTTTGGAGTGCTCCAGAGTCCTTCGAAAAAGATAGTGCTGATGACTATCTTCTTATGCAGCAGAGTGGTTGAAATCAGGACATGATGGAGTCTCTATATATTATTCGCTGATGAAAAAAAGGCAGTACTTTAGCAACTCTAGAAGTTTTCCTAAAGAAGTCAAAATCTTTCTTAAATCACTAAGACCCCAGCACCCAAGCTATGAGCTCACTTGGAGGAGTTTTTACTTTATATGAGGCTTCAAAAATCCACTCACCAGATCTATTAAAGAGCTTTTGGTTCTTTTAAAACCCATAAGAGAGAGCACAGAAGAGAAAAGCTGCACGTGTTTCCTCATGAAGTACTTTTACTGGTAAACTTTAGAAAATAGGAGTACTTGGCAAAAGCTTAAAGGGTAACATTCAACCAAAACACTGCATTCCACAAAGCCTTGACTTAGCACATGCTAACCCATCCAACTTAGCAAAATCCAGCCCATCTGGTCTCAAGCTACCCAAAATATTAAGAAAGGAGATTTGGAGAAGAAGTAAAGAAAGAGAGAGAAAAAGAGAAAATTATAGCTGCTGCCTAGAGCCCTGTGCAAGTCCAGTGTCCAGATGGCAGGGTCGGAACAAGCACGGAGAGCACTTGTTGCTGCTTTTATGAGCTTTGGGGCCCCTGTGGCCACACCCCCCACTCCCAGGTGGAACTCGCGGCCCACTGGCCACTCTGGAGCTCTGGGCAGGGTGAGGGGCAGTGTTCCCAGTGTGTTTTCCATTCTGGAACTGGGTTAGGGGCTCCAGGGGGTGTGGTGAGGGGCACTGCTCCCAGTGTGTTATCTGTTCTGAGGCTGGGTTAGGGAGGAAAGAGGGTGTGGTGTAGGCCGTGCTCCGGGCCTGCATTTGACTGATGCTGCTCCAGGGTGTCCTGGGGAGGCTGGCAGGGGCTGAGGGATGGGATAGGCCGTTATCTCATCTCCATGAAATTCGACCTGTCCCTTCCCTGCCACACCCCCTATCTTGAGTTAGTCCGAGCCAATAATTATAATAATCCAGTGTCTCACAACCACATACTCAGTTTCTGTGTGTTCTTGTACTCTTTTGGAGAAGAAACACCTGAAGGGGAACTCTGTTTCTCTAACATGGCAGAGTCAGAACATTCCTGTGTCCTTTCATAGGGTGGTTGCTTAAAAGTGACACCTTGTTGTCATGAAGGCTGATGCCTTCAGTCAGCTGGCCTAAATTCTTAGTCTTTTCATGCAGTGTCAATTTTGTCCAACTTGTCAGTTTTCTTAAGAGGACTAGGAAATACCATTCAGGAACAGCTACAAGTTATTGGCATTCTCTGGCTCCAGGGCATGGAGAGGACAAGAACAGTAGGGTATTTTTTCTAATACCTTCAGCTGATTTTCTTGATGAAACATGGTTATAGTTCAGTCTAAATGATAAACCCAGCCTTAAATCTCTGTGGGGTAAGACCTTCAAACCTGTGTATCAAAGGACAACTCTGATGTGAAGAGGGGAAGAAGAATAAGATTTGTCCAGATGTGTGCACATTTTGGGAAAGTAATATAAATTTAAATTGCAATCAGCAAAAGATCTGTCAGTTCAAAAACATTGTGCAAAAATGTGTAAAAAGTCATGTACTGGTACTTCTGCTTAAATGTAAACATTAATTGTGTGGATTAGCTTGTTCAAATAAGCCTTATTGAATACTCAATCAGATAGTGCAATATAATTAAAATTCTGACTGAAGTAACATACATTTACACAAACATTTATATTGCTGATAATTTAGTGTACTTGGAATCTTTTCAGGCCTTCAGTAAGAAGAAGATTGATGACCGAAAAGAATGGTTAACAAATTTCATGGAAGACAGACGACAGCGTCGGCTACATGGCCTTCCTGAGGTGAGTCCTAAATAACAGTAATAAATCTGCAGGGTGAGATTTAAGTGTAATGTAGTTTTGTATTGAATGAATAATGTATGTCTTTTTTTTTCAGCAATTTTTATATGGCACAGCAACAAAACATTTGACTTATAATGATTTCATTAACAAAGAGTTGATCCTTTTCTCAAATTCAGACAACGAGAGATCTATCCCTTCTCTGGTTGATGGTAAGCTGGTAATTCCTTATGATTTGTTGTAACATTCCTCTTTATTGATAGTTTTTAAAGCTGTGATTTGTACTGGAATCAATGCATTCAAGTAGAGAATATAAGAACTTCTATGTATTGGTTATCGTTTCATATCAATGGTATCCTGGAGTGCATTAGGAAGATCATTGCCAGCAGGGTGAGGGATGTGATCCTGGCCATCAGCCCTAGTGAAGCCACATCTGGAGAGCTGTGTCCAGTTCTGTGCTCCTCAATATGTGTTGCTCCTGGAGCTGATCCAGTGGAGGGCAGCAAAGATGATTAAGAGAGTAGAGCTTCTCTTATGAGGAAAGGCTGAGGCAGCTGGGCCAGTTCAGTCTTGAGAAGAGAAGACCAAGAGGGGACCTTATCAATATATAAAAGTATCTGAAGAGAGTGTGTCAAGAGGATGAATCCAGGCTCTTCTTGATGGTGCCAAGCAATAGGACAAGAGGCAATGGGAAGAAACTGATGCACAGGAAGTTCCACCTGAACATGAGGAAGAACTTCTTTACTGTGCAGGTGACCATGCACTGGGACAGGTTGCCCAGAGCGGTTGTGGAGTCTCCCTCACTGGAGATATTCAGGAGCTGTCTGGATGCAATTCTGTGCAATGTGCAGGATGACCCTGCTGAAGCAGGAGCGTCGGATCAGATGACCCCTCTGTGATGCTTCCCAACCTGACCCATTCTGTGATTTATGCACTAACTGCTGTGTTTCTTCTGTGAGGAAGTTTAAGCTGTTTCTGTGCAGCCTTTTTACGTAACCAGACCTATTCACCAGACTCTACGAGTGCTTTGTTTCTAGTCAAATCATCAGAGAAAGCTGGTCTTTTAAGTGCTAATAATAATCAAAATTCAAGCCATCAGCTGAATGCAGATGAAGATGCAAATGTTTTCTCCTTTCAGTCTTACACCACAGGCGGTGATCTAGTGTTTACTGACCTGTAATCTTGCTAGGGTTCTGTCAATCAGGTTTACTAACTCTCCCCTTGCAATAGCACAGACATTAAAAGAGGCAGCTTCACTACACTGCACGAGAGCTTCATTTGTAAAACTGTGTGCGGACAGTGTGAGCAGGAATTTCCTCCCATGTTATTGTCCATATGCATAAGCTTAGCAAGGTCAGAAAAAAGGCCTTGAGGTTTCATGGGGACAGTAGGGATGGGGGAAGTGCATTTATCTCCACTTTCCAGTACATTTCTTTATAGTGGAGGTGGTCAGCCTTCTTGACACTACAGACCCACACCAAAATATTCATGCAGCAAGAGCTTTTTGTATTTTAGATGAGAGAGTGGGATAGTTCGCAGGGGGATAGGGACAGTAGCTTCCTGGTAGGATGGATCCTCAGCTTTGCTGCAGAATGAGGCTGAGTTAGGTATGGCAGATACATCTCTAGGGAGTCAAAGAATGTCAATCTGTTTCAGCTTCTCCAGACTTACTTCCTCCCATAGTTGGGTAATTATAAAGATGTATGTTTCAAGAGGTCATTGTTCATTTTAACATACTGTACTCTCGACTGCTTTCTCAGAAACAGCAGAATGATTTTGCTGCAACTTAAAATAAAGAATGAACTTGCAGTAGACAACTGTAATTTGAATTGAAGTTCTCCAAGACTCTTTCTACAAAAGTGTAAGAAAATAAGAAGGGAACGTAGTTATTCATATATTTGTGTGCATCTATGTATATTTGTAATATAATGTATGGATATATAATGTTATGAATATTATATATAATTACTATCAGTGTTTCTGCCAACTTTAGCTGTAATTCTGCATTCTGGGCATGGATATGTGAGTTGTTCAGCAGGTATAGTACTCTAGCAATGGTTTTTGTCCTGTAGCATCATCAGGTGGAATATAACAGGCTAGTCTGGTGGCAAATCTCAGGAAAGAAACAGAGGAAGAACATTTTGATTATCTCTTCACAGTTACTAGTTACTCTTCTTACTCCTTGAGGATCCTCCTATGTAAAGAAAATCCTGTAATTTTATTATATTCAGTAGCCTTGGTAGAAAAACATGATGTGGACCCATTGTAAAAAAAAATGACATATTTGAATAAAATGGAGATTGGAGTCAGTGTCTCTCTTTTTGATTTTTTGGGAGTTTTTTCCCACTTTTTGCTATTATGTTTGACCCAGGGTAGTAATGGTAAGACGTAACAATATTTTAGTGCATTTCATAAATGTGAGTTAAAACTCTGAATAGATCAATAAGCATAATCTAGAACTAGTTATCAGTTCTAGATAACATACAGAAAACATGATGCAATCCTTTCCACACAGATGTTGTACCTAAAGTTGCCTAAGAAATGAAAGTAAACCAGAAGATCTGAGACTGGCTTCTTTCTTAAAACTCTAAAATATCTAAAACTGATGTATCTTTTTGTTGAATTTTCTTCAATATTTGAGATTTTCACACAGAAAGTAAAAAATCAGAGTGCTTTAAAATACAAGTAATCTTACTTGTGTTTTGTTGTCATTACTGAATGTGTGTTGATATTCTTAGAAAAAAGTCATTGCTGAGTAGAATAGAAAGAACTCTTGACTTACGGAAGTCATACATTCAGGATCAAGTTGCTGTTTATTAGAAAGATGTATTTTATGCTGTATAATACTAATTGGCTGAAAGGGTTATGTTTCTACTTTCCTGGTAATTTTCTGAGTTTGGTAAAGTATTTTTTAGTATTTTAAAAGAATTGATGTATTGATTATTTTGTTGATATTACAATGTGAATTTGCTTCCGTCTAATGTTTAGAATTCTTTTGAGAGATTAGAAATGATAATAAGGCAAAACAAGTTTATTACTTTAGAACATAACGCTCGCGTATGTGTTGAATATGGATTGTTCTTCTTAATAGGTTTAAAACCAGGGCAACGCAAAGTTTTGTTCACTTGCTTTAAGAGAAATGACAGACGTGAAGTAAAGGTTGCTCAGCTGGCCGGTTCTGTGGCTGAAATGTCAGCTTATCACCATGGGGAGGTGAGTATGGAGGATGGTAAAGCTATGAGGATTTTTAGCCCACATAAAATATTAGGTAAATGTTTGTGGTATTGAAATTGCAAACGTATTGAGTATAGGTCTACTAATCACAAATTTATGTTTAAAGAAAAGGAACCAAACAATATGTAGCTTAATAAGAGTGGGTATTTCCTTTCTTTCCAAGTCTTTGTGCACAGTGGTATCCCAAACACATTGTGGCTTATGGAAAGATATTAGATAACTAATTGCCTAGGTAACTTCTAGATTCTCAAATCAAAGGAATATGGGAACTGTGTACTAGGACAATTTTTGTCTGACACAAGAAAAATGGTATTTTAAGGAAGGAAGCAGAGATACTCTTCTTCAGAAACTTGATAGATACTCTTCTTCAGAAACTTGATACTGTGTTGGAACAAAGGTTATTTCTAGCTCCTGTTTTGTTTATATTTATCTGAAGTATTAGCAAGAGTTTGCATATTAGCAGTCCCTCCATCCCTTCTCTTCTTCCTTTAAAAGCGATGAGCAGTGGCTTGTGCAGTAGTAAGTGCAGTCAGTTTGTGCCCCTTTGCTTCCTCCAGAGAAGTGCTTTAGAAAAAATTGAGAAGTTCAGGGGTTTTCCTAAGCATAGAGTTTAAGGACATTTAAATCAGGGAGGCAATGTGGCTGTGGAAGAGGAAGCATCATTTTTTTCCAGCAGCCCTTGTAATAAGTTTACAACATTCCTTTCTCAGGGAGGCTGCTTTTTTTAAAATTTAGTTCAGGTTCATCACACAATTTTGGGGCATTAAGAATAGGTTTTACTGGCTGATTAGGAAAGACTGTCTCTACCTGTTCTTATTACTATTGCTATGTATTTTCTTGCAGCAAGCATTAATGATGACTATCGTCAATTTGGCTCAGAACTTTGTTGGAAGTAACAACGTGAATCTGCTACAACCTATTGGTCAGTTTGGCACCAGGCTTCATGGTGGGAAGGATGCTGCCAGCCCTCGCTATATTTTCACCATGTTAAGGTAACTACAAATGTAAAGCTAAATGCATGCTTTTGAAAAGCCTTGTCACGAAACGAATCCTTTTACTTCTTTTTTTTGTTTGTTTTTGTGGAAGAGGAAGGGGGAAGGATTGGAATATTTTGATAGAAGCTCAAATTCTACTTTGGGATCTCTATGTGTGGTTTTGCACATTGCTTTATTTATTTGATTTTTCTATGCATAAAAGTGCAAGGCTGAAGATCGAAGGTGTAGATCACTCAAATTAGGTACCAACCTTAAATTGCGACTTCTTGCAGAAGTAGCTTTCAGTTCCCCTGTTCAGTGTGAAATCTATTCAGTTTCACAATAGAAAGGTGTTGCTACCTGCCACTCAGCCTAGACTTCAAAATTCAGATTGATTCTTTTACTTTTGGATGAGTTTCTTCATATCAAACTAAACTGCATGTAATTGATAATGAAGACCTTATTTTATAATGCTGATTTTTCACACCTAGTAACTTGAAATTCAATTTGGTGTGCAGAATGTTAGAATGTGTTCCTTAATGTAAGTTACATTATTTTATAAATTATGTTGCTGATTTTCTTTCCTAATTTACGTGTTATTTTGCCTAAAATGCCATGTAGTTTCTTCTTCTCCTCTAATTGTAAGCTTTACATGTAAGGATCAGGTTTTATTCCATTTCTTATCTATGTTCTTTCTGTAGTAACCAAGTTTTGTACATCTCCCTTTTTTGCATGAGGTGCTGGAAATCGTATTCACCCAGGACAATGTGCTGGATGATCAGAAGAGTCACCAGCAAAACCTCTGTAGCATTTTCAGAAACTGCCAGTCCTACACTTAAGCAGCACAGTTTTGCAACTCTTCTCATACTGTGTTGCTTTATTGCTGGGTGCCTCGGTGTCACATTGAGCTGTGTGTTCTGAATGCTTCAAAGAATGATATTTTGTGGATTTTAAATGTCATCAGTTGCTAGTGTATCAGGTGCATGAGTTATTGTGAAATAAACATCATCTCTTATGAACACGCTCTTCCTTTTGGAAGAAATTCCATTTCTCAGGAGGTATGTACACTGGATTTTCAGTGTCAGAAGGGCAAAGAGAAGGGAAGACAAAAAAATCTATAAACAGATCGTATCTGGGCCCAAGGACTGTTAAAGCAATATGTACTTTACTTGCTGGACTTAAGTTTAAATGGTTTTCTTCTTTTTCTTTTTTCAAAGCCCTTTAGCAAGGCTACTTTTTCCATCAGTGGATGACAACTTGCTTAAATTCCTTTATGATGACAACCAGCGTGTGGAGCCTGAATGGTATATTCCCATCATTCCTATGGTTTTAGTAAATGGAGCTGAAGGAATTGGTACTGGATGGGCGTGCAAACTTCCAAACTATGATACCAGAGAGATTGTCAACAATGTCAGACGAATGCTGGATGGCTTAGATCCCCACCCAATGGTAAAAATAACAGTATATATTGGTATTCTATATGTTTGTACTTACAAAATGATATCCTGTCAGTCTAGAACTTCATGGTTATTGGAATATCTGAGCTGGTTTGTCCCAGTAATTTTGTGTGGAAGCTTTACTTGACTGTTGGGGTGACGTGGGAAAGTCCACCTTGAAGGAAAACCATTGCAATTTGTAATTTTTCCAGTTATTTTAGGGGACTTTTTCTTTAGTCTCCTGACTGTAAGCCTTTTTAGTTGAAAGTTATGGCATGACAGTAGAGTAAAAAGTTAGATAACTCTTTCTTTTTGAAGGTATTACTACTTATCTACAGCCAAACTTAATATTTTCTCTGTCTTGTCAGAATTGTTCTCTCTTTTATATATCTGTGAGCATAGGAGAAGATATTGCTGCTGTTCAAGATATTGCTATTGCAAGCAGGATTCTGAACTGCATCTAGCTTCTGTTTCTTTATTTAAAATTTTATAAGAAGTCCCAGAAGTGGTGTATACATGAAAAAAATGTCAACAGGAAGATACCTGTGAACCCATAATACCTGTAGCCAACAGATGAAATACAGTTAACGTAACCTTTCTTTTACAACTGATGAATATTGCTACTTTGCTGTGTTTACCAAGTCAGAGAAGCAGAAACGTCTTCTCTACTTAGATGACAGTTCACCGAGTGTGCAGTATCAATTTTCATGATGTAGTGAATTTCCTTTTGCAAATTCTTGGGAACAATGAGTAGTTGTTTGTTTTTTTTTTTTTAAATTAATGCAATCCATTGCCCTTCCTTTAGGACTCCTAGGCCTTCTGTGTAGTCTCACAGTCAATTGAAGCTTCACTGGGGTTGAAAGAGGCAGTTCTGCCTCCATCTAGTTCCTTTCTTTATGCTGGTATGTGTGTCCGCATGGTAAGCTGGATAAGGGAATCAATTCAGTTAAAAAAATTCCCCACCCTGGTAGTTAAGTTTTAAACTGGATGGGTTCCACTATCTTTGCCAAACAGCACAAAATTGAAAGGTATTAGGGGATGTAGCACCACTTCTGTAAAGTTGTTGTGAGACTGGGGTGTTAATTTGCTTTCTGTCATGCCTTATTTGTGTTTGGAGGTTTCTTTAAAAGAGAGAAAATGAACAAACAAAAAACCCAAAATCTCACAACCTCACTGGGTTCAACTGTATCTTCTTAATCATTTTTCTACTCTGTGGACTTTAGGATACTTGGTCCTGTCACTTGCATGTGTGCATTCTATTTTTGCTGTAATATTTTTCCTATGACTTCAGATTTTCACAGGCATGAGAAGTTGGTTGATGGATTAGTGCAATATAAAGTGATAACTGTATGGAGTATGGGAAACAGATATCTTTGCAGCATTTTACTATAAAGATTATTACTACTTTCCTGTTTTTTCCAATTTCAGCTCCCAAACTACAAAAACTTCAAAGGAACCATTCAGGAACTTGGTCAAAATCAGTACGTAGTCAGTGGTGAAATATTTGTGGTGGACAGGAACACAGTAGAAATTACAGAGCTTCCTGTAAGGACATGGACCCAGGTAAGTAAAAGTGAAATACATTTAAATAAAATCAAAAAGCAATGAAGAGTTCCTCATTAAATTATTTAATCCTACATGTGCATGAACTTTTAACACAATTTCTAGTGACTATACATACGTGGAAGGGAACATGGCTTCATTCTTTTGTGTGCTTTTGTAGAAGAGGGCTTTTTCTACTTGTGCCAGCTACTGTCTGTACTATGAAGAATACACGCTTCTTCTGCTGACTTCATAGTTAACTCACTTTAGAGGAACCTTTTCTGTCCTTGTAGTTGCCTCTTATGCTTGTGCTAGTCTGGGCCTGCATTTTGCAGGTTATACTGGTTCTGTAAATTATAGCTGATATCAGATGTAATGCACAAAGCTTTGAAAATTTCTGTTGTTCAGTTGGTTTGCAATTTTAAGGCATTTTAAATGTTTATGGTTTTTGCGGCTCAATTTTTTGTAGGTGTACAAGGAACAGGTTCTAGAACCTATGTTGAATGGGACTGAAAAAACTCCAGCATTAATTTCTGACTATAAGGAATACCACACTGATACAACTGTGAAGTTTGTTGTGAAGATGACAGAAGAAAAACTTGCACAGGCAGAAGCTGCTGGATTGCACAAAGTCTTTAAGCTTCAAACAAGTCTTACTTGTAATTCTATGGTAACTTTTTCATGTTTGGCTATCAGAATCCCTACTCTTGTTTGTTGTTAACATTTTGTAGTATACTTTGGTCCTAGGTATTGAACAGTGCACTGTTTGTTTGAAATTGTTCGAATAGTAGAAAATTGTAGTGGTGATAAACATGTGATGAGTCCTGGTGAGTCTTTCAAATAAGACAGGCCTGGGGTGGCTGCTTTCCTGTAACTGAAAACTTTCTGTGCAGCTAACCAAAAGTGGTTAATGTAAAGTAGATCATACAAATAACTTTCTGCCATGTTATAATGAGATTTGAGTTTGAAACTGGAGACAAGTTACATTTTCAAAATGGCACTTTATGCAGAACCTGTTACTCTTCTAATAAGAGTTAAATGATCCAATGTTTCCATCAACATAAATCCAATTTTAGTTTTTCAGGTGTGGCAAACACTGTACTTAAACTGCTAAAGACATAATAGTATTGTAAATTACTAACCATACTAAGAATGTGAATAAATATGCCTGTCTATTATGAGAGGGATTTGAATTATAAGATAATTTCTGCCAGATTTACAAACAACTTGTCTTTACAGATACTGAAAAAATAGTTGTTTTTTTAATGGCAGATGCTGCTTTCAGATATTATCACAAAGCACAAATATCATTACTGTTGCTATTGTTGTATATATCAAAAGCTATGTGAAAATAGCTAAAAAATAAATTAAGGACCATAGAATTGGAAGAGGAAACAGGCCTTGCTCAACCCATTTTGTATATTTACTTGAAAAGCAAACCTACCAAATCAAGATGACGGTATTTCTCACATGTTTAAACAACCATATGAACTGCTGTGAGAATCTGTTGTCAGTTTTATGTTTCACAGATCACAAAATGTTTTGCAGCTTAATCCTGTGTTTTCTTCCTGCTGAAATAAATAAGTAAAGGCTGCTTTCTGTATATGTGTAGGAATTAATCTGCCCTAGTGTAAGCGTCTTAAAAAGTTATGTGAGCCTAGTCATTGTCCCCCAACTCCCAAATAGCCATTTTGGATGGATGAATTGCCCTCCAGAGAGGTTTATTTCTTTCGGTTGACTGTGGGGGGCACTGAGGTTGACTAGTTCACCTATAAATGTCTAAACTGGAGATGTCAGAAGTCAGGCAGGATTGATTCCACCTATCAAGTAAAAATGATTTCTTACTTTGTGCTTGAACGTGAAGGATGGTAGTTTTCACAGCTGAAAAGCAACAGATTTCACAACGGAACTGAAAGATTATTAAGGATTATTAAGCTTTTCAACTGTTTTGTTAAATAGTTGTGAGTCATTAGTTGCTACTGGACTGGTGCTTTAATATTTAGATAAAATTAGTCATTCAGTCAATTTAGGCATACTTCTCTACATAGCTGTCTTTTTGTTTGACTGTGTTACCATAAATCTCATCTTAAAACTGCTTATGAATAAAAATAAAATCTCTCCAGCTATGTGCTGTGTAGTTCCACAGTAGTGTTTGAGTTCACAGTCTTCAAAGTACCACCTTTTGTTTGGTACTTTATGTGTGCAATAGAAAGCAACTCATTCACAAAGGTTAACAAAGTTTGAGTTATGCAGTCTCTCTCAGGAAGTACATTATGTGTTTTGTAGGTGCTGTTTGATCACATGGGTTGTTTGAAGAAGTATGAAACTGTGCAAGACATCTTGAAGGAGTTCTTTGATTTGCGATTACATTATTATAGTTTACGCAAGGAATGGCTTGTGGGAATGTTGGGTGCAGAATCTACCAAGCTGAACAATCAAGCTCGTTTCATTCTGGAGAAGATACAAGGGAAAATTACCATTGGTGAGTAAATAGAAGTTAGAATAGTTAACAGTGGGGGAAAATCTGGAAATTCAAGTATAGTAGAAAGTACTTGCATTCAAGACATTGATTTTCATGACACTAATTTTGCTTTTCTCCCTCCTCCTTCCCCTCCTGGTTGTGTGTGTGTGTCTTGTAGAGAACAGATCAAAAAGAGATTTGATTCAGATGTTGGTCCAGAGAGGTTATGAATCTGATCCAGTAAAAGCCTGGAAAGAAGCACAAGAAAAGGTAATAATCTGAAATCTCTGCATGTATTTGATGTTGTTAGTGTTATAAATTATATTACTTGATTCAGATGTTTGTTTTCTAGTAGTCTAACTTAATTTATAACACACATAGCACTTTAAAAACATTATTCATTACTCCTTATTGGCTTCCATTTTTAAAAAAGAATTAAACTTGTACAAAAATACAGTCATATAATGTTGGTATTGTGTGGGGGTAATTCTTAGAAGAAAACTAGATAATACAAGTCTGAAAAATGGGAATGCAGAGGATCAAATTTCTTAATGTACCCAAATCAAAACTGGCAACTTGATTTCTGACTGGCTGATCCAGAAAGTGCTGCATCAGTTACCCCATATGTAAAACTAATTTCTAAATGTCATTATTTCTATATAACTTATTCATCAGTTTTCTGTAATGAAACATGACTATTATAAGGCTATGACTTTTAAACTTACTTTAGTAAATTTGATCTTGACCTATATTTATTTCTGTTTTTTTAAAACCCAAGAAGTTTTTATTGTTCCAAAAGAGATATGTAACAAGTTTAATTTCATACATTACTATGGGGAAGATGGAACCACTTCGAAAAGCAGCTTCAAATTTCTGTCAGCCACCCCTTTTCTGTGACTTTGCCACTGCTTTAGCTATTTGTTTTCATTTCACGTTTGATTTGATTTGGTTTTTTAATACTGTATTTTAACTCTACCCAGTGTGTTGTATTTTACAACAAAACTACTATCATGATTTACTTCCAAACCTCAGTTTGTACATTCAGGGTATTGAAACCCATTTTTACCCAAAGGATTGTGCTCGTTTCTAAAGGAACAGATATGCATGAATATCCAAAGGGCGAAGGTCTCAGCCCTGTGAGATAACTGGGACAGTACCAATATCTGTAGCCAACAGTGTACAAAGCATATCGTTTAGCATCAGGTTCAAATTTGTTTTCTTAAATCAAATGATTAAATAATCCAATTATAGAAGGTCACAGGGACACAGCCTTTTGGAAAGGTCCAGAAAATGTTAAGGTTACTCAATCTGTGAGGGCACACCTTACTACTCTGTGACAGTGCATTGGAGCAGTGTTACAGTTCATGCATAGAGCTAAGATTATTAATACTTGTAATTGTGAATATTTCACTCCAGGCTGCAGAAGAGGAGGACTCACAGAATGCCAATGATGATGCTTCCTCTGCCTCTGGTGCAGCTTCTGGCCCTGACTTTAACTACATCTTAAACATGTCTCTGTGGTCACTCACGAAAGAGAAAGTGGAAGAGTTAATTAAGCAGAGAGATTCCAAGGTTGGTACACCGTGGAAGACTTGTTTGAAATGATGTGGTAGTTACTGATGTGCCTAATGGGAATGTTCAGTTTTGATGGCATTTACTTCAGTTGTGACTTACATTCTACATACTACTTTCGTGTTTTAGGAGAGAGAACTAAATGACCTTAAAAGGAAATCCCCTTCAGATCTTTGGAAAGAAGACTTAGCGGCCTTTGTTGAAGAGCTTGAAGTATGTTTTACTTTACATATATTTCTAAAACGTTAAATTTAAATTAATGTAACTAAAAGCATTAATTAATAGAAATTATTAAAATTTAACCAGAATAATTTAAAAATACTACATTTTGAATTAAAAGCAGATACATCTCCAAATATAATGTTAACTTGGAAATCAGTAATGATTATATGTGTTCCTCAGGGATTGTCCCTTGCATCTATACAGCTTAATGATTTTTTCCAAGTCAAGGATAAAAGAAAAGTAACCAGGGGAAAGTTAGTTTTCAAATGACACAAAAACCTGAGAGCAGGAACTGGTAATGTCAATAATTACAGTAGTTACATAATTACATAGTTACATGATCTAATTTTTAGTCAGTAAGTATTATCAAATGCAAAGCTGTACATTTAGGAATGGAGTGTGCAAACCATAAATGCTATATGAGAGGCCCTTACTTTGCCTCATCAGTAACTCTGGAAAAAGAGTGAATAACTTGCTGAGCCTCAGCTTCCAATGTTGCCTGAAAAGGGCTGAGGCAATCTTTTGAAGTGACACAGGGTAATACAAGTAAGACATTTGTTTTATTTCTTTGTGTGTTAGTGGTAGAGCTGCAATTGGAAATGTTCTGCTCAAATGACTGTATCTCAGCTGTATGTTCATACTGCGAAGAAAGCTGATTAAAGGATTGAAAAATGTGCCTTAAAAATGACTCTAGAAAACTAGATATTTAAGTTAAATGCTGAAATACTGGAAAGTTACATTGTATCCATACACATATATGAGAAATAGATTTTTCAGTCTATCAGTGTTCAAAGGTTCATATTTCTTTAATCGTGAATACAAGTGTAGTTTTAAACTGTACAGGATAAGGAAGAGTTTACCAAGATTAAGTGGTTGGTTTTCCATTACTGAAAAGTGTGTTTCAGTTCAAGTGAGGATTAAGGGAAGCCTTACGCTCCATGTAAAAAGGAGTCGAATCTTAAATAATCCCCACGTTCTGCTTTGTTCTCATTAAAAAAATAATGTGTTTCCCCCAACCTCCCTCCCCTTGTTTGTTAGAAAGTAGAAGCACAGGAAAGAGAAGATGTTTTGGCTGGCATGGTTGGCAAACCAATAAAAGGCAAAGTTGGTAAACCCAAGATGAAGAAACTTCAGTTGGAAGAAACTATGCCGTCACCATTTGGCAGAAGAATAGTTCCACAGATAACATCTGCCATGAAAGCTGATGCCAGTAGGAAGTTGCTGAAAAAGAAGAAGGTAAACCAAAACAATTGCTGTAGTTAGATGATTTATTATTGAACTGCTATATTTTTATAGTCTGGTAGCATAAAACCACTAGACATCATTAATGCTGTATTTATACTGTTTTGCTGACCTAATAAATGAAGAAGTTTGTACTGAATTTTCTTTTACATTTGCAAGCCTCTTGTGACTGCTTATTATTCAGGTGTTTTTATTGAGATAACTTCTTTGCAAGACTATTCAACAAATGTCAATATACTACTCCACTTTCATTTATTATCGTCTACAAAACTATTCCGGTTCAATCTTGAAATATAAATGTGTAATTTATTTTATTTTGCCCGTTTTAGGGTGAAAGTGATTCTTTAGCAATAAAAATGGAATTTGATGAAGAATTTGGTGGTGTGCCAGCTGAGGGTGGTGGAGATGACTCACTGAATGCAGCAGCTGCAGCAGCTAAAATCCCTAAACCTAAGAGAGAGAAGAAGGAGCCTGGTAAGATCCTTACACAGCCATGGTTACCTTAGTTGTGTACACTAACTGGGCATGAAATAAATTTTTAACACATAATAAGAGAGGTAATACAGCACAATAATCACAATTTCATCTGATTTTCTTCCCTAAAAAGATGCATAGAAATATTTGAAATTTCACTGCCAAAATTTCTTTTTGTAAGCTACCTTCCTAGGGGTGGTGGATCTTTCATTTTCTACATTTGAATTTTTGGGGTGTCTAAATCTTTCAATTTGTGAATAGAAAAATAGTTTATTTTTGCATAATGAGGCTAATTCAGTGCTAACTGAAATTTCTAGTCTGTGTGCTCTCTGATATTGAAGGACATGGCACTGACTGCTGTGGCTTGGCAGACTGACCAACATCTATGTTCACTTACCTTTTGCCTCTGTTAGCAGGAATTTATTATTACTGTTTGAGAAATACATAGTAATGGGGAGGCAGCAACAAAAAACAAAGCTAAAGGCAGAAGAGAAGGTTTAAGTATGAGAGGTTTTTTTTTTTTTAAAAAGGAATAAAATGTGCTTACACAAATAATTATTCTGAGATTAGATCTGGGTTTGATCTGGTCTTGATCTTTCAGGGGATTATCCAACCTGAATAGATTAACTGAGTACAGTTACGACTGACTTATCTATGTGCAGCTCAAATCTACCTTAGGCAGTGATGAGCCCAGAGCAAATTAGACCAGCTTGACCTGAGCTTGCTCTGCAATTGACTGACCGCATTGTTACCCCCCACAATAGGGTATCCTCTGCTTCCCATGTTTATCGCATTTTTCCAATAACTGTTTCTGATCATGTTCCCTGAATAATGGAAAACCGCATGTTCTTTTCATGGAGAACTGCTGCAACCGTTAAAAAAAAATGGAAGTTTGACTGCAAAAGAGCTAAAACTTCAGATTAGAGACTTTATGTTTTTCAGTCGTGAAACAGATTTGTTTGGCAGCAGCAGGTCAGGTTCTGTGTGAAATGCTTTCATCATGTTAAATCTTTCCACAGGGAGGAAAAGAAAATTTAGATCATTTAAAAGAGAACTTTTTAAGATTAAAATATATGCCAAATTTGTGCATCATAAACAATTAGAAAAGAAGAAAATACTTTTTAACCTGACTGTAGTAAATGCTTTTACCTGTGGCAGGCACTAGGGTAAGAAGAACACCATCTACAAAATCCAGTGCAAAAAAAGTGAAGAAACGAAACCCATGGTCAGATGATGAATCCAAGTCTGAAAGTGATTTAGAAGAGAATGAGCCTGTGATTATTCCAAGAGACTCTCTGCTTAGGAGAGCTGCAGGTACCCAAGCTTTTATGAATTGTGTATTGTGACTGAAAATTTTAACTACAAAACATTTTTGTTTGACTGTAGCCTTCTTTTAGGACCTTATTTCCTACAGATAGTATGCATAGTTTGCATAACTGTCTGGTTAGTGAAAAAAACTCTTGATGTCAGAACTAGGAACTTAATGTGAGAGATTTTGTAACTTGGTCCAGAAATCTGTTCCCTTACTCTAAACACTAAAATAGAAATTACTCACATAACTCCAGTGAATTATACAAGAAACAGACATAAATACAACATGCAAGATAATATCATTACAAACAAAAAAAATTACTCTAATGCAATTATGCTGTCAAATAAGGCCCAAAAAGCTAGTAAAAATTTATCAAAAAAATTCTGAAAAGTCCATGAAAAGTAGGACTAAAAGTTTGGAAAATATGTAAGTATTGTATAGTTTTTAAAAAAACCACAGAGTTTTCTGGGAAATTATTGATCAATTTTTCAAGCACTTGATTAGGAAGAATGTTTGAATGATGAATTCAAGAAAATTTCGATTGTAAGTGAAGGATTCTCATTCCTTGAAAGTACTTACACAGTGATGTCTCCATAATGCCATTAGCTGAAGGTGTCTGAGCAAGCCACAAATGGTGTTAGATGTTTGGTAACCCTTTAAATTATGTCCCTTTATTCTTCCAGGCTGAAACAAGTCTTTTGTCTTGTGTAATCTGAGACAGGGATTGTTTACTGACTTCGACTTCGATTTATTTATGTATATGTATTATGTAACATAAACAACTATCTTGAAATGTGTATATCTGATTTTTTTTTTAGCTGAGAGGCCCAAGTATACTTTTGACTTCTCAGAAGAAGAAGATGATGCCGATGATGATGATGATGCTAACAATAATAATGATTTGGATGAGCTTAAAGTAAAAGCCTCTCCAGTAATAAATGACAGAGAGGATGAATTTGTTCCTTCAGACAGTTTAGAAAAAGATGAGTATGACTTCTCCCCTGCCAAATCAAAGCCATCGCCAGAGTAAGTACTGTAACTCAGCAGCATTTTTTTACTAATAAATTTTTCAGTGCAGAAGTGGCTGAACAAAACTGAGAAACATCAGCCTGTCATTACTCTACATGTACCATGTAAAGTGAAATACATACATTTCTGTGGAGGAATTAAAGTGTACGTATCTCAGCCTTGCAATTGACCTATGCAAAGGTAAACATGACTTACCATATTATGATGCACTGTATGTAATATTATCTCTCAATGTACATTTTTTAAGATTCTCTGATTTCTATCTTGTGCCATCTGGTACATTTTTTAAAAAAAAGTCATCGTTCTGTTAATTTTAGATGCCTGAAGTTCTCAACCGGATGGTGATTTTAGGGGTTTGACTGCTGCAAGCGTATACAAAAATGCTAGAAATGCTAAAACAGGAGTTTAATCTTATATGGATATTATGATGTCTACATACTTCAGTATGTAGTTATTGCAACTCATAGAATTCTCTTTTTCTGTTTGCAAGTAGAAAAATGTCTCAAGCCAAGAAAAATCAAGATTTTGGGAACATCTTCTCTTTTCCATCTTACTCTCAGAAGACAGATGATGGTGAGCTTTTCTTCACAGTTCTATTTAATCTTAATAGCAGTTATTAGTGGAATATATTAGGGATTGATATACACAAACTTCACACAGTAGTTATAGAAGAAGGATGTCCACATTCATAAAGGGGAAAAGGGAAGGAGGTTCTGATCCTTAGAGGAAAAAAGCTTGTATCATAGGTAAGAAAGTCATGGTACATCCATGGCCTACTTGTAGTATCAGAAACACTTCTTTGAGATTAATTTTTACAGTAATTAACATGGGTGATTTAAAATATGCAGTGAATGAATCTTATTCTAAACATACTCTGTGATTGTAGATACAACAAAATTGGACAGTGATGATGAGGATTCTGCTCCTGTTTTCTCATCATCTTTTGCCCCGAAACAAACTGAGAAAATTCCAAGTAAAACAGTAGCTGCTAAAAAGGGTACGTATAGAATTGGCCTATAAGCCAATCCGTTTATGTAAAGTCATCTTCACCACCTTTGCCATTGTCTCTTCAGTATTCAAAGTGGGAATTGTGTTCATTTATTTTGAATTCAGTGAAAATTCAGTGAAATTCAGCTGACTACTGTAGTTGTCAAAACTTAATACATTCTGCATATGGAGCTGGTGTTCAGCTTTTGTTTAGTTTCACTAATGGGAGATTTTTAGCCTCGGTGAATATGTGAAATAAGGTGACCCTGGGAATTGAGGATAGTCTTTTATAATGGATCTAACTTCTTTATTTTGAATGGAAGGAGAGGAGAGCAAGTGAACAGGAGGAATCCCCAAGAAATATTTATGTCCAAAGCAGGTGTCGTGGTTTAACCCCAACCAGCAACTAAGCACCACACATTTGTTCATTCCCTCCTTCCTGGTGGGATGGGGGAAAGAGAGTAAAAGGGGTGGGGAAAACTCATGGCCTGAGACAAAGACAGTTTAATAGGTAAAGCTAAAACTGTGCATGCAAGCAAAGCAAAACAAGGAATTTATTCACCACTTCCCATGGACAGGCAGGTATTCAGCCATTTCCAGGAGAGCAGGGCTCCATCACATGTTACTGTTACTTGGGTAGACATAACACCATCACTCCTGTTGTCTGTTCCCTCCTGCTCCCTCTCCAGCTATATGTGCTGAGCGTGATTCCATATGGTTTGGAATATCCCTTGGGTCAGCTGTCCCAGCTGTGTCCCCTCCCAACTTCTTGTGCACCCCCAGCCCCCTCGCTGGTATGATGGTATGAGAAGCAGAAAAGGCCTTGACTCTGCATAAGCCCTGCGCAGTGGTAACAGAAACATCCCTCTGTTGTCAACACCGTTTCCAGCACAGTTCCAAAACACAGTCCCATGCTACTTACTATGAAGGAAATGAAATCTATCCCAGCCAAAAACCAGCACAGTAGGCTATCACATTAAGTGCCACTTGGCACAGTTGTTTTACTTATTGAAACAGAGGATGAAAGGCTCTCCTCAAACTTCAGAGGTATAAATTCTTTGAATTATTAGTCAGCTTTTAGAACTGGCACCTTGCACGATTTTACGTCGCAGAATTAAGGACAAGTCCAAGAAGAATGTGTTTATTATTTGGATTTGTTTCTGTGGTTGTGCTTGAGTGTTTGTAGGAATAAGTTCTTTTTGCACTGCCTACCTTGAGTAATATTAGTTTATGAGGTTTTAGCTCTACTTTTAAGAGGAAGACTTGCACTTGTTTCTAAATGTGTTAAAGGTTATGGTAGATACTGCCATAATTAATGGTGAAAATAAAGTTTTTGCTTACCTAATAGTTGTTTAAATAGGTTATAAAATATAGTTCTTACCACATGATAGACCAGGGATTTTGTTGCTTTCAGATCTTTGCCTTTTTCCTTCTGTCTCTCAGATGATTTTCTTTTTTTCTTCCTGCTCAATCTTCTGTCCTACAAAAGCATTTTTTCACCTGTGATACTGTGGCCTTTGTTTTTTAAAACTTCTTTTGACTGACTTGCATCTGAACTTAATGTATAAATTCTTTCCAAAAAGGGTACCTCAAGGACATTTGCAAGAAAGCAGCCATTTAAAATAGTTAGCTTACTTTCTTAAAAATGAGGAAAAAATATCTTGCGCTATATATTAGGTAGCAGTGAACTGCAGCATCCTTTCATCCTCTCCCCAGTTGCTTCCTTTCCCTATTTCCAATCTCTCTCAATGCATTGTGTCTAATTTAATTCATAAACTCTTTGAATCTGCGAATGCCTGAATGCTTCTCAAACACTTTCAGTTGGTAAAATTCTATAATATGGTAAATAAGGATTGTTTACAGAAATAGCTGATCTATAATAGAGTAGTCTTTTATATCAAACTTCTGTACTGCAGTAAATACAGGAGAGAACTCTGCATGCAGTAGCTAGTCATGGATACAATTTAACATTCAATCTTGTTCTTCCTCTCTGGTTTTTGAAGGCCTCAGTGTGATGAGTTGTCATTACCCTAACTCGAAACCCTAAAATATGGCTGTGATCTGTTTCTGAGTTTGTCATTAACCTTTACACTCACAAAATATGTATAAACAGGCTCTCTTTCAAGCAAAAGTTAAATTTTTGCTTTCAGAGTAGCCTTAGGGACAATCTCCCTTTCAGTGCATGGCAGTAACATAGGTTGCTTTCACCAGCTTCCATCTCTTCTGCCCAGATTAGATATGACCAGAGTTCCATCATCATAGTCAATAGTGCAGTGATAACTAGCAGGCTGAATTCATTGATCATCTGGTATCCTTTTAGCAGTCTCTTTGAGTCTAAGTCCATCTTCATGGACATGGCAACAGCCTCCTCAAAATCTGTTTTTTGGTGATGTAATATTTCATCCACTCACTCTCACATTGGGAAAGTCTATTGTGTGGCTGAAACAATTGTTCCACAGTTATTTGATTTTCTGTGACTTCAGGGCTTGGATTTCTAAGGATGGAAGGCTGGAACATTTGTTGTGCCTTGCTATCTGTACAGCCACATTCCCTTCTCAATGAGAAGAAATAAAAGAATAGGTATGAATTCAGCTTCTTTTCAGACTTTGATCAATTTGGGATGAAATCTCTAGACTTTTGGTGTTCACTACAGAGGATCAATAGACTGCTGAGCTTGCTTTCTGTGACTGTTTAGAGGCCGGTGGTTCTAGTGCTTTATAGTGAGCCTAAGGGAAATCTGACAAACAGCCTTACTCTTCATTACAAGCAGCTGTTCACCTGGAACAGCCCAGCTGTTGAGATTGTAGCAGTGAGGTGTACTCTTTGCATCAGCTGTAGGACTGATATACCAGACATACCTGGACTTCCTGCCAAAATCTTGGGCTTCTTGAGAGCCTGTGTGCATTGATCGTACTGCAGACTTCGGTTTCATGCCGTGGTACCTAGGGGAGAGCTTGGCTGAGCTGATTGCAGTCTAGTTGCTGTCAGAGATCCTTCACACCTGTGCAGGCATTAATATGTAATTTAGGATAGCAGATGAGAATCCCCTGTATTTAGAACAGAGGGAAATAACTGTTCTGGAAGCCTTGGCGACTATTCCTTTAGCCACCAGATAACAATTAAGAGGTTTGCTGTCCCTTGGACTTGGTGTTCTGCAGGTAGACTTCACAGGAGTTAAACAGTGATAACAGGCTCTCTTTCAAGGGAAGAACAAATCTAGTGTTTATGGCAGTGTGGCATGTGTCTTTCATTCCCCAGTTATTTCCTTCTCCTCAATTCCTTGTTTGCCAGTGAGAAGTCTGCTCCTTTTCTAACACTGGCTAACAAACTTTAGACTCAGAGCCAGCTGAAGATAGTTACATCTCATGGTATATGTGCTGGGGAGCACTTGTCAACAGAGCATACTTGGCTTCCATCTGATATGCAGGTTTCACATGAACAGCACAAGGAACTCTGTGAAGCCCCACATTTACTTGGCCAAAACACACATAATCCTGTAGGAGAATGTCTCAAACTCAGCTCCTGATGCTGAATGTCACCTAGATCTAAAATGTATCCCTTCTACTAAGATCCTCTTGGTCACAATTTCTGCTTGTCACCTTCCAGTTGATGAAAGTTCTGAATCTTTCTTTTCCCTGCCCCTTAGTCTACATTTCTTACTCTGATAAAGCTTTTTCCTGTATGAAGCATTTGCCTAATGGGACCTAAAATCATGTATTTTCAGGTAGGACTTCCCCCTCCTTTACTGATCACTAGCTAGTTACTTTTGGTGATGCTTCTAGGAAGTATTTCTCCTGCTTTTAGTTGCTTTTAGTACTTTTTTCAGGCTTACTGGTAGGTCTTTGTGACTTACTTAGTTTTGCTTTATGCTAATACAGGTGTTATTTCCCAGCTGAGATACCTAGACAGACCTATTTCAAGTTGCTTTTAGCTGTAGTTCCTGAGCATTGTTGCTTCCTTCCCCAAATCTTCTCTGAAGTACTGCCATAACCAACACCATTTTATTCGCCATCCATGATGCCAAAGGTAACCTTATTTTTTGTGTTGGCAGGACCTGATACTTGGACTGCCCAGTAGGTATTATCATAAAAAGCTGAAAAGACATTTTGCAGTGACTCTCCAGTGGGCAGTTCAAGGCATCATAGCTAAAAAGCTTGTGGAGATACTCTCTTGTTCTCCAAACAGATTCCTTTAGTGATACTGTAAATGCAAGCTTGAGTCTCACAAATGTCCACATTCCCAATATCTAGAGTTTTCACATGTGTCCATTTGAGGTATTCGTGGCTGATAGAGTGTAGGTCAGTAGAGTATCTGAAGTTTCTGCAAAAGACTTACTCATCTGTAAGCCTATAGAATATATTATCTGATGATCTTAAGGGTCTTTTCTGACCTAAATGATTCCATGATTCTATCCCTTTACACCCACTGTGTGAGCATTCCAGTGGTCATCTTTTGAAGACAGCAAGACTAGATGTGTACCACTAATTGAAATTCTGTAAGAAATGCACAGATATGTCCCCTTCCTATTCTTTCTGCTTTTTCTGAAGTTTCTTTTCACTGAGATTGACAGAAAACTATGTCACAGAGCCAGATGCACTGTCCCCCAAACTCCTGCAGTAATCCTGGAGAAAGCTATCCTGCAGTTATACCACCCTGAAGGTGACAATGTCACAAGCAGTTGTATCTGTAAACACTGTAATGTATCCAGATATGTTCAAAGTATCCAACCTGGAGAACTTCTGTTGCTGCTTTAGCTACTAGTAACCTGTTTTGTGCTCAAAAAGATGAAAAAGTATTCAAGGAACAACGCTGGAATTTACTGAATGCACCAATACATCTCAAAGCATGACACAGGAAACTTCCTGTTTATTCCACAGTTTTAGCATAAAAGCTGAAGTATGTGTTGCCTGAGTGCAGAAACTGCTCACCTTGTTTTAATGTCTGCCATTTATGCTGTAATTAGAGTATCTAATACAATGTAATGCTTCTAACCAATATGTGAATTTAACATATTTAGTATTTCTAACTTCTAACAGCAAAACTAGACGCGCCCCCTAAACCTAAAAGAGCTCCCAAGGCCAAGAAGGTGGAAACTGTAAACTCTGATTCAGATTCAGAATTCGGCATTCCAAAGAAGACTGCAGCACCCAAAGGTAAGAGTCACATCTGTGCTCCCTGTAGCACAAGGTTCACAATTATTATTAGAACCACACTGAGTTATTAGTAAATTGATCACAGGTAGATTACTCAGCCATGAGCCTTTTCTGTGACAAATAGAGTGACTTCTTGGGAAACAATGTGTGAACTTTTGTATCTAACCTTCACTGCTGGAAATGCACTTTAATAGCTTCAGACCCTCTGTTCCTCTTCAGTTCTACTAGTTATTTTCTTTGATCTCATTTTTTTCCAAGACAGTAAAATTCTGCTAAGTAGCAATTTCTGGCTTTTTAAACCAATTCTTTGGTATCCCATTTCTGAGAGTCCTCACAACACAGCACACCGAGTGGTGTAATTGGCGGAGTCTGTGAAAGATGTGCCAGTGTTGCTGGTTGAGGTTAGAGGACATTTACTAAACACTGAACATGAATTAATGCTGTGTAATGAGTACAGAAGGTGACCAAGGGCTTGTAGTACTTCAGCAGTCTAGAAGATATCTGAGGTCATGAAGTCTGTCCCTGTCTTGAACTGACAGCTTGAATTGTCAGGGTAACTGTGGAAGAAGTATGAAAGATTTCAAACAAACAGAAGATAAAAGATGCTGTATTTTACTGCTGTTGTGAAGAAGCTTCAGTTGGATTTGAACTTTAACATGCAGACATACTAAAGTAATATCACTAGGGTTTTTTTCAGTTTGAGGAAGTCTGAAGTTTATTAGGGAAAAAAAAAAAAAAGAAAACAAAATTAACTCGTAATCTCTCACCTAGGAAAAGGTAGAGGGGCAAAGAAGAGGAAAGCATCTGGTTCAGAAAATGAAGGTGAATACAACCCTGGGAAGAAAACACCCAAGTCCACACCAAGCAAGGTAAGTTTCCTCTGTGTTCTCTTCTCCTTGTAAAAAGAACTTAATGAATTACTTTACATAAAAGGAGCATCTTATTATAAATTGCTAATATGGTAATGGAGGTGTAGGTGTGGCTAGAAATGGGGTGTTAGAGAGGTTTCCTTCAATTCTGAAAATTAGAAGGGAAATGTACACAGCATCACAACTGACTTGTCTTTTCTTTTCTAAAGAAATCCAAAAAGGCTGCTTTTGACCAGGATTCTGATGTGGAAATCTTTCAGTCAGGCTTTGCCTCCGAAACTGCCCCAAAGCCACGGACGGGCCGGGCTAGGAAAGAAGTTAAATATTTTGCAGAGTCTGATGAAGATGATGATTTTGATATGTTTAATTAAGTGCCCAAAGAGCACACAAATGTTTTCCAACAAATATCTTGTGTTGTCCTTTTGTCCCCTCTGTCGCAAACTTTTGTACATTTGACTTATTTTATGTGATAATGTAATTGATGGTTTTTATTATTGTGTGTAGGCATTTTAACATTTTGTTCTTACACCTACAGTTTTATGCTCTTTTTTACTCATTGAAATGTCATGTATTTGTCTGACTGGCTTGTAGAGATGTTCTAGACAGCTGTGCTAAAGCACATTTTAATTGTCATGGTTGCAAACAGCAAACCTGCTTTTTGAAATGAAGTTTAAACATTAAAAAATGGAAAACTATTGTGTGTGTGTGTGTGTATGTGGACTAGAGGGACTACTTCTACACAGTTTTTAAAATAAATATATTTTATTCTTTGCCAGAAGACTCCATGGAAAAAGGTAAACAGTATATGAACATAGAAAGCATTGTTAAACAATCTCAATGTACAAACAGAGCCAGTGAAAGTACATCACAGACTTGCTAGAATATATAAAAAAAAATTCCACTAGTGCTTTAAATGAAACCTAAGAAACTGACACTTTAAATCTGTTAACCATTCTACCACAGTTTTCACTCTGCTTCATGGTGATTTAACAAGGCCAAGAAGGCAGATTCTCTCCTTGTGTTTCTGGAAGTCTTAGCTGTACTTCCCTAGCACCTGGAAGGCTGGATAACCCAGCTGATTCCTGGCAGTTGATTCATAAGGAAATACCCTAGACTCAGCGATTCAAAAGCTGTAAATGAGTCTGCTGGTTATCATCCCATGAAGTTCCCCTAATGGCTTGTGAACAAGTAAACAAAAACATGGTAACACTGAAAAGTGTTTCTGCCTTGGAGGCTAGCACTGCTGTAGAAATGGAGCTGTTAATTGTGTAGCTAGATCACCAGCCAGCTAAGAAACCACTTCTTTAAAATTTAAAGTGACATTAACAGTGGAACAAATGACATCTGAATAACTGATCTGGCAGTTAATGCTGATACCGGTATCTCTTCTGCTGGGGCAGTGAAGTTTTGTATACTTTTTACAAGGAAGGAGATGCAAACTGAGGGCATCAAAGACAAGTTTTCATATTTAAACTCAATCAGACAGTCCTTTAAACTTCCTTCTCTGGATGTATACAGTAGTCCATTTTATATGTTGGTGTCTTGATCATCTTAGGTATGAGAGACAAAAGGAAAGCACCAAACATCCAGTATGGAGAGTACAGCCATACATTTGTATGTACAAAAGTCATCAGAAATGCAACCAGAATTTTAAGTTTGAGATCTGTCTTGTCACCATGCAATATTGAATGTTCAGAGGAGAAAACAAGCTTAACTATTTTTTTGCATGAAATGGCTGATTTAGAGTTTCAAAAGTTTGCATTTTCTATTTTAAGAGTTTAAACAGCAAGGAGTATATATATATCGATACATATGAAAATTTCTTGGTCCTTGTTGAGTTTATCTATATATATATACACATATATAGATATATATTAAGTCCAGAAACTAAGCAGCAGTAAAAATGTTTTTCTTGCTTTTCATCCCTGTACATAAGGTATTAGGAATGTCTGAAGTAGCTGGAAAACGTCTTATTCCACCATAGGGGATTGACTGACACTGCTGTTATCCACTGAACTAGGTGAGATACTGGGACTGTGTTCTGCAGTATTTCCATTTGAGGTTGGTGTCAGTGGTTCATGTCCTTCAGAGTTTTCCAACATTTCCTGAATAAGAGGTGGCATGGATCCAGGAATTTCCATTTTCAATGTAATGACACGTTCTGCACCTTTAAAAAGAAAACACTTTCCATGAGTATGATTCATACAATTTCATTTTTGTTAGCGTTACAGTAGTAATTTCAGGGTATATAATTTTAATGGCTTTCGTGTCTCCTTTTATAGTTCTTGCATACAAAAGTATGTAAGTGAATTGCTTCATTCAGTACAAGAAAAAGGAGTTAGATGAGTGCACCTTAACAAATTAATTCAAAATTATGACATAGCAACTAGTTCTTCAATACAGGTAAATTGGATGAGTTGCTTACTTTCATAGAAGGAACCAAAATGGCATTAAATTATACTGAAAAATTAAATTACACTATGATCATACAGATGTCTTTATAAGGTGGAATAACATTTAGTTTTTGATCTGAACTGGGTTTGCAAAGACGGTAGAATGACAAAAATTCTGGCTGGTGTTAAATAAGTGAGGTGAATCCGGCAAGAGAACTGCTGCGATGTAAGTCAGAACATTTCTTTGCCATAGAGGAAACTGCAATAAGATACGGAATTTAACAAACCATTACTTTATAAAAGAACAAATTCAGGCAAAAGGATACTTTTTTTGAGGGAAGCGGATTTTCTGTATTCTTCAGGCATTTTGCCTTGTGCTAATTAGCCACCAAAGTATGCAGAAACACCAGTATTGCTCACATCTGCCTTAGCTGAAGCTGTTTGGTGTTTGGCCTCACGTGTAACAACAGCCACCTGCGTGCAGAGGTGCTTTGCAGGTGAGTTGCAGATAGGATAATACAAAATTACTACATCAATCCTGACTACTCAGCCTGTGAGCCAACAACTACTAGTTTAGGGAGAAAGAAAACCAATGCAAAGTCTCATAATAGTGCCTGATGCTCCTAAGATGTGTTCTTGAAAAGGACAGGCAAAACGGGAGCCTGTGTGAGCAAGCAGACACCGCTCTGTTCCCTCACGGCACAGCCTCCATTTTAAAAACAGCTGAGACCCTGCCTGACACTGGGCAGGCAGCACTGAGGGAGATGTGTAGGGATTAAGAAGTTCCTGCAACCATCAGAATCCTTAAATGCTGGATGGACAGAACTTCTCAGGAACAAAAAATGCTGTTCTGGGAAAAACCTGATCTGTAAGGCAGGAGGGTTCAGCTGTGCCGACTGCTCTACACCACTTAGGCAAAAGCAATGTTAATCACCATTCAGCTACTGCATGGAGAGCACAGCAGCATTTTGAAATTACACTTCAAATAAATTGAGAATGTATAGCAAAGATTTGGTTCCACACTGAGGCATGAATGTGCTTTACATATTTTGCTACTGATGGGAAAAAGAATTTTCTTATCAGGATGTCAAGCAATTTATGGCCATAAACCACAGCATTTGTGTTGCATGGGACTCCTGATCGTCTTAAAATTGAATCCAATGGAGGAGGAAGTGGAGCTTTTCAAATGAGAAAGCAAGAAGAACAAAAAAAAACTTAAAGAGAAAGTAGTTTAGTTATTGAAGAACCATTCCAGAAGAGAGAGCCTTTGGAAACACTCTGCTTACTCATGGTTGCTGTAATGCACACGCTGGAGAGCACACTGGTCACTCCAGATTGCAAGGGAGCACTTACATTCATGCCTTAAATGAGGAGCATCAAGAAAAATCATCTACAAAGGCAATTAACAACTTTCCAGATGAATGCTGATCTAAAAGTCTTGTAAGTAACTGTTAGGAACAAAGAGATCTGTAATGGGAAAAAAATTAATGCAGAATGATACCGAGAGCTTCTCTGAAAACCAACCATAGTCAGAGCAGTGCTGATGAACTGATTTTGGCTGTGTTAAACATCTGCTTTCTGCTGTTATGTCAGGTGCAGTAAAGTTTTTGTGTGGTTATTCCAGTGTAGAGCCCGAGGAATTTTTCATGTGTTGCAGACTTCCAATTTAATTTGGGGATAAGAGAACTCAGAAGATGAGAAGAACTCAGAACTGCCTTGCTTCAGTCCCACAAACACTTCATCCTTTAGTTCCAATACCTCTAATGCCACAGAAGAAGGTAATTGTGTCAGGAACCCCAGGATAAGGAGACATTCTCAGTCTTTTTAGATTCACGCTTTCTTTGGTAATTGCTTTCAGGGATCATGTACCATCCAAAGTCATTATCATCTAATGTACATCTTTTCAAATGAAACTCAAGACATACCCACCCCTCCAGGACATCACCATCCTTTGGTATGATTTAATTCTACTATAAAACATTAATGATATAATTAAAGTATGAAAAGAAGCCTTTCTTGTGAATTGAATATAAAGACACAGGAGTAGTGTTCTTGAGGCTCTGGTGAAGAAGGAGGAAAGTAGAAATGGATTTCCCAGAAGCAAGAACAGCAGAAGGAAAGGGGTCCCCTAAATATTTTTACAGCTCAACACTGCTCTGAGTTTATTTTAGAGATTCAGTTGGATGGAGCTTGATTTACTTGAGGGTAAACTGCAAGCTTTAGATAACCTGATAAGTGGTTTCTTTTCAGGATACTTTTGCTTCCAGCTCTGATGTTTCCCTTCCCAGTTACTTTTTTTGGTTCTAATCAATCCAATTAAATTGCTCACTTCTTTTTACAAACGTACCTATAACTTAATCTTTTAACTTGGATATGTATTGTTTAAAGTGGAACAGTTTATGTTTGAATGTAAAAGAAGTCTATTTAGTTGAATGAATTAACTACTGGTTTTTTTTTTTTCCCCCTGAATTCTTCCCCCAAACCATGTCAAATGAAATCAGTAATCCTTTCAAAAGCACAAGTCCAACCTATAGCTACGCAGGTACCTGTACATACAAGCTTGTGTGCTTGCTTATGTAGCAGGGGTAGCAAATCTGTTGTGGAGCTGCATCAGCCACCATAAAAATAAGGATTATATAAGGATATAATAAGGATAATACCCTCTGTATTCAGATTGTGAATAAAGCACACCTGTGCTCTAGAGAATGTATGTGACAGCACTTAGACTGCGTGTGTTTCACAAGATCAATCACATACAAGACTACACAAAATGTTAAAACAGATCCACATTTAGGCATGGTTAGTTCGGATTATGGGGTTGAGAATCTCCAAAATCCTGGATCAAATAAGTTCTAAATCTTCAATACCTCAAACCACAGTTTCGGGGAATTTTGGTTGCACAAGTGTTTTCTGCCGTCTGTAACCAGACTCTTTTTTTAGAAAGCCGTTAAGTGATACAAAGTGCATGTTGATCCAATCCCCCTTTAAACATTAATAAAGGTTTCATTCAAGATTTTGTCTTAAAATGACTACCAAAAAATTCATGCTAATGATTTGCTAATCTACTTGCACCTACGACATCATTTTCACTGTCAGTTGAAGAACGTAGCACTACCATGTATGTCTGAAGTAGAACCAATTTGAAGGCAGGAGTTACATAAAAGAGACAGGAAGAGAAATATCACAAGGACCTTTCTCAGTTGTATTAAAAAAAATAGGAACCCAGATCTCTAGGACAGTTTCCTTTGAAATGCAACACGGCCACTACTGCTGAGTTCTTAGGAGACACTGTACCTTTTGCACTGATGCTACGAAGATCTGTGATTTTCATTAAGATCTTTGGGAACATATGAGGCTTGTTGGGTCGTCTCTTTCGGATATAAATTTTCAGTGCTTCAAGCAAGGGTTCCTGAAGCTTATCCACTTTCATTGGTTCTTCAAGGTCCTGGCGATCTGTAGAAAAGTGTCACATCACTCATTTGATTTTAAGTATTTATTTTTTTAAACAAACTGCAAATCACAGCAGCTCCTTCATGTTCTTGATTAGAACTTCACTTAACAACCTACACTCTGTAGCGAGCATTCCATAGGAAAAGGAAAAAACATGGCTTTCTGAAATAAGAATTACCAATTTGCTCTTGTACCTTCCTCCAAGGGGAAAACACCCCGCTGTGAACAATATTTTGGAATTAATTCTATTTGTGTCTGATAAGACTGATAGGCTGCCCAGGTATACATAGAGATTACAGCTAATTTTTGTTATCACTGCTACAATAAAGTGAGTTACCATCAGGTATCAGCAGATGGCAGTGCTGGCTTGAGTGACAACAAATGTCCCCCCCCAAAACCAGGATGCACCAGTCACATATCACCGACATCCCGGAGCACATCAGTGCAGTTAGAGACACATAAAATCAGAAATGATTTTGTACTAAACGGCCACTGCCAACCAACTGTTGCTTTTTAAACATTCACTATTAGCACCCAGTTTGTATTTCAACAAAATGGTGCAACTAAACAAGGTGTGCTTCTATTGCTAGTCCAAATTTTGCAAAGGAGGAGAAGGACCAGGTGACTAAACTAACAGAAATTTACAGAAGGTTTTGGAAATTATCTGAGACTTCTCTTTTTGTATTTTAAAACCACGATTTTTTTTCGAGTTGTAATCCGCCCCAATTTGGAAGTATAATACTTTTTTTTTCCTAAAGAAAGTTATCACCAATGACATCCATGTAAGTATAACTAATGCAAAGGCATACAATTTTATTTCTGAGTAAGAACCATGTTACTGGGCACCTTGCTTGTGATATCTTAGTGTCCTTTGTCAGGCAAATAATAGGACTGGTTGCTTGACAGAATGATTCAATTTTTTTTTAAGTATCAAGAATAAAACCAATAGCTATCACCAGCAGAAAACAAGCCTTTAGCATTAAGTGGCTTATATATGTTACAAATATATATACATGTTGAAGTACAGGAAAACAAAACATGTAAAACCTATATGAAGATCTTATCATGTCTGTCCTTTTCAAATGCATCTGAGTTTATGCTGTACGATACCTCCACAGATTAAGCAGATGGCACTAAGGAGACCCGTTTCTGTATCATCCATTTCCAAAGGCAGGAGCTGATTGGCAAAGGTGAACACGAGATCAGTCAGCGGGCCAAATCCAGCATTGTGCATCTGAGTTCGGTTTAGGGTAAGGCCATCTGAAAAGGTCATGGTGTCTTGTTCCGGTGTGTATCTTGTGCAAATTCTAAGGATCTGTGGAAGGATAAAACCGAAAAATGAAATCTGAAGAATTTAATCCATAAGAAGTTTGTTGCATTTTCTCAATGTGGCAAATGACTCTACTTGTCTGGTATAACATAAATATACTCTATAGACTATGGGTATTTTTTAATAACAGGAATTTAAGGACAGAAATTTCCCTCTAGTTATGAAATAATCAAAACTTCATTGCAATTCTCACCACTTAAGTCACCAACATTGCCATAACATGCACCTAAACAGCTCTTTAATAGTCTGCCACCTGCACCTAGCTGCTATCTTACCTCTTTGAACACAGGCATATCTCATCGATTTTGGGGACCAGTTTTTCATGACAGTGCTTCTGTGGGTTGTGTCTTTGGCAAGGACAGTGTTGCTCTGTGGTGAGTGAGTGTGGACAGCTGTAAGCTGCCAAAAGAGGCAGCATGTAACTTGTGCTTTGGGTGCCCTCCCTCTTCTACAAGAGCAGACAGGCAAACACCGCTATGGGACCACTCTTGTCCGAGTGCTTCCTGGAGAACTGTGCAAAACCTCCTGCAGGCTCTGGTCCTTCCCCCTCTGGAGCCCCAGGCAGTGGCACACCCTGCCTGCCTGGTGCAAAGCCTGTCTTCCCACTGCTAACAGTGCCGTTCGTTCCTGCGCACGCCCAGGCAGTGTTGGTTTTGGCAAATTTGCTTGTATGCCAACAGCCACCAGTGCTGACCCCAGATGAAAGAGTGTTCGAGGGGAGGATAGGGATTCACACCTCTAACTGGACATGGGAGGCATGCAAAACACATGAATAAAACACCGAGGATGCTCTGCATTTTGTTAGTAAATGCCTCTGGGGTAACCGCAGCGCCAAGAGTGCTGTCACAGCAGAGGTGGCAGCGTGGCCAGAGAGAGTGAGTGCCTGCACGAACTGCTTTTGCCTCTTGGAGCAAACCCAGGATGTGTCCTGCGGTAGACTCTTAACAGCATGGGATCATTTGTACAGCTGCAATTAATGAACACTGCCTTAAGGATCAAATAAAAGACATATTTTGTTGACATATCATGTTGACATATTTCTGTTATATATATCAATGCTTAATGTTTAAAACAATCAGAGGTGGGAGAAGGCTTATCCCTAAACTAAACTAAAACCTTTCTGAAATCTAGCTGATTAGCTGAGCTAAGACTACAGCTGTGTTTTTTCAGGGCTTGACTGTATTTATTTCCCATACAGCCATCCTACTTGGTTTTAAAGATTCAACAAAAAAGATTTACATGAATATAAGTGAGCACTGGGAGAACTTAATTATTCCTATAGCTGCTGAGGCTCTGAGTCAGAGGCCCCAGCACTTGGCAGCTGACCAGTCTGGGCTTGGTTCTCCCACTTTCATCTTTGCCTGGCAACACTGCTCCAAATAAGCAGGGAGGAGAATGAGGAGAATGAGGTCTGTAAGAGATCTATAGGGAAGTTTGTATTTCTCTTGTTCAGTTCCTTGGTAAGGGTGTACTTCTCTGCAGAAGGATCTTCACCTATTTTCTATCTCAGCAATAATCTTGTCCACACTGTGGGTATACATTGAATCTCTGAAACTCCATGTGGTTTCACATCATTCCCTTACCCCTGAATTAGAGTAAGTTCTTGACGTTACTTAAATCAGTGACCAAGAGAAGCACAAATACAAACACAGAGCACTTGAATTCTTCAGTAATCACAAATTCCCCACTAATGTAAGTAATCTTAAAAGGCTGCTGGTTGCTCCAAAGGTTTTATATAATAGCCAATGTGTATTTCAGTATCATTAGCAAAAATTAACATTATAAAGCAAGGCACCCTGTCAATAAGAGGCAGCATGTTTACCACATTTGGCACTGCCAGTAACCTCTGGCTGTGCTCTCCCTTGAAGTTCACTGTGGGTAGCCCTTTTAAATCATTAAAAGACTGTATAGCAAGAAGAAACATTGAGAATGTATTGTTTTCAAGAAGAGAGGTTTGAAAGCTGCATATTTATTGTGAAACCCAAGATTACTTGGTTTCCTTCTCTAATGGCATGAAAGAGAAACTGGAGTGCATCTCTTTCTATCTGAGGCCTGCACACACAGTAGCTGCCTTCCAGTAAGTGTGTGTGGCTGGCAATGATCAAGTATCCAACTTCTGGAGGAACAAGGAACTTCTTACCTGGTACTGATTTTCCCTCAGTTTGGCTGGGGGAAAGGCAGCCCCTTTTATTCCAATGCTATTTTAATTGATGAACCTTAGCAACAAGAGCTCCTCCCCTCCATACCCTCAGGACTCCCAGCCCAACAAATCAGTGGAGCAGGACTTGGATCTAAACTGGGCAATGCCGTGGTGTTTTCCGAAGGCTGCCTGCAGCTTTCCTGGCAGCTGCCCAAGCAGGGCTGGCAAATACAGATCCTCCAGATCCTCCCTCAGACGGGAAGTCTGGACACCAGCTGCCAGCACTGCACTATCCAGAGACTCAGAGCCCAGAGGGACTGGAGTGCCCTGGAGTGGTGATCCCAAACAACCCAGAGGCCCAGTGTACACCTCCCACCCTACAGCAGGCTGCTGGCTCCCTTGCAGCAAAACTCTCTGTGCTTGCCTCCTAGTGCCATAAGCCCCACTTCTTTTGGGGGTGTATGCTAGGGGTGCTCAGCAAAGAGCTATCAGATCACTGCCCCCCTGCCCAGGGCTAATGCAGAGAAAGAATTCCTGGCTGGATCCTCATCAGGAATGAATTTGGGGTTAGGTTATTCAGCCTTAAGCCAGCCTCTGTGGGCATGCACAGAAAGGGACCTCAAGGCCTTGCAAAATTTATCATTAAAACACAAAAGTCCCATGAGATTTAGCTACTTCCAGGCTCAGGGCAGCAAGTAGGACAGGTTTTTGCAAAAGGCAGGCTTCAGGCCTTCATACCCCAACTGCTTTGTACCCCAAGTGGCTCTGCTGGGCACTGGCACAGCTGAAGATCAACTCCGTGTTTTCAGCAATGCACTTAGCTTGACTGTAGCAATTGCATCTCAGGTTTCCCCTGCATTCCTTTGACATTATCCCACAACATGCTGTTATTAAACTCTAAGACAGATCATTTGGAATGGTGTTTCTCCTTTTTTTTTTTTTTATATTTGTGTCCTTCATCAAAATCTGCAAAATGCCGTGGATATTGCTGATTCGCTGCTAAATTGTTCTTGGGCAAACTTCCAGTGTCAAAGTGAAGCTGATTTCAAACTCATATTCACTGAAGAACATATGGGAAACATCAGCACTTCAAAATAAGAAATCACGGTATCTTTCTGCATTTTAAACTGAACTCCTAATGTCCTCAGTGTTGTTTAGATTTTGTAACAAAGCCAAGTATTTTAGTTGTCACTTTGCTCTCAAATGCCACTTGCAGCCATAAATATGGTTCTTCCTTGTGATTAAAGGACCCTTTGTTTTAAGGAATATTTAGATATTAAGGCATTAGGATTCCTGTGAGCCAGCTCTAAAGTGCAAAACAAAAACCCTACCAGAGGCACAAAACCAAAGTCACCCAGAAAGATGCATTTACAGAATTGTTGCTACCACAGAATTGTTACTCATTTTAAACAGATCAAGTAAGGCAAGCAAACCGGGCCTTTTTTTTTTTTCCCCAAGAAATCCTGGTGTTAGACATTAGTTGCCTTAGCTGGCTGGGACAGTTCCCTGACAGGAGAAAACCAGGAGAAACCCACCATGATGCCCCACGGTGCTGCCAAACCCCATGAGCACAGGTTGTTCTGCACACACAAATGCCTTCCTAACATTAACACGCAGAGTTTTACAACAGAAAGCAACAATTACATCATTAAGGATTAGCATTCAAGGACTTCTCCAGTTTTTATCCTTTGGATTTAAGAAAGGCTGGACTCTGGACCCTTTCCACATTCGTTTTGCCAGAGCTCAGTGAGGCTGGGGATGCTCGACTGCTGGTGGGCCAGTGTACCAGGAGACAGAAGCACTCGCTTTTACGAGGGTTACGGACTGAATTTTAGTAATATTTATCCCTGAGACTTTTGGAACCAGAGCACATATAAATTCCACGATCCTCAATTGGCGCCTCCAGCTTCCTTGCAAAGCTTGATGTTATTTCGCTTCCAGAGTTTTTGTTTGTTTGTATATAAAACAATTCTTTGGCACATACCCAGCAGAGTTTACTGAGCTTCTGGCACCATTTCACTTGTCAGCCTGTTTAGGAGGGGCTTAAGCATCCGCAGCCACAGGAACCAACCGAGCAGAGCCCTCAGCACAGTCTTAAGACTCCCCACAGCTGGTGCTGAAGGGCAGGTGGACAGTGAAGCCAGGGTCCTGCTGGCAGCGAAGCCTGGCTACCCTACCTGGGAGTCCCACGCTGACCCTCCTGTGTGCCACAGCTCTGGGAACATGCCCAGGGAATTGCACAGCATCGGGATCACGAGTGCACACTGGTGAGGCTCATGGCCCTGCTCGGCAGTGCTCACACAGCAGCCCACAGGCCAACACTGGCAGCGGGTGCTCATGCAGCAGGAGGGGAAACAGCGCTCGCTCTGCATCTCAAGGCACAACCAAATGAAACGTTTGAAACGCTCATAACTAGGACAACTGGCTTGTTGGGGGGAAAATATGCACTATTAAAACACTGCTCCGGTACTGAAGTGTAGCGTAAATAAAGATAGAGAGAGGCACTGCAATTCTGATTATGCACAGGTGATGTGGGTTTAATGGATACAGCACTTCACAGGCAGCGCGCGCACTACACGTTACTGCGTCATGGTAATTATCCCATTTTCTTTTTAAGCAACACATAAAATAGACACATAAAGTTTGCATAAACGTCACACAGGAAACTTGGGACTATTCGCAGCGACCGTGTCAAATCTGTTCCTGTTTTTGTAAAAGCCTCAGCTCCTCCCTGCTGCGGGCAGCTATGGCACCCGCTAGGCCCCGCTCACTCAGATGTGTCACCTCCTCTGGCTTCGTGAAAAATGAAAAAGAGAACGAGCAGGTGACCACGAGTGACAGGCCTCAATAAAGTTTATAACTAGAGCTTGAAGGTTGCCACATGGCCACAAAGTAAAAAGGGGTGACTTGTATTGAAGAATCGACCTTTTCTATTCATTAATTAGTTGAAATGAAGTCACCGTTTATCACCTGCTTCATTCTCCTTTCTGGCAATTAGGCTTTTATTTAATCACTTTGATCAAAGGCTGTGAAGTGCCTTTATCGAGGCACTTCAGATAAAACCCCTAACAGAGAGACTCCCCTCAATACTTGGTAGTGCCCAGCTGGTGTTGGGGGTGGAAGCACTGAGTGGAGCTGCTAAGGGGACCCTGTACAAGAGGGGCTGCACACACTCCCAGGGCAAGCTCCCACTACTCATCCCAAAAAGAGCACCAGGAGCTTGCAGCATCCTGAGCAATTACAGAATTAGGGTATTTTTTTTCCAGCAGCTATGGAGCCAGGGCACGGCACAAGCAAACAGAGAGTGGCAGCTTAAAGGCTAAAGTTTTAGGGGTAGAGAGTTTAGATGTGCAGATTCTTGCTATATCTTGGCTCCCCCCGATCTTTTTGGGGTAGTTTCTGTATTAACTATTTGTTACTGGTTACAACAAAGCACAAAGCTCTTCCAGTCCCCTACCTCTGGCAGAATACACTCGGATTACTGATTATCATCTGCCTTTCAGTGTAAGGGGAACGTAACAGTGTCTGATCAGGACAGAGCTGGTGATACAGTGCAACTGGTAATGAAAGGCCCTGCCCCACAGAGGGACCACTCTCATTAACAATGAGATGGCCAAGTCTGAATGAGCACCTGGTTAAAAATCAACAAGAGGTGACTCTCAAGCATGGCAGGGCAACCTCTATCTTCCCTTTTTCTACAGGCCAAAGAACAATATCCCTTCCCCTCTCCTACCCCTCCTTCCTCCTTCCTCAATGTCCTCTCTTGATGCAATTCTTCCAAACAATTTTTGACAAAACAAGAGGAAAAGGTCACAGCAGTTAACATCCACCTCAGCATGATCCTGTCTGAAGCAATGCACTTTTAGAAATTCCAAGATTAATTACTTCAACTTCAACTTCCATAGTTTAAACTCCTGTGTCATGCCAAAAATGTATCTACAGTAGCCATCCTACAATGGGCTTCTTGGCTAGCCATGCCTGACTTAACGAAGACCTGAAGGTTTGTGGTCAGAAAGAAACATTTAAAATAAGTTTACATTGAAAATACTGTTTTGTGAAAGTTATTGCTACAACCAGTAATAAGAAGCATATTTGCCACTAAAAGCCTGAAGACCTCTAAGGTCTTGATAAGGAAATGCTGAGATCCCAGAGGGCTTCTCTGAAGGTCAGTGTGACAGAAACAACTGGAGACAAAGGGAGAGGAAGACAGCTTGCCTTGACATAGTGGCAAGCCAAGGCCTGCAGAAAAACTCCCAGCCCACCTGCATAGCTTCCTCCTGCAGGTTGTATGTTTGCCTATTTAAAATTAAATTACATTTAGGTAAAATCTGTACAGTGGCCACTTTCACAGTTGTCTGCAGCACTGGCATGCTGGCACAAGTTACTGCCACATACCACAACATGCCCTTTTCACTGAGATCCCCAAACTACCTTGAAAAGCATGTTCATCCCATATAACACACCTCTGTAGGTGTGCTAGAGTCCACTCCTGACTACCCGATCAGTTCAGTTTTGCAACCATGAGGCCCAGGCAGTATTTGACCTCTTCTCCCTATCAATTACAGTAAAAAGAAGAATAGAAAACACATTAGTAGGAGAACAATGACATTAAAAATACTTACCAGTATGTCCAGGCAGGCTGCTTTAAGTAGAGTTATTTGGTCTGCAATGGTCAAACTTGTAAAGCCTGGCAATCGCTTTGCAAATTCCACTATTTTAATAATGCACTTTGTTGCAAGTTCACTGAATTTGTCCCAAAGCCCAAGGTCCAGCCGAACTCGATGATCTGCACTGGAGTTCTGTAAAGACAGACAGAAGGCACCATAAATCAACATGTCCCTTTCAGTAAATGGCTTTCAAGGGAAGGAAACAACAACCAAGTTTTCCTTCCAGAAGTACTTTCTATTAACATTCCAGGCATTTTCTGCAGCTTGCTGTTGGGATGTTGGTGGTTTTAAACTTGGATTAATAGCCTGAAAATTCCTTGGATATTTCTCTGTTACTTATGATTGCAGAGGCCATCTGTACATGGAATACAAATGAACTTAAACATTTCCAAATGCCACCATCATTATTCTTACTTGCCATTATATAATAAGTGCATTGAGAAAGACAATTTACAGTTGTACCCCAGAAAATATAAATGAACAGCGGAAGAAGAATATTGGGTCCTCATCTGAAAAAAGCAACACGATATTTGGAACGCAGTTTCACATACTTAAGGTCTTACCAAATTAGTTCTACTTAATTTATCTGCTCTGCGGCTCTGCAACAGCTTTCTGAAGCTATGGTCTCCCATGACTTACAGAACATTTCTTTACACAATGTTAAGAAAAACCCCATGTGTGCTGATGAATGCTACATGCTTATTTGATGGGGCATCTGACATATACCCCACTGTTTGAAGTGTTACAAGGACATTCCAGTGGCATCTTTCAGAGACTGTTTCTATATATTCACCTATCTCAATCAAAAAGTTTGCTAGGATGCGTAGCAAACTTGTGTTAAGTTTGTGGTTAAACTCACGTTTTCATACATTCAGAATAACCACTTAACCGCTGAGAAAGCTGAATGTGTCAGCCAAGAACCAGCTGACTCAAAAGCTGCTGTGACCCATTTGACACTAGCCCAACAACAGCTGGTGTCACGAAGAGACCTGGTGAGTTGATCCCGATCCACCCTTGATTCCCACAGAGTGACAAGGAACAGGTAACAATGGAGCTCTGAAATAGTCAAAGCTCCTCTCCTCCTGCCCTTGCGTGCAGCATATTCCCATTCTGCCAGCATCTGATCCTATGCTGTTTAGGATGCAGCCACCTAGCTTTGTGTACACTGCAGCTGCCTTCAGCTTCTGGGTAATCTCTTCTTCATTGCAAGAGGAGTTTTACCTGTAAAAATATGCTGGTAACAAATATGAAAAAGGTGTTGAACTGCAGCCACAAAAAACCAAAGGCAGTTTCTCGCTTCCATCTCTTAACTGACCTTGTTGACTAACCAAGAAAGAGAGGCACCACCAAAAAAAGGCCTCTCTACTCCAAATAGGTGCTTGAGGCAGGCAAAGGAAAATCCCCCCAGACAGTGGTTTCCTCCCCAGCTGCTGACAAAGCTGATGTGATCAGCTGCCTCAGTCTTAGCTGGTTGAAGTTAAAATGTTAAATTAACTTTAATTTTAAAGTTAAATGAGCAGAGTCTCAACCTAAAAGTCTAACAGACATGGCAGATTAAATAGCCATCAAAAAGCATTCAATTTACACAGATCACACTTCCTTGGAGGAAACATCTCCAGTGAGCCTGCCACTACCACTACTGATGGGGAGGACGTCCACCTCCTTGGAAACCAGTGAAGCCATCATCTTCTTGTCAGCTTTCTTCAGTTCACAGGAAGGACACAGGGCTGGAAGAGGTTGCTGAGGGGATGTGGAGTGAGCTTAGTTTGGCTGTGAAGCTCTGCATCTCCTCCTAGAGCTGCCTTCACAAGACACCACCACCACCATCATCAGGTGCCAAGATGAAAGTCCTGATGGGGCCCCCAACGCACTGCCAGCCCAACATTCCCTCTCATTTGGAACATGGTGGAGATTCAAGCCAGAATATTTACATTAGGCCCTAATTGCAAAAAATATACGCTAACCATGCTGAACAGTTCAAAGGAGCATATGTGTTCTTTCCTGCTACCTGTCTTTTTAAGGGATAATAAATTAATTTTATCACTTCTATTTGAATTTTTATTCTGGGAACATCCTCTATTTTGTTTTGGGGTTTTTTTTAAATGACAGAAGGAAAAATAGAAGAAAATGTCTTTATAATGCTAAACCTAAGGAATTGCCTTCAAAATGGTCCAAAACTAATGGGTTAACAGCCATTGTAATGCCCTTTGAAACATTTCTTTTGGCTACTGGAGTATGCATCCCTCAGATTTATTTTATTTCATCCTCAAGGACCTTGGTGAAATACAGTACATTGGAGGAAAAATAAGATCAAGATGTGCAGTCATTCAGGCTGTAATTAAATTTAATAGGCAGTTTATCCAGTTCATAGAAAGATGGCATAGCGGAGAGCTACACAAAGCAGAGCCTAAAGCAGGAAATCATTTTACAATAGGGTATCCATCTGGAAAAAAAGACGTTGCATGAAACCAGCAAGTGTGAACGAAATCTTCATCAGTATCATATGAGGTTACTTTATCATGCTGCAGTGCTGGAGATGGGAAGTTTGACGTGTCTTCTATTAAGAGTAATGCACAGCCATCTTAACAAATGTAAATCTAACTCACTATTATGCAAACTGAAAAGAAGGGGCAGTTAATAAAACATAAAATATAAAACATAAAATATAAAACATAAAATATAAAACATAAAATATAAAACATAAAATATAAAACATAAAATATAAAACATAAAATATAAAACATAAAATATAAAACATAAAATATAAAACATAAAATATAAAACATAAAATATAAAACATAAAATATAAAACATAAAATAACCAGGTGTTTTATTATGCCAGGTGCCAGATCCCTCAGCATTGGAGCTAATGTGGTTTACACATTATCTCTGACATGCTACAACTGCAAATGGTTTTAGCATTATATCTATTAACAAACGTCAATTCAAGTGTCACAGAAAAAAAACGGAATTTTTAGCAGTATTCCTCAATACCTAAACCCCAAAACTAACTCAAAATCAATGTATAGGTTGAACAATAAAACACGGGATTAAAACAGTGCATGATAGAAATAGAAACTCTGATTAAATTTGCCTGGGGATCTCCTCTATCCATGCTGTGAAAAAGATGCAGATGCTATGACTTTTCCTGAATATTTTACTGAAGCGGTTTTTTGGGTGTCTTTTCCAGGAGCAGTCTCGCATGTTTTTCAGGCCTATGCACCAGCGCACATATGGTGGAACAATACTGTAATACACCCTAGTGGCATCTTTATCAGTGGAAAAGCCCAATCTTGCTATGAAATCCAATTAAACAGCCATTTTTGCCACATAAATTGATCCCATTTTTTCCATCATTTTTGTTTTTTCATTGCAGGCTGCTCTATCTCCACATTAACGATACGGGACAAGGTACTCGTAGAAACGTACACAGTAGCAGAATCCCTACTGTCTTTAAAATCCACTTTACAAAGGAAACAAGGCTCGCAGGGGCACTCTGCCCTAATCAAGAACACTCTCGATGCCTCTTCAGTAAAAGCAGCAATGCACTCCAGCTCCAGCAAGTTCACTGAGGACCACAGCACATGTTTCTGCTCAGTCCCAGCACCAGGAGATATATCTATATATAGATATATAGGTTTAGATATATATTCCTCTGCAATGGCACAGAACAATAGTCATGTGACTTTCAACCCCAGCACTTACAAAGGACCAAATGCTGCCGAGATGTGAAACCCTCCTCACTTCCAGCAACCCAGATGAACCCGCAGCAAGGGTCTGCAGAGCCAAAATTATTTTCTGTTTTATCCTCCCTGTATCACGAGGCTGGATGTAACACAGCTGTAGACTTACAAATAATACCAGTCTCAAGGGACAAGCAGTGTAGTTACACTCAATTATACTATAAAGTATGACATCTCCAGAGAAATTACTATGGCTCTCTCTCTTACCTGGATGACAGTAATAAAACAGATCTATTTATGATGGACTCTTGGAATCCGTTCCATTTAAACAGCTTGCTGATTCTCACCATTGGCAGAACTATACCTGTCACTGCCCACTAAATGTAACTGTTAAATCAAATGACCCAGGGAATTTAATATGAGTGCTATTCTCACATTATTTTAAGTAGACTTCTATTAACTATGCAAAGTATGGTAATTATTACAGATAGGGACAGTTTTTCTTTTTAAAGAGCAGATGGATATAAAAAAACGTAATTGCAAATGCTTCTCCAAAACCATTTCTTAACAGGTAAAAACACACAATGGGTGTGTGTGGGGGAAAATCACCACGTATCCTTTCCCTCTGGAAAATGTAGGCTGCAGTGCTCAAGAGCAAGAGGAGCCAGATACGCAAGCCAAACATCTGAACAGATTTTTTTTTTTAATTGTATCTCTGTAAGGTCTTTTTTATTTCACACTCTTATAGTTAAAATTCTTTGCTCTTTTTAGCAACAAACAAAATCGTGTTTTAAAACAGCCTGAACAAGCACATGGCCAAAGGCACACAGAAGCCACGTTTGCAGAACAGTTTCTTCCATCCACCATTTCTACCAGTACGCAAGTGCAAAGCTAACGAAATTCAAGGGAATCCACGTTGGTTCAATACACTCACTTCTCATCCCTCACTTAAGAGAATTAAATTAAAAACACTAAGGTTATAAAAGCAATCTGTGTGCTCCTTAGGGTGAGAGTGCCATGCTTCACAACTGACAGCCTGCAGAACCGGGCATAAAAAAGCAGGACTGGTGGCAGTCTTCTACCTGTACTAGATTGTTACTATCAAGAAAAGCAGAATGGTGTAGGTTTCTAGCTCCCCTTGGACTCAGCATTTATAAAAAGGGCTGTGTGCTCCTTTTTATTTGACTTCTGGTCTCTATTTCAAGTGCCTCAGATTACTGCCAGAGTACTGCCATTTGATCAGCAGCTGGTGGTGTTATCCAAGCACCGAAGCTGTGCTCCTCTGACCAGCACACACACCTTCCACATCCCAGATCCTCCTATATCCTCAACCACTGCAGAAAGGCTTCTTCCCTGCTCCTGGGCTGATGGGGAGCTGGAGGTGAAGATGACCCTTAGTCCAGCCCCAGCAGTACTCTGTCCCTGCCACATCTGGGCAGAGATAGCACTCATAAAAATGAATTAACATTGAATTCCTACCTAAAGATCTGGAGTGGCCGCCAGAGCTTAGCTAGATGAGAGATTTAAATGCTCTGCATTTCACACAGAGACTGTCAGAATGCAGCAAGACGACAGTATTTAGCACCGTCTCTATTAGTTTTGATGCAGCTTTTGAAGGAGGCTGCATCATTCTCAAAGATTCAATGTAAGCCAAAAATAACTCTTCCAATGTAATTTTGTTATTGAAACTTGTATGGCACCAAACCATGACAAAACTGGAGGGACCTTGGCCACGTGCAGCAGTCTACTGCTGTAGCCTTCCAATAGACCAACACTAAAACAAGAAATGTCTTTCCTCGAGTTGTCTGATCTGGCCTGAGATATGAATGACCAATATCCAGCCTCAGAGAGAGCGTGGTCAGGTCATGGCTACTCGTGCTCCATAAGACAGACCACATTCATCTCTTCATTACTGACATCCAGGTGCTGTCAGTAAGGGCTGTGAAATTCCAACAGGGACACAGACTCACCATGGGGGTCACAAGGAACCTAAGGATGAATGCATCAGTGGTGGGTGTGATATGCAACAAGACCTGCTCCAGTTTCATTCACTTACATCATTTCAAAAGCTAAAGTATTAATGATACTTAAGCATCCAATATCTAACGCAAGCACAGAGGTGCCCAGGTTTATCTTTCATCCCTCCAGGATCTTTGGCAATTACCAGTATGCAGTACCGTCACATCAGCTGCAGTGCACTCTGCTAACTCAGAGAGAACATGTAAGTACATACCAACGCGTTCCTGCTGGGAAGTACACTGATAGGTTACTCTGGGATAACCAGGCCACTTGCAAGGCAGCCTGGGAGCAATAAACTCTGACACATGTACCAGCCTGGCTGCGTGTCCCAGCTGTGGACATACGATCACCTCTCCTACACGGCACAAACTCACTGTCTTTGAACTGGAAAGATTTTCATACTTACTCAGAGGCACTCTTGGATTTGCAGGAGTGTGACAGCCTGTTTGGAAGATTGGGAAGATTCTTCACTCCGAGACAAGGATGCAACAGCACGTGCAGAGAGGAGGGGTGGAGGGCATTAAGCCAGGAATTTCTTTGAAGACACACTGTGAGTCCCACTGTCTCCAGCTTTGCCTTCAGTTATGTCACCAGCTGGCTGCTTCCAAGCTTCCAGCCTCACATGCTGCGCTAGTCCCCGTGGGTCTGCCTGTGCAATATTTACCAGCACGCCTACACTGACTGCTTTGACTACATCCCACCCAAGCAGGACTAGGACCAGAGAAGCACGCAGAGGACAGGCATCTTCTCCAGTGCTAACCAGTTTAAGTGGGCCTCAGAATTAAATGTGAAAAATATTTGTGCAAATACTTTCAGCAACATGAAAAACACACTTTTTTTCTAACATCACACCATATGTGCTTGCTTTTCTTGCATTTAAATACAAAGTCTTACACTTAGACCTGAGAGTTTTGAGCCTTGCACTTTGTTTCGTAAATAGAGGAGTATGCCACAAAACAGCATCCTGCTTGCTAAAAAAGTGAATATTGATGCCACACAGGGATTTGTCTACATCACTCTGAGAAATTTAACGTTTGTTTCAGTAGCAGAAAATTTACTCAAAGCCTCTGGGGCTTGGTTCCACATCTTCAGCAGGGGCTGGAGGGCAAGGACCATGGAGGCAGGTGTCTCTTTGCCCCAGGTATGCCTCTCCTGAACTCCTGCTCTTGGCAACGAGAGCACATGCTTGACTACTTCGGGACCTTCTGCACATCCCTCTGAAACAGCCAGTGCTGCTGCAAACCACAGCAAGACCAGACCCAGCAAAGTCATTCCTCCACTGGTAAAGCTCTAAACATTACCCAATAGTTATTTTTTAGCATCTCTTTTATTACTGCATTTACATATTCGACACTGAATTTTCTCCGAAATTAATAAATATCACTGAACTTCCCTGTACCTAGCAACACAGATACATAGAGAAAAAAAAATGGTTTCCCTGACTCATCTCTGGAGAAATTCCCACATTACTGAACTTCTTGATGGGGTGGGCTGGTTTTTCATTTCTAAAAGCAGCAGAAGTTTTTGCTGCTTTGTGGTATTTCAGTACACTGAGAAAGGATGTGTAATTTTGGGGGTTGTCCTCTGCAGAGCCAGGAGTTGGCCTCAACGATCCTTGTGGGTTCCTTCCAACTCAGGATATTCTTTGACTGTAGGAACAAACTGCAAATGAGCATTTTGGAAACTGGTTTACTTAAACACTTCATATTTTCCTTGACCTTGGTAGCTTTGGGACTATCATCAGTAATCCAGCAGCATTTAAGAACTCCCTACACCTGCAAAGTTGTAATCTGCTGACGCACAAGCAGAGATCACGTCTTTGGAAGCCAACAAATTTCTAATGAATGATGGAATGTAATTGACTCATGGACTCAGAGCTTGTCACTTGGCTGGATTAATCCTTCAGTCAGTCTCTCATGATAGCACCAAGTAAAGCTTACAGTTAAGTGCAATTTTTCTTCCCCAGCATGCATTTGCACGCATATCTGTGTTTTTCCACGACTAAGAAGGTGCAAGGAGTGCACCTATTACTGCATCTATTTAAAATGCCTGAAGCCTCCAAAACTCACATCAATTCCAGGCATATCCAGAACGTATGTGACTCAAACCATACTCACTGTAGTGTATTTTCCCAGCTGGCAGAGTGAGGGGAAGGTTTCCTGGTGAGCTTTCCGGATCTTCTCAGTGAGATCATCCAACTCTGCTGTCATTTCATAGTTTTCTGTGGACTCCTGCTTTGAAGGTTCTTTCTTCTTTTTGTTCCTATCATTTCTGACAGCTGTAGAAAAAGCAGATACAGATCACATGGGGTTATTCAGATCAACCCATTTTGCTTTTGCTGCTCTATTTCAAAACACTGCAAGGTGTTTTTATATTAGACATGAATTATTTTAAGTGAAGAGAAAAACGTTATACGCAGAGAGAGCAGTAATGCAAGCTTAGTTATTTATGAATAATTTAAGACTTAAATATAATGGGTAATGATGAAACCAAACTTGCACCAGCATTTGATTTGGGGATTCCATCACACTCCCAAAGTACCTAACTTCCAAGGAAGTCTACTGCACCTTAATATATACTGTGTCTCAGTAACTTTGCAAGGTGGGATTTTTTTCACTGTATCACTACAGTTTTGCATGGTGAATGGTGAAGTTCTCTGTAGTGATGCGGTTGGTATTTCACTGGATGTGAACAACACTAAAAAAAGACTGCAACTGTCTTTCTTCTTCAATACCTCAGTTTGGAAGACAACAAACCCCCATACTAATACAAGCTCCACCAAGCAAAAGTTACTTAAAAGGAAAGTTAAATGTGAAAACAGTAAATGAAAGAAGATGAAACATGTTAAAATCAAGTTCTGAAGATCAAAGGAAAAGCACAAACACTTGAAAGGGTAAAAATGGCAGTGAAGCTATCTAAAGTTGCTTGCCATCTGTTTCTGCACTCAGATCAGCCTTCTACCTTCCCCCGGCCGTGGGGGATTACTGGAAATACGCATCGTGCAGCACTCGTGCTGTAATTGATTTCCCACATATTTGTGTTTTGTAATAAAATATGACAGCTGCTCCATCATCATGCTACTCTTTGTTCTTTTAATGAAAATAGCTTAATTTTACAAAACGTGCCCAGGAGATAAGTCTATGTCCACAGTATTGCTAGTAATTGTGAATTTTATCAAGAGACTTGTTGTTAGCTAGAGCTAACGTCTTAAGTGTAACCAGATGCATAAGGCTTTACAACAAAGCCAAGCAAAATCAATCCCTCTCCCCAGAGACCCCATGTCAATATTAAACACCCTGAAGACTAAATGTTACTGGATAAATAAAACCAATCCTAACATCATCAGTGTTCAAAACCTCATGATATTTAAAACAAGGCCCTAAACTCGGAGGGTGCGGCTGGTGGGTTTTGGCACGTGTGAGGATAGCCAGAGATTTTGGATGGCCAAAGTTCTGCTGATCTTATTTGTACTGTCCTGCACCAGAAAGTCCATCTATCTGTGCTATACGGAGGGAAGCACAGAGCCACCTCCATGCCAGCTCTTTTCCCCTGTGGGTTCCCCAGGCCCATCTCCACATCTTCTGTGCTTGCTTCCTACATGCAACAGAGTGAACCACAAATGATCACAAAGAGCAGACAAAACAGTGGGCTGGGAAAGCATCAGAGTCAGGGGCATCTACAGAGATATCATACTGTATGTAATACAAAGCGAGGACTAGATGTGATGAATATTCTTTCTCCTTCATGAGGCCATTAGGAACATACTCCATGCAATCTATAGCTCTGGTTTTCTCACTAAAGGTTTGACTTTGCAACTGAGAGAACTCTGACCCAGATCATTCACATATTTTAGGGATAATCTTGACTTTAACTGTGTGACAAACCTGCACTGAAGCCAGTCATGTGCTTGGCTGGATCAGGGCTTGTATGCTGAGCACCCCACTGGATCAAAGCCTTACCCTGAACACCAGGAATTTTGGTGTTCAGAGAACACAGATCCAAAGGAGGCCAGGAAGGGTGGATTGAAATGGTACCTTCTTGTGAAAGTTCAATGCTAGGAGTGTAGTCAGGTTTAGGGGAGTAGACTGGATCCCCCCTGCTTCCTTTTACAAATATTCCCCAAAATTCAGTGCCCTGATGTGTTTGCTGGATCCCACACCAGAGAACAAGCATGGTATTTTGCATTGTAAAAACATTCAGGACCAACAGGTACATCTCAAGTGCTGCAAACTGCCACTACACTTCAGAAGCAAATCCTAATCACTGCTGTACTTGGGAGATAAAAGAGCTCCTTGGAAAATTCTGTAAACTCCTACACAACCACGAAGAGCAATAAGCCTTTGTCATAAAGCCCCATTTACTTATAGCTCTACAAGCTGATTGACAAATTTGCCAAACAGGTGGCAGCTACTTCCCTCAATGGCTTTGAACTCCTCGTGGAAGATGAACACATTATTTAGGCCAGGCTTTGAAGCAGGTGACAAAAGCTCCCACAGACACAATATCAGAGAATATGCTGAGATGGAAGGAACCCACAAGGATCATCAAGTCCAACTCCTGGCCCTACACAGGACCATTCCCAAAAGTAACACCATGTGCCCAAGAGTATTGTCCAAATGCTTCTTGAACTCTGTCAGGCTTGGTGCTGTGACCACTTCTCTGGGGAGCCTGTCCCAGCACCCAATCACCCCCTGGGAGAAGAACCTTTTCCTAATATCCAACCTAAACCTTCCCTGACACAACTTCAGGCCATTCCCTTGGGACCTGTCACTGGTCACCACAGAGAAGGGATCAGTGCCTGCCTCTCCTCTTCCCCTCACAAGGAAGTTGTAGACTGCCAGGAGGCCTCCCCTCAGTCTCCTCTTCTCCAGGCTGAACAGACCAAATGAACTCAGCCACTCCTCATACAGCTTCCCTTCAAGGCCCTTCACCATCTTTCATAGAATCATGGAATCAGCCAAGTTGGAAAGGACCTCTGAGATCATCAAGTCCAACCCTTGATCCACTACCACCACAGTTACTAGACCATGGCACTAAGTGCCACATCCAGTCTCTTCTTAAATACCTCCAAGGATGGAGAATCCACCACCTCCCTGGGCAGCCCATTCCAACTAGGAGATAACTCTAGCAGGAACCATGCCATGCTCCTGTGCTACCCCAGCACTGCTCCCTCTGCAGCTGTACCTGAAGTTCCATTCCCTCCAAAGGCCAACAGAGGGGAACTCTGCTGGTCAACCCTCATCACCAAATTGGCCCAACTCTGTCCTCTTTCTTTTTGGGTGCAAATCACTGAAGGGTAGGAAGGGGAGAAGAAACACATCCTGAAAACTAAGAACAGATTTTGTTCATCATTAACTTTCTCATAAAATTCTGATAGCTTTTACAATAATTATAAAACCTGAATAACATTTATTTTCTTGTTTTATTCACTAAGACTGCATTAGACATAGCAGTGTTTCTATATTCCCTATAAGAAAATGTAATAAAATGCTGATGTATAACACCCAGGCTTCAAAAATATAAAGAATTTCAGAAACACTGAACTATTAAGCAGATTTAGCTACAAGTGCAATTCAACTCAAAAGAAAGAGAAAAAGATTAGGACAACACTGTGTTTAAAAGAGTTAAATAAAAACATATAAACACACACATTTACCCTGTAAATTTAAAAACTTTCACTGTTCTGGGATCAGGAACTGTCACACTGCATGTGGGAAGGATTTTGGATTACAGCTTATGCTTATATTACATAAGTCACACCTTTTTGTATCTTGATCTTTACATGCATATGATCACATCAATCCCCGATGCAATTCCACTGCCTTTTAATGATGATACGCTAGTGATGAATCTGTGACACAGATAATGCTACCACAGAAAACTCAGGTTATGAATTTCATTACTTGTGCACTACATTCTGACTTGATGGCTGCATTATTTAGGAGCTCCCAATAGGGGACAGTATGTAAGCTCTCTTGCCCTGTGAGAAATTCTGGAAGTCACAAAACCTTAAAAAAAACAACTAAAGTGTTGGTGTGGGGACAGAGAAAGAAAAAAAGTGTATCTTGATACATGAGGAAGCCAGGTCTCAGTGCTGCTTGGATGGCTGAGCAACACATACCCACACCTGAGCACGTCTGCTTCGATCCATCTTCCTGTGACAGCTTCCCTGTCCCCTCAACACACACGCCAGGACTTGCACTTCCACACCCAGAAACCTCCAGGCAGCAGAGGCAGGGTTCACAGGCTGGTGAAGGTACTTTTGGTTGCCTTAGGTTTAAGGACCAGCCCCTCCCTTCAAACATCCAACACCCTAACCTGATGGTAGAGAGGCAGAATATCATCTCTTGTCCCATTCAATCTATTCTCTTCAGCCCAGGTTTGCCACTTTTTCCTTAGCCTCAGACACACTTTTCCTCTTCTGCTTGAAGCGATGGGCTCCAAAACAAAAGTTGCAGGAAGGACCAGTGTGTTTTTCAAGGAAAGCAGGTCCTAAGTATAGGAAAGACACAAATGGCTTCTCTCTGAGGACGCCGGTGCTCTCATTTAGTAACCACGTAGCAATTCTCCTGCTAGAGCAGGATCATTTCAAGCATGTTATAATGCAGGGAATCGGCCTATCTTAAACAGAAGCCCCTCAGGTACACCAACCTTAGCTACTGCTTGGCCTAAGAAGGTCTGGGATCCAGCTCAAGAGGTTTAGACAGTTTCTAGATAATCAAGTAAAATCATGGAATAGCCAGTGTTCGTACATTCCTTTGTCAAAGGTGGCACAAACATGTCCAAGGGAGAAGAACTTGCTGCTTGCAATGCAATTTTTCCAATTACTTGCATACCCCGTGTTTCCCCAGATACCCAGAAGATAGACAGACAGAATCTTTCATATATTATGATTAATCAGCTATAAATTCATGACATGAAATGCTATCACTGCAGTTTTGCCTGAGATCTCCGTGACCTTTAAAGAGTTCTGCGTACTAGTTAACTGGTTTTGTTCCTGTAGCAACAACTACTAGTGCTTCCAGTTAGTTCGCATTCCTGTAAAACCACACTTCTCTTGTCCCCAAATATTTTGGACGTTACTTGTTAAGCTAACAAACCTCAAAAGCACCATAAAGCACACAGAGCAAGTCAGTAATTGCACAGCACTGGGCGCAAGGTAGGTTTGCAGAAAGACTCCTTTTGTTTGCAAACCCCCACGAGAAGAGAAATGGGAGGTGAACTAAGGCAGGAACGCTGCAGACCTGCCAGTTCTCCCTTCTGGGCAGAGGCTGGCTCTCCCGCCTGCCCTCCTGCCCCCTGGGAAGCCATCTGTCCCTTCCCGAACACCAGGCAGCCTGGGCAGGCAAATGGTGCCACATGCAGCAGTGGGGTCAAAGCTCAGCACTGCAGCCGGGGATTCCAGGAGCACCAAGCTGTTTACTAGGGTAGAAACCCACAAGACTTGCAAGGCTCCTTCGCACTCTGGATTCTCCAATTCCAGAAGCAGCTGCTAAAAAAATTTCTAATTCTGCACAAGTTAGCAGTTGTGGACAATTTCAGTCAAATATGCAAAACGCTTACCTATTGCCAATGCCAAGTTTGCTCCATCATGATAAATGCCCCACATGTACCACACATTACTCTTCAATAAACTGTGCTAATGGTATTGAAAGGCAGTCCATAAGGACATCTTTCCCAACAGTCACCTTGGAAAACCTCAAAACAAGGGAGACTTAGCTATTCCAATAATGCTCTGCTGCTGCTGAACTAGGCACTCTGATCCCATGGTCAAAGTCAGCACCCAGCTGAGCATCCCAAGCATCTCCCAAGCCCAGGAGTTGATGGAAGCAGGCACAGAAATGGGAAAATTCAAGGAGGTTGATTTCCCCATCTCCAATGTAAGTAAAGGAACAAAATAACCACATTGAAAGCCACACAAATGCCTGACAAACCAACAGCCATCAAATCAGAACAGTGAGACTCCCGTCTACACATTAACAGCAGTGCAACTGCAAGCCAAACATATTAAAATATGCAGAACACCAGGTAGTTATAAATAGACTGATTTTCCTACATCGTGATTTCCAGATGAAATAATGTTTTCTTTTAGGCAAAACAGCTCAGTACTAAAAAAACCCAGGAAACTATTTTAAAACAAATTCCCATGCCAAAACTGGGCTTTGACATATGGAGAACAATTGAAGGCATAGCACATTTCAAACTCTTGTTTCTAATGGACAAAGCCAACAGTAAGTACACAGTTGTACAAGGGGCTTACAACACTGAAACCTGCATATTTTGTAGCTGATTTAGAGAAATCAACCATGTCAGCTGTTGGGTAACATTTGCCACAAGAAAACATCTCAAATTAAGTGAGATAGTATCTCTCTACAGACACATATCAAAATTAACAGGGAGCACAGAGAAACAATCACGGAAGACATTTCATAAGCACCTGGCACGCTATCGTTTTTCCCCAGGCACAGAGCAAGCACATATATTACAGAATTCAAGCCCCCCTGGGTTTCCTATTGAGAAATAACATTCAACTATGGCAAACCCGCCCCAGCCAAAGCGCCAGGAACCTCAGTTCAACCACAGGGGAACACACCACAAATCCAGAGGACATCATCCTGTCGGCTGCCTTCACGTACACTGGCCCTTCCAGCCACTGGTGGTATTTTTTTTTTTTTTGAGGAAGGTGAATCTGAACTCTGCCTTGCAGCTTTGTATTATTCATTACATAATTGCTATGTTTTATTAGAAATATGATCTATTATAACCTTGAATAAGGTAACTTAAATGACATTGAAAATTAGATTATTCTGATTATTAGAGAAGTGAGAAAGGTACTAAACATTTGTAAGGCTGATAATCAATCAGTATACCCATCTGAGTGCAATAAAAATCAATCAGGAGCTAGTGTGTTTAAATCTAATTTTTTAAGCATGACATTTTCTTCTGAGTTTCTTTTTTAAATGTCACCCTCTTCTACAACAGTGATTGATTCTATCCCCAGGGACAGTTAACTCCAACTGTTTTATTCATTGCACTGAGCTCTTGGATCCACAGTCTTTTCTATATACCAAATTAATGACAACAATAATATTTTCATCAAAATGTGAAATTCAGAAATAGGCATTCATGGAATCAAAGCAGCGAGAAGCATGGCAGTGTATTTAAATTGCTTCAAATACTGGGGACCTTTCAACCAGCAAGCAGTGTACTTTATTTAACACAGAAAATGGTGGAATTTTGTGTCCCTCCAGTTCTCTCCCACCCTATCCCCGCTCGTAAAAGAGAAGGCCAAGAATTTGCTTGTTTAAAACATAATTCATTTAGAAACGTTTCAGAAGTGAACAATGAATCACTGGCTATAGGGAGTCTGTGAGTAATTACCTATGCCTTCAAAATAACCTTATTAGGCTATTGTAAGTATAGGGGAGACCTTTGATACCTATAGCCTAAGGGCCTCTATTTTTCCATTCATGCACAGGGGATTTATATGGTTATATCCTATTATAACTGACGAAAGCAACACATCTCCCATTTATGTATGAGGATAACTGCGGGGTTGATATATCAGGAACTGAATTATAAGAATGGGTTTCATTATATGACTGAATGATACAAATGGATACTCTACAGCTTTATTTAACTGGCCTGAAACTTGATCTATGGTTTCAAGGATTCCCATCAGACTGAAAATTTTATTTTTGACATGAAATTTGGCACCTGCTATTGTCACATTCCTGATATATTAGTAAAGGGAATGAGCAAAAAAAGGAGTTTCTAGCTCCTTGAAGAAAAACAATACCAACTGAAATCAGACTTAGGACCAAAACTGGAAAACTAATGCACAACAACAGGCTGAGAAAAATACCCCTTGAAAATAGCTGAAAGGTATGCCTTTGGTATTCTTTTATCTATTTATTTTAAATTATTAATTACATTGTCTCACTTTCTTTTATTATTATTATTATTAATTTAAGACATCCAAAAGCCAAAAAGAAGAGCTAACATACTTGAGATATCTAGAACCGCCAATTCAAGATCCAAAACCACTGCTGAAGGAAACCAAATGTTTCTACAGGCAGATTTGGCTTGAATGTTGCAGGACAGGACAAAAAAAAAAAAAAAAAAAAAAAAAAAAAAAAAAGAAAAACAACCAACCAAACAAAAAACCAACCAAAACAAAAAACTCAAACAAAAACACAAAAAAACCCCAAACCAAGCCAACCAAACAAAATAACCCAACACTAAAAGCCCTTAACCTGTTTCCAAGTGTATGAATATACCACTAATGCTGACCTTTATATTGACTATAGTATTTCAGGACTGGTTCAAGTTCTGAAGAACATGCCAAACACAGTAATAACTGCCTAAAGAATAAAAATCAGGGCTCCAGAAATACAAATGGAAACCTCCCCAAACAGGTTCTAAGAACAAATGAGAAATGAAGAAGTTGCAAAAACAGAAATACGGCAAACAAGTGGAACAAAACCAGAAGAAAATGTGTTCTGCACTATGTGGGTGTGGGCAGGCAGAGGAGAGAGCACAAGAAGCAGCTGAGTCAGAGCTAGGATGTATAGGGCACAGCATCTATACTATGAAATGAAATGAAAGTAGACTCCTTGGTCTCCCTTTACCATCTCTCTACATACTGCAACCAAACTAGGTAGAGAGATGCGATTATACATTTAATGATAAACTGTTTAAATAGCATTGGCTCTGTGATTTTCATTTTCAAAGTGCTTTAATATCATCAACTAATTGGCAGTGTGAAATAGGATAATCCACACACTCTTAGCAGCTGATGCTTAAAGAGCTGTTGAAGGTTGTTAGCATTAACAACTGCAGGCAGAATAAATCACTAATATTTCCCATGAAGACCCACCAACATATCTGCAACGGAAACAGCCTAGCCATACTCATTGACTCAGACAAATTTATTCACTGATAGATTTCTATCTGTATTGCACATAGGCAACACCTCAAGTTACTTAACACAGCCAGAAAATCCCATATGCAAGATGGAGCATCTCCATAGGCAGGTCTTGCAATGTCCCCGTGCATCTTGTGCTGCTGTTGAATTAACCTACTCATCTGTAATTCCCTCCTAGTTCCTGTCTTGCCCCATCTCTCTCAGTATTCTGCATGAAATCAGTCACTTCCTTATTCTCAACAAAAAACCTGCAATTTTTATTAAGATCTACCATGCCACTTGCAACAGGTTTGCAGAGTAATAGCATCCTCCCCTTCCCTGCTCAGTGCAGGAATGGGAAGGAGCTTTGGGAATCAATCACTCCATCTAGGGAGGTTTCCCAAACTTACAGGGCTTCTGCGGGTAACCCACCATGAAATGCCAGCCTGCAGCTGAATCCCCATGAAACTCAAACCCTCAGGGAGACAAAGTATTGTGCTTACTATCTACTGCTTTGGCTGCCAAGATCCCAGTGGATTTACTAGTAACTTCTGTGGCAGTCAAGATAAAATTCTGCATGCAGCTGGTTAACAGGAAATACTCCGGGGAACTAGAGGACAGCTTTTCTGGAATTGCAGTGTCTTAACACATTAGCTAAAAATGTACAAGACCACAAGTGCAATGGGATTATTCTTTCTCTTCCTTACAGCTGAAGTGACCAAATGTATACACAGCAGCTGAAAAACAATTCTAAATACTCAGCCTGAAAATAAATTTCTAGTAAGCTATAGTAAGTTTCTTTTACCATAGGCCAGGTAAAGAAAAAAAAAATCCCCAAATTTCAAACTCTGAACTTTCAGTCAGAAATCATAAGAGGCCATTAAGTCTGTCTCATCTGTTTTCAGCTGTTGAAGTGCCCTTTCGAGCTGCCTTCTCAAAGCAACTGCCCTTTTGAGCTAAAATCTTGAAGCCTGGTACACTAACTCTTTATGGATAACTGATTACAGGTAAAAATAGCCTGAACCTGACCTTTCTCTCCAGGGTCACCAAAAGGTAAATCAGTGTACTCATCTACACATATTACACGAATTTCTCTTAGGAGACAGTTATGGTAGTACAATGCCTCGCAACTGGGAGATGCTGGAGTTATCCAAAGTCCTCAATTCAATTTGTTGGGCATTATCCAGGACCACTGATGGCCAGAAAAGTGCATGGCTGCAAGCTAAGACCAGACACTGCACCCTATTCCTGCCCACTGCCTGGCCAGACTGTAGCACTTGACACTTCAACCTGTTGCAGCTATTTTATTTCTCCTCCTAACATACACATAGAAGAAAAGAACACAACTCGTGTTTTACTTAACCGGAAAGCTACCTACCATGACAAATTGCAAGCTTTTTCCTGACAACACCATTAACAGACCCCTTCAACTAAACAGCTTTCCATAATAAGTGCATTCATTCAATGTAATGACTGAGTCTCAGCTACAGGACAAATTCTGATATGTACGATAAAACTGACTTTATGGGACAGCAAATGGAAAAGCTACAAAAAGAAAAAAAAAAAAGGCAGGTGAGCTGGAAGACCCCTTTGCTTGCACATGGACATTTAGGACCCAGGCAATGGCTCCCCAGAAGGAAGAGTAGAAGTTCAGCAACAATACCAAGACAGCACGTCACTGCATTTCTCCACTTTATTATGGGTGGTTTCATGCAGTGAACACAGTCTAGCTTTCCCCAAAGAGGGTTCACTCCTACATTATTTACCAGAATTAAAAATAACAGCCCCAACTTATCCCCACTGCTGTTTTTGTCTTGCAGTGGTGCTACTCCACCGATCGCAGCAGAGTCCTATTAGTGCAGAACTACAGTAGCGTAGTGGGAGATCAGGTCTAATATCGGTATCTGCAGATGGATAACACCGCATTCATACCCAAGTTTCATTTCTTTGTTTTGCCCCCAAGGCTAAATTTCACATTTGTACCTCCTGGTGCCTTGTGCAATTGTGTAAAGGTGCATCTAGCAAGAGAGCTGCCAACTGACAACACGTCTGAAGAGGCTTGCGTGCACGGTGTACTTCATCAAGCACAAAGAACACATTGCCTCCTGCAACCGTAAATTGAGCTCATGAAGGCGGAGGAACAGTTGTTCCCGGCATGTTTTAAGAAAGGGAGCTGCAGTTTTGAGTCGCAGCGTTAGCCTGCGTTACAGCTCACAGCCTGGCCTCCCACTAGGCCAGGGATAATAAAAGCAAAGAAATAGCTCAGATACTATTTACCTATTCCTCTGAAGCAAATGTGCAAAACACGCCATTATGAACTTACACACATTCCTTCCTAAGGGCAAAGGATTGCTGATATTCCTACTACTAAAACAAAATAAAACAGAATGGATATTGGGAGGTTATTTCTATCTCTCCAGGTGCCAGGATTGGCCCCCAAAGTGGAGCGTAGAGGGGACAGAGCGTGAGCCCTACAGCCACACTCAGCCTCCCTGTTTGGGCTTCCCCCCCGACTGTCTGAAGCTGCTGCCGAATGACCCCCTCCACCATGAGAGGCAGCCCAGCAGCAAGAGAAGGGAAGAACTGTACCACTTAACCAGGTGGACCTAAAGCACTGCAAGAACTGCAAGATCAGCTAAAAAAAATTGCCTGTGTAAGTCTCACACTGATGCACAGTCCAACACAGCTGGTGGGCCAGCACTGGCCAGGGGCCTTGGACTGAAGGTGGGTTGGATTTTTTTTAAAGAACAGTCTCTGTTTTTTAAATTGTTTTGCCATATTAGTACAAGAAAAGCTTCATCAAACGGGAAAATAGCACGCTCAAACAACACTACTGCGTCTCACTGCATTGTAGCACGTTGTTTGCGTCCTCTCCCTTCCCAAAAGCTGAGCAACTGGAACAAACAATCTGCAGATTTGTTACTCGGGTGGGGTACTTTTTTAAGATTACATCGTCCTTTTTTCGCAAACTGTAACTTAAGGAGAAAGCAAGGAGTGAGGTCAGGGGACTTCATTTTCTTTCCATCTCAGGATTTCAGGAAAGCTGCGCAGAGCCAGCCAGCAGGCTCTGGGAGCGCCAAGCTGGCAGCATCACTGGATTCCCATAAAAGCCCTGCTGAAGCTGGCTGCTGCCATAGGTAAACAAGTTTATTCGCTTTCAGCTTTAGTGTCTCACTGCCCACCCTGAAGCATTACACCCACAAGCTGAGGCACTTGAAAGGCCTTTCCCTCTCAGGTTTTTCTTCGGATCCCTTTCTGCCCATGCATGGCATTACTTGGCACTGAGCCCCAGCCAGGCTCAACCTGCAGCAGCTGAAGCCCCAGCTCACAGCCAGGATCTTTGCGCCTGGGACAGCAGTACATTTTGCTCTTCAAAGCAAAAGGTGACTGGGAGACAAAGGCTGTTGTTTGTACCTTTAATAAACATTGCTCCATCCATAATTCACATGCAGAAATACTGCTTCTCATCTGTTAATGCAGGCTCTCCAGACATCTCTATTCCTGCTTTATGTAGAGGCAAAAGCATCACAGCATTATGGGGTCCAATTCCCTTAACACACCTGCAGCAACCTCAGCTGTTTCAGCACTCACGTTATGACATGAATCACTCCACAAGCCTGCACCTAATTATCAGAATGTCTATTTTGATATATCTTATCTTTTATGTACAATGCCAAAGAAGTTCTTCTAAAATACATTCCAACTATTCTTTCATTTAAGAAAAAAAAAATTGCTTTCTTGTCTGGGACTGAAGTTCTAAAATAGGAAGACTAAGTGGACCAGATTATTTTAAAAAGAAGGCATGCTAGTAGCTACAAGACTGGCTTAAAGAGCTTAATTCTGTCAGACAGGGTCAAGCAGCATCAAATCTTGATTTCTCTGTAAGATCTTTTAAATATCCCCAGTAAAGCCAGCACATAACCTTTTTACATTAAGCACTTTCACAGTACACCAGATCAGCCTGATGTAGTGATCATACAAAGGAGCAAAGCAGACAGACACTTGTTTCCAGGAAACAGCAAGATACTAAAAAAAGCAGCCTTTTTATTGTTGATTTGAAATCAAAGTGATTACTGAGGGCTCTGCAACTTTCAGGGCAAGACTTAGTCCACACAAGGGAGTTCATTTTGAGAAGGCAAATAGGCAGCAGGTCAACACAGAGTTAACTCAATAAAATAATAATTTCTACTTGGATAAACTGACCTAGTTTTCCCAGACTTCTCCATGAAAACAAAGGACGCAACTTGGACACAAGATGACATCTGAAAAGGAAGCCAAGGGCTGGGCAAGGATACTGAATTCAACACACAGCTGGTTCTTAACTAAATGAGGGTGGTGGTCCCTAAGTTGGCATTAGAAATGACTACCCTGCACAGGATTAACTGGCATTACTTGTGGTTCCTATCCCCATCTTATCTCATTCGTGCCAATGGCAAATCTTTCATGTCCTTCAACAGTGTGGGTTTGGGCCCTGAACTCATCATACACAGGTTGGATGCCTCCTTGCCGCTAGGATGGTCTTCTCCAAGACTGCAAGATGCAAGACACACTAACAGAAGGGTTTCTACGAGCTCCTCAGAATATTATTTCAGAGATACAATCATCATGGGACGCACTGTCTGAAAACTGAGATTTCCAAAAGCAGAGGTTTATTCAGTTCCTGAAAGAGCTGCTGAACATCCACCTGCCCAGCCAGCTGCAGGACTGCCCCAGAGCCCCAGGCTGCATGGCAGACACAGCGCAGGCAAGTCCCCCAGGGCCTGGGATGCACATGGTGGAGGACAGGAACAGACAAGGCTCCTTCCCGGCCCCCCTCATAACTCATCCCAAGATTTTGCAAAACACAATAATGCGGACAACTCTGTATTTTGGGATTCAACCCACTGCTATTTTTCTGCAGAACCCTGTTGTGCTGGAACACCTCCAACCAGCTCAAGTTAAACAATTTGCCCAGAGAAAATGTTCAGTGAAGGGGAAACATAAAAGCATGTACAGAAAGAGGCCTGAGTCCCCCTCTTTTCTAATCCATCACGCAGCATTAGAGATTAAATACTCATTAAAAATATATATAATAAACTGTTAAGACAGGATATCTAGTGATTCCTCTTAATTGCCTCGCTTTTCCCACACCCCAGTTTCTAGGGAATAGTTTTAAATATTCCTCCTCCATTAGTGCAAGGCCCCTTTACCATGGGGTTACCTCACCATTTCATCCCCTCAGCAAGAAAGAAGACCCCAAAAGTCATGGGGTTGATGCTGCATACCCTGTGAGAGGCAGTTAGTATGTCTGTACAGTTTAATGTATTTTCATGGCTTACAGTGCTTTAATTCTAGTAGGAAAAATGTTCCTAATAAACATGTGAAGTAGCTATAACTGACTTAGAAAACAAGAGGAAAAGTTGCCAAGAAAAAACTTTGACTCTATTTAGGAGAAGCAGAATTTAAGCCTTCTGCAGAATTAAAGAAATAAAATATTTATGTTATTCTCCTCTGTCCCTGTGTACTTTTTCCTGTGTTATGAGAGAGGTTTGAACATAAAGAAACTTCTTTTTCTTAATAACAGTTATTCTCCTGCTTTTATTTTTTAATCTTTTTTTTACTATTATTATTATTTGCACTTCTTTTCAATTTAAGATTATGTTCTGGATGTTCTGATTTAATAGCAGTGTTCACCTGAAGAAGCATCCAAAGAGGAGGAAAAAAAAAAGAAAAAACTTTGCATTGAGCTTCTCTTCCAAATTACCGAAAGGGGAAAATCAAACATCCTTCCCATAGAAAAGTGCTGTCAAAAGACTCTTATGAACTCCTCTACTTGTCCACGTCACTTGTTCCAGGGATCTGGATCATATGAGTTTGATCCCTAAGCTACTCAAAGGGATAACCAGATTGCGTGGCACAATACAACAGTAACTACAAGACCAAGTACACACTAGCTCAGGACTTCCACACCAATCTCCAAGAGACATCTAATCTGAAACACAAGAGCCCTGGCCGGCTCCCTGCCCAACACAGAGCAACAAAAGCTCCCCTAATCTGATGCTTCATCTTCCAGCATCAGTAGCTTTTCTGTATCAGGAAAAAACACACCTTGATGAAATTTCAGATGTGACACTTTTTTGAGTGGCTTTTCCCATTGTGCCTCCACTAGAAGCAAAACAAACCATGTCATGGGTCACCTAGAAGAAGTGCCATGGAAAGAAAAACAGGGGAAAGACAGTCTTTGCGTGTAAGAAGCAGCTCACACAGCTACGGTGCAGCGAGGGATGCCAAACACGCAAGGTGCAGCAGTTCAGCACGTAAGGATGTTCAGTTACTGCTGATTTGTCTTCCGGGGCTGATGCCTCCTCTACTGATGTCTCTGGCTTACCAAATGCTAAAACCTGTGCAATGCATGTATCAGCCTTTTTTTGAGATACAGAAAAAACTCTCGTGCACTAGCCAACATAAACATCTTACACTTAATTTTTAAAACTCTAAAAAATAAAAACTCAGTCTTTGCTACTGGAACATCCTCTAAAAGTACACAGTATATAAAAGTATTATGCTTTGTAAGAGAACACGTAACTCTGAAATATAATTTTGATTTTGAAATATAATACTACTTTCCATAAAGTCCAGCAATTTCTAATGGTTCCCATTTTTTCTACCTCTCTTACATTCTGTTACTATTTCCATAACGTAAACTGTAATCAGGTAACTACTAATCAGGAGTTAAAATAAAAACACGGAGAGATGAGAAGAAGCAAAGGATTTGCAGCAGCACCCACTGCACCAGGGCTGACTGACAGCAGAAAATCTGTTAGTGATGGAAATAAGAGGAGACAGAGCAGGTGAAAAGAGTGTCTCTGGATCGACCGCTGTGTCAAGGACTGATGTCCTCTCCCGCTCCTTCAACCGTGCAGTGATGTCTTCACCAAAACTACCTGCCAAGGGAATAAAGCCCACCCCTCTGCCAGAGACCTGGCACTCCAGCCATTTGACAAACTGCACGTGTGCCCACTGCTGAAGGAGTGAGGTGACGTCTGCAGCATTTCTAAAACACTTTCCCTTATAATCCAGTGTTATTCAACTTAGTATCTCTGTTTGTGATGTCTTAATTCATCCTTAGTTCTAAGTTCTCCTATTTAATTTTTTTCAGGCTCTCAAGTTTTACCGTTAGGAGTTTCCCAAGTTCTGCCTGCAAGAAAATATTTATGGTGGAGCATCGACCTATTTAACACAGGAAAAAACAATCCAAAGTGCAAAATGCACAACACTAACTGCCAGTAATCCTTCTTCCCACATGTTTAAAGACAAGAAATGTTTAAAAATATAATACGTTGGAAATTATACAAATGTAATACGCTTTGTTAGTCCGTCATTTTAAATGGTTTGTAAAGTCCTCCCTCAGAGGATTGGACTTAAATCATTCATTAACTTGAAACTGATTGCTCTGTCCTGGAAAGGGGGAAGAACATGGATTTCTCAGATGTAACCCAATTTCCTACCAGAAACAAAAACAACCTGATGAAATTCAGCTACCAAAATTATCTATCATACCCCAAACAGAAGCGCAGATAAATTAAACTGCCAAATGAGCTCCTTCAGCAAAGTCTAACTTTATTAGGAGTTTTAAAATTACCATTCCATTTGCTTCAAAGTTTGAAAAAAGAAAGAGAGAAAGAAAGAAAAGTAGGTCAGCATGTTTCCCCAGCATGTCTTTCTGACTCCATTAAAACTGTCTGTCAGATGACTAACCATGCCTGTAATCCAACTAAAAGCATGTTTGCTTTCTGTTGCACTTTTTGCCAGGGGAAAGGAAGAATTCCACTCAGTTTTAACGCTGAAATTCAGGTAAATCTCTCCAAAGTCAGACAATTTCCTCACATTAACTTAAAAAATCTGTTTATATCAACAACAAGCAACTGGTTATGGATGCACGGCACTGAGAAATGATCCCACAGCTCATTAAATGCCGATCAGCCACAGGCACCGCCTGTAGGGCTTTAAACTACAACTTGTAGAAGTCAGGTTTCAGAGTTGTTGTCTGATTGACAGACTTTTCATGAGACCTAGATTTAAACATTTAAGAGCTTTCAAAAACATGCAAACAAGTACTGGAGTAAAGTAAAACTGGGCAAAACCATTCCTGTTCATCTTGGACCCAAGGCAATTAAAAATCCCAACGCCTTATGATCTTTCCTTTTCCTTTTATAGAATTAGCAGCTGAGTGTTATTTAAGTTAGGATAGAAAAAGTGTTACTTCTACTGCTTGTACACCATCTACTTTAAAAAATCCTTTACACTTTCCACATGAGCGCTGAAGAACTGGAGATTAACTGTTCCGATGTATTTTAAAATGAGCATGTGAGTCAAAGTCAAACTAAAAACAAATCAAGGCTATTTTTAGAGCACAGTCCTAGGGCCAGCATCCCAGCAGGAGGAGCTGCAACGTGTCAGTCGGCTTATCATAGGCACAGCAATGGAAAACTTCCTCTGCTGTAACAATTCATAGAGCGGATGAAAGCAAGTCATAAGAGCCTGACAGCAGCAGACAGAAATCCATGGCCTCATCTACTTATGTAGAGATCTTCCTAAACTGTCTTTGAGATCTTACTGGTTTCTGAGCTCCTGATATCTATCTTCCACACCATCAGCACAGGAGCTGCTCTTTGCAGAGAGGCCAGCACGAGCTTTGTTTCTTTGCCTGCTGCAGAGGCACCTACCCTATGTAAGACCATCTCCCAGTAAAGTGATCACTAGGAATACGAAGAAGCAAATCTGTAGATATAAACCATCAGGAAGACGCATGCATTCTCACACATGTTTCTTCTAAAGGGAAGGTCCAAATATGTGTCTCCTCTGATACAGAGTCCTTCAGGCACATTTGGGTTGCTGCAGTTCAGACTTCCCAGAACTCTTGGGAACAATTTACTGCATTTCTCATGAACCTTGGCTACTGTAGATAACATTTTCAGGTTGGCCTGACAACCAAATAAGCCATGTTTAGCTTCAAGGCCCAGGACACTGGCAATTTGCTCGTTCCCAGACTGATATTTATCTCATCATCATTTCTCCATCCTTTGGATTCAACATCCCAAAGTAAGTAAAAAAAAAAAAAAGGCATTCAAAGGGAGTAAAAAAGATAGCAGAGAAACCACAAGCTGCCAGTAGAGAAAGCACAAGCCACACGGCACAACGGTAATTAGGAGAAAAAGATGCATCAAAGATGCCCTGCATCCCCAAACAAGAAGATGATCCGAATGAGGACTACGAAGTAGTGAACTGAGTGCATAAAGGAAGAATGGGAGCTCTGAAACAAAGCCTTTGAGGTCATGGGATTGGGGTCTCAGCAGTTATGTCTGCATGACCAAGCAAATGTGGCCTCAGCATCATGCTTAGGAGTGCAGGGACTGTGTAGGGACTTGCTACCTCCGGATTTCCCATCTGCTTTTACAGCAGCAGTGCCCAGCACAGCACAGGGCAGAAAGGATAACCCAGGGTTTTCCTTGCCATGAAAGCCTTTGGGATACTAAACTCAAGAACAGCCTGCAGTGGCAACACAAATGCATAGAGCCAGTGACTTCACATGTACAATCTGGAATAATGCTATAAATCAAAGTGGGGAACAAGAAATAACAGAAAAAGGCCATGGAAAGAACCAGATCCATGTTGAAAAGTGATTTTTTTAAGAGATATCTGCCCAAAATGCTTTTTACTGGTAAACTGACAGAAGAAAGCATGTGATGATCCCTGAAACACCCCAAAGGTGTGAAAAAGAAAAATTAGACCTGTTTCAGTGCCAGCTGTCCTCAAGGAAGTGCTGGATCTCCAGAGAAAGTGGCACACGGCAGGACCGCCACAGAAACTTGAGCTGCAAGCACCAACAGACGGGCATTAGCCACACCATGGGCTCTGAAAACATGTGCTCCCTTAAATCACGGAAGAGTTCTATCAAACTGGTTTGAGGCCTTTGCTAGAGCACTGAACAATAGCACACGCTTCTCCAGAGTGTGCTGCAGGTGTAACCAGAAATCAGACTATAGGCACATTACACTTTTTGCTGGCTCCAGTTATCTCCACATTTCACCTATAACCAAAGAAAAGTTACTTGCACAAGGACTCTGTGTTGTTCAGCTGAATTTCTTCCACAGGACAAGACTAAGAGCTGTTCAGAAATCCTTTCTTAAAGCCCTTCTCTTTCAGAGCATGGTCAGGTACTGCAGCACAAATGATTAGCATAATAACTTTAGAAGTGTCACAAATTTAATAAAACACCTTGTTAAGCAAAAACATAAGAAAGGCACACATTTACAGGGGCTGAGGACTAGGATTGATGGATGCAGACAAAGGCTGCAGAGAGCACACGAGCCCTGGTAACTTCTGCCAGGATCCGTGTTGTCATAGAGACAGCAGAGAGCGTTGAAAAGTTCACCACGGTAGCTATACCTTAGTGGATAAGTCTTAATGTAACTTCCAGCTGAGGACATGTAATCAATCTCTGTATGAGCTTATTGAAGGAATTCCCTTTATGCTTACTCAGTCCTCAAGAGCCCAAAATGGGGGAAAAGGTTTTAAAATATATATTTTACTACTTTTAAAGACAAGGCAAGTCTTAGTGCTTCCTTTGGATTGGGGGAGTAGAGGTGGTGGTAGCAGGAAGATAACTGTTTCTTTTGAAAAAGAATTTATGTAAAACATTAAAAATCCAAAACACCAACACCACCAAAAAAACCCACCCCAAAAAACAAATAGCATGGAAATAGTAGTTCTAAGGCAGCCTGGTAAGTTTGGCCACGTGCAACAGTGTCTCCCTTTTTTCTCAGACATTTTCCCTACAGAGATGCTCACACAGTCCTGGCATCTCACTGCTGCTCTTCTCCCATCAGGTTTAATCACCTCATTCCCTTTTACACTGCTAAACACGGGACTTTCCCCGCTCTGTCTTCCCTCTCCATGCTTTTCTCCTGGCATCTCCCTCTCCAGTGGCATTTGACCGCTGGTTTACCTTCCACAGGGCAGCAGCGCCCCCTGACCCTTCTTGGGTCCCTGCTCCGGGCTCTGTCCCACCACTTGGGAGGTACGGGATGCTGGAGCCCACAACAAGCAGCACAGAAACAGTGCCAGGGGTTGTTTATTGGCCGAGATCTTCAATTCTCAGCTTACACAATAATGGTTTTCTATGCAAGAATTGGGGGGGGGAAATTGCAGCACTAGCGTGTTACAGTTTAAAGTTACAGCTATTTGCGTAATGCCTGAAAGGCAAGGAACAGAAGAAAAAGAGAACCTTAGATGCTGCTCATACTTTTCTCCAACATTTTAGGATATAAAGATCAGACTAATTACCAAACAGTCCTGAGTTGAGCAGGGTTCACTAATCACACTCTGCTTGAGTAATTAGGAGAGAATTTACTTAGCCGCATCATGAAAGGTGCCAATAAATTGTTCAGCTGGAGAGTTAACATAATAAAAAAAAAAATCATTTTTTATGTTATTTTCTTTAGCAGTTTATTAATTGCTGCCTGAAATACTTTTCTGAGAGACAACGAGCTGCAAATGAATTCATGGGCTATTAATCTGCTGTACATGGCACTGGAGGGAAAGCTCATTAGGTGAGCTGATGCAATTACTGCTATTACATAACCATCTTCACAGAACATAGAGTAAATTATGGATAATAACATTCAATCTAAGTTGCTCCTTTAAACATTAAAGCTGGCAAGTGAAAGCTATGCAAAATCAGGGGGAAAGGCTAAGACACAATAGAGGCAGATCCCAAAAGGAGAAAAGAAAAGCCGATCTGCTTCTTTGAAGACAGCAAACTGATATGAAAAGCAAGAGGTGCTTGTTTAACCATGGGAAACAATGTGCAACAAGTCAAACCTAGTTCTCTACAAGAGAATTTAAATTGCATATAGATAATTTTCAGCTGCCCAGCATAACAAAGTGTGCATTATCTCTGGCAGAGCACAGGCTGACACTGGAGCACTGTGGGTTTTGCTGCAGGAAGATTCTTCCCGTTGGCTTTGCTCTCATCTTAAAAAAAATCTCCCTGCCAGTGATACTGAAAGTTTGGCATTAACTTTTAGAAGTTACCAATTTCTCAGCCTGAAAAAAATAAATACAACCTTTTCTATCTGATCAGCAACTGAAAAAATCTCCAAACCAATCCCACCTTAATGAACAAATGAAAAAAAATGTGATCTCTATGGCTGGGGCACAGCTTCCCCACTATCTATATACTTAAATTCTTAATTTAATTAGTTTTTTTCACAGTTTCTACCTTCAAAGCACTTGCAATACAAGGTCTCCCAGCCCCTGTAAAAAGACATCATTTTCACCTCTCAAGTTAGGAATGATAGTCTAATCAGCTCATAGCATTTAGAGAGAGGAATTATACCCAGAAGAGAATTCAGAGGTTTGTGATTTCCAGTCTGATATTTAGCTCCCGCCCCTCGAGAAAGCAAGGCGAGTTAACAGGTGAAGCAACTGCACTGGAATTTCTGAAAAAGCCCCCAGCCACTGTGTGGTATTTAGGCATCCAGTTAGAAATCTAGCTGTAGCAAAGCAGAAACAATTCCTAAATCCAGTGCTTCCTGCTGGCTAAAAAGAATAAAAATAAACCAGTTCAGTTCTGAATAAATGCATCTAAATAAAGATTTCATGCATTCTAATTAATTTGCTTTAAAATTACATCAGAGGAATCTGCATGAATGTCTCAAATGCAACTATGCAGACTAGCCCTCCACTTAGCCACTCATTGAGGATAGAATCATGCTTCCCTAAGGAGTTTGAAAAAAATTAAAGAAAAATATAAAATACAAACACGACAGCTCTTCAAGTCGATGCTTCCTGGTTGCCAATTTAAACCAGAATGAAAATAAGTAAATCCATTCATTCTGTTGTTCAGTAGCAGAATGCGATCATACGTTCTAAGAAGCATGAACATTTATATATTATAAGAGCCAAGCCTCTGACAAGGAGTAACAGACATTTCTGTGTGAGTTTAAAAAACCAAAAACAAATACAGAGCACAGAAACTGGATTCTCTCCACGATAATTTCCCTGCATTCCCTCCCTTCCTCCTGCCCTCCCTCCTGAGAGGTTAATTGTAAGCAGATTTACAGATCTGAACATTGCTTCAGTGCATTGAAGCAATCTGGAACAATTCTGTACCTTTATAAACATAATTTTGCTTTATTAGAGCTCACTGCAGATGTTTATGCCAGTGTGGAGGGCTTCTCTGCACTGCACCCTGCGACGTGGGCTGGGTTGTGTCTGATGGGATCCCAAAGATCATCAAGTACACTGACAGTCCCTGCAGCTTGCAAATTTTATGAAAGAGGATGGAAGAGCTGCTGGGCTGAGCTGGGCAGTTGTGGCAAAAGGAAGCTCCCTTTTCTTCCCACTTGTACCTACAAAAAATCAGTTTAGGTTTTCTTTAAGGGCAGGTTTCACCTTACAAAGCATCTTGTTCCAGCATCCAGCATTACTGTTGGAGAGTTTTGCCCAGCTTCCTGCATGCTCCCTTAATTGCAGGAGGCAGTGCCATATGTATGATCCCTCACCAGCTCCTGAGCACCGAGGTCCATGCATCCAGGCAGCAGTGAGCTTCTTGCTGACACCTGGGGTCAAGCCAAGGATGGTGCTTCAACATCAGCTTAGAGATCACGTAATAGAAGGGCAAAGGTTAGTTTCCTAAGGCTCTCTATCACATAATGAACCACTGTCAGCCTTAGTGGCCTTCTGACTTCAGCAGCAGCAGCTGCAAAAAAAAGAATTCTACATGACCACCATTTGTCTCTACATGGTTATTAAAAAAATTAACAGGCTGGAAGGGTAAGTAGGATAGAAGTGGTCTGGAGTGGGGACGAGAGCCTCAGCTGCACCTACATACCCCTAAGAACCCACACATAAACTGAAGGTGGGACAGCCATACAGCAGTCCCCAAAGCTGATGTGGTGCTGGTAGAGGGGCTGACTCCAGGCCGTGACACCGAGAGGTGCAGCTCAGGTTACAGAGACAGCTTAGGAGTTTCTTAAGGAAGGGTATCTGATGAGAGACAATGGGGCTTTATTTCAAGCTGTGTTTTGCCCTATTGTAGGAAGATAAGGCAGTCATCACTAAGTCGTTTCCCCTCACACCCTTTGTCTTTTCTGTTTGGAGCACAAACCTTTTGCAACAGTAACTATACAATGAAAGCCAGTCCCTACACTAGCGGGATCCAGTTTCAGCGGGTCTTGCAGATAATATCACAAGGCAAATAGCTACACTCCTGCCCTGGAGGCAGTCTCGTTACTGACCTCTCTTGATCAGATCTGGGGAGTAACAAGGGGTCCAAGATAACTTTTTCCCCTCTACATGAACAAAACAACCTATAAAGAAATGCAAATTCGGTGCATTCCTTCATCATCTCACTTCATTCTCTCAAACAAGATAAAAGCATATAAGAAATGCTCAGTAGCTCTTCTCTTTCAAAACACTGTACCCCCACTCTTAAAACCCTACTTATCACACTGGGTAGGCACCCAGTTCCCATCTCTTCTCTGATGTTTGTGTGGAAGGCTCATTAAGCTCAAAGGAAGTTGCATATGCAAGTACTTTTGAATGCCCTTTAAAGGCAGAACAAATAAACACAGGACTGTAGCTTTTAAGCACAGATTATTCTGTATACTGAAAATCAGCATCTACTCCTCCTCAGCTCCTGGGAACAGACCTTGGGGTTCCTATTAGCAGGTGCCCACCTCGATTATTGTCCCCATTTGGGACTGGTTTGAGCATTGTAGGTTTGTTTCCCTGTGAGACCTCTCTGATACTTTTTTCTGTACTTTGTTCATGGCTTTCACATTACAAGGTAACAGAACCGTAAGAAGACAGAAAAACAAAATGTGAATAATGCACTGGGGGGAAAAGAAAGACCTATATCTGGTAAGAAAAAGCCAAGTGACAGATGTGTCTTTGTTTACATAAACTTCTAAAGAAATGGAGTTGAAACCTAGAAATATGTATGAAAGAAGGTCAGATAAGAAAATAGTTTTTTCAAATCTCTTAAGAGGAAAAGCTCCTGTTTATGAAGGGCTAACACAGAATCACTTCAGACTTAGTTCTTAAACCCAGAAGACAAGACACATTGCATTCAAACTGATGACATTTAAAATAATTTCTCTGTTCCCTTGCAAATGCCTCTTACAGAAATGCAGCCAGAGGACATCCCTCACTTCTTCCCAGGATCCTCTGTTCCGCCTCCAACCTGCTATCCCCATTTCAGTGCCTGCAGTGGTCTGAGATAAAGGCAACTGCCAAAGGGCAATTTCTCTCAGTTCACCCCAGGAAACATGCAGAGCAAAACCTTAATTCTTGCTGGCAAAGCTCCAGCTACCCTATGGGAGAAAACAATCCATCACCTAAAAGGCAGTAAGCCTTTATAGTTTATCCAAAATAAGTTTGGTTAACATGTCAGAAATACTGCTGATATTTCCAAAACCTACTCTGATGTGACGTTACAGCATTTAATAAGATTACTATTCCACGTCAGCAATAAAATCCTTAAGAACTCAAGACCAACAAGCCCTCAGGTGAGAAAAGTGCTTTTTCTTCTCTTCCAAACTGCATCACATTGTTTTTATCACAGAAAAAAGCTTCATGTGCACAGATACATATGCAGTCAAATACCTATCAATAAAATCCTCCTCATTCCATCTTTTATCTTTGTTTTTAGCCTACCTTCTCCTTTACTCCCATCATGGTTTCCACTCCAGCAGATCTAAACCTAAGTATAGATATGTGCACTTCAGGCACAAAAGAAAACTAGAAAACCCAACAAGAACAGTGAACTAATGAAAATTCTGTGACCTCCTCCCCCCAGCAGCTTGAAACTTTTCAAAAACCACAATTTCAGGTTTCCATGAAAAGGAGTAGGAAACACAACATAGAGTTTCTAAAGATATATCTGGTTCTTTCTCCACTCCTCAGCATTCTTCGTCTGAGAGGAAAGAGACGGTGGGAGAGATAAATAGTATGCAATGAGGAGGGACAAGTGTGACTTTAGGACTGCTTTGGCTCCTTCCCAAGTACAGACAACGGAACTACTGGGATGTCCCACATAATTCAGAAAGGCAAAATGCTGAAGATGAAAAATGGTTTAAACTTCAGATATAAACGTCTCATCATTGTCAATTTTCCTTTGGTCTTAGAAATCACTCTTGTGGGTAAATTAAAGTTAAGAACTGGTGTCGGGCAATTTTTCCTCCTCTCTTATGCACACACTGCAAATTTCTGTAGTGTTTATTATTGGAATTGACCTACTGAAATCAGGAACATCACTGATAGAGGTCAAAACCCTCAACAATTGAACAAATCACTACATCAAAGACTTTTTTGCTACTGCAATCAATTCCATAAAAAATGAGAAAGTTTCAGAAGCATTACTCCATAGGGATTTGAGAAAGGCTTTTTTAGCTATATTTTCAGGCTTAATGCAGACACCAATAAACTGAAAAAAAGAGAAAAATCATATTTCTATAAGAACGCTTTAAAATGTTAATTTAAAGGGCAAACCAGAGATTTCTAGAAAAGAAGGGAGAGGACAATCCCTTAGGTTTTTGGTGTGCTTGGCAGCACTTTTGCACAGCCCGGTTTACTGGCTTCGCAGGTTTAGAAGAGGATTTGCCGGCTCATTTCACCTTTCAGCGAGGGTCTAGGCAGCAAAGACAGAAGGCTCAAGGCCATTATCCCATCAGTTTTGTAAAATGGCACAGATCACAAGCAGTGTGTTGCAATAAAAGGTCTTAACTGATTGCATTTAGGCTGCAAAGTTAAGGACTCTGAAGTTTCTAAAGTACAGGTCTAAAGTTGTGTACCAAATTCATACTCCTTTCTTGTAGATACTGGCTTCAATCACATAATTGCATAATAATTTTTTCCCTTAGGACTGCCACATATATGTAGGATATGACAAACAATAAATTGTTTCTGAAGACAACTTACATTCTTTGGACATTCCCACTTCAAAGCACTTCTGTAGTCTGCAGTACTGGCAGCGATTTCTGGTAACTTTATTGATAACACAGTTTTTATCTCTGTGACATGTGTAAACCATGTTCTTCTGGATACTCCTGCGGAAAAAGCCCTGAAATTAAGGAAAAAAGAAATCAAGTAAACTTCTGAGCTTCCCATAACCCTTAGAGACAGGCACTAATGTTGCTTTAATATAACAAAAATAAATTCAAAGTTATGGCTGGAGTATGGCATCTTTAAAGACTCAGTCTTATTATAATTTAGTACTGTTTCTTGCAACATACGACTCATCTCTTAAATAAAAACTAATTATACAATGCAACCTAAGGCCAAAATAAATAAGAATTAGTAAGAGCATTCAGGAAATTAAGTCCTAGATTTTACAAAAAAGCTCAAATAAAAATGGTTTGGACTCATGGATGTAATTAATGAGTTGAGTAAAGAGCCTTTCTAACAGATCCACTTGGAAGTCAAACACTCGTCCAATAACCAACGGAGTCCCTCAGCCTAAAGGTCCTGTGTATTTTCTTACTGCAGAGATTCTCTAGTTCGAAGGCTACATGTCAAAAGAGAAATAATTTGAAACCCAGGTTTCTTAGCTGCTGAAACTCCTACAGCAATTAATGAGGCTTCTGCAGGTGGAAGAGTTCCAGCATCAAGTTATTGAGTTGTGAACTTGTAAAAGTTGCCAATTACAGCACTTTTTTCTTACTCAGATACAGCTGTGAAAATAATCAAGTAATTACAATGATCTTGAACAGAAATTAAAGAAACCTTGAGGCCTGGTTTGTACTTAAGGAACACCATTTCACTGGATTCCTCCTTCAACAAGTGAAAAAGAGAAAAACAGCCATAAATGGTAAGGTTAGGTGGCACAGAAAAAAGGCAAACTCCAAGTTAATTTCTTTATCTGCACTAAATCCCAAGCTTTAGATAATATCATATAATAATGAAGAAAAAAAAGAGGATTACTTTAAGCATTTTAGAGCTCAACCCACAGATACTCTGTGAAAGATTTCTGCAACAGACATTTGGAAATTTGACAGCGCTATTTAACCTTCTCACTCAGATTTTGAAAATCGTTTCAGCAAGCACCAGGGTCAAATTTCAGTCAACATCGCAGCATTATGGAAGAATAGTTAGCAATTTAATATTTGTTGGAGGGCTGAGAGGTTAAAACTCTTCATCCAGCCACATGTTTACACCCTACAGGAAAACTGTAAACTTGATGCCGCAGACAATAGCTCTGTGCCCACAATGCATTTGTCTAAAGACACAATCATGGTAAGCACAGAATTGGCTCTACTAGAAATGCTCACCGAGATACGCAAGTAGTTCAAAAGCCAAAAACCCTATCAGTCAGAGTTAACTGTGAGAGTTTCTGGCTATGTGATCAGGGAGTGGTAGGGCGGGCAGTAAGGGCTGGTCATAAATTCCTTGCACAGCCAACATGCTATAGATGCTAATGTTATGAAAATACCTCAGATTCACTCAGAACTGAAAAATGCGTCCTTAACCACATAACCCCTGGCAAAAGTTTTCTGCAGCTCTTGCACAGGCAAGCCTCATCCTGAGGTTAGCTCCTCTGATTTAGGAGATATTTCATACTACCATCAAAAAGGTAAATAAAACCTTTCCACTTCTTTTCCTTAAGCTACTGCACACAGAAGAATAATTTAAAGCTATTTGTTTAGACAATTAAAACCTTTTAAGTTATCAATAACACTGCTATTTTATATTCTACTCTTCTGATCACAATCACTGCTTGAATCTTTGCAATGGCAAGTATGGCAAACATGTGTGTACATTTGTTTACTTGCCAAGAAGAAAATCTATGGTAATATTCACTTATTCTTTTCTTGCTTTGATATTTCCCTAACTGTGATGCCCAGCTCTTTGCTGGTAATTGCTGATGATGCTAAATATGACAGTGAGGAGTCTATGGCATCTATTTTGGTCTAATTCAACAGCAGAACTGTGCTGGTTCAAGGGTCTCTCTGCCACTTATTCAGTCACCACTTTGTAGCTGGAAAGATCCGGGGGAAGCCAAGACTGGTAGCTTCCAGGGAAGTCACCCCAGCTTAATCCAGTGCTGCAGGGGAATTAATACCCACAGCCACCGATGGAATCGCTCTCTTACCACCAGCCTGACAAGGTAGGAGACAAAATGGCCCAAATGAACAAGTCACCCAATACTGGTAAAAGAAGAAACAGCCCTCTCCAAATGTGTCTGTACTTCACCAAAATATAACCGGTAGCTAATGGCTGATTGATCAGTTTTTCTGATATTTAGATACAGGTTCCGTATCCTTATAAGTTAGGGTTTAATTACAGCCCATCAGGAAAGAAAGTAGAGGGGGGGTTGCCTCAGTCCTTACCATACAAAGCTGACCACACAGCCCAAAAGAAAACCACAATCCAACTTCTGCAGACAGCAAGTATAAAGCATTCATGAACTCATTATTAATATAAAAGCCTTAAGAAGAATAATTTTGGAAAAAGCAGATCTACAGGTTTAAATGAAGACAATTTCCTCAACAGCCTAACCTCCTCAGGCAATGCCTTCCACAGAATGAAAGATAGAGATGAGGACATTAATCGTAGAAGCCTGGACTGTTGTTTTACAAATTACTTTTTGACACCTGTATTTGATTTTCCTCCTGGAGTTATTCAAGGAACAGAAAGAAAATAAACTTGTTTGCATAAAATAGTCAGGTGAAAAAAGATGTAATGTTGTCCTGCTCAAAACTAAGGACATGGTTCTTGACAGTATATTAGAGCCCACTCCCAAGTATCCCCAAGACAACACTGGGATACAATTCGTATTAAGATTTGTGGCAAACTCATTTTTAAACCACAGCAGTATGTCACCAGAAAGATTTGATTTTTAAATTTTCCTCTGGTCAGGCACTAAGAAAAATGCCCAGATTATAAATACCTTTGCAGACAAACCCCAAACCAAAGCCATCCTAGGGGGAGAGGCAGGAATTCACCAGCGAGTGAGAAGCATTTGCTGGGTGCTGGGGCTCAGTTTCCTCACATGACTCCACAAGCCTGGTGCCCTACAACCACAAGTTTTGTGTGGCACTGCAAGCAGGGTCATGCTCAGAAACATTTCCTGAATCTGGGCTGAAAAAACCAGAGAGTGTCCTGTCTTTTCCTCTGCAGGGGTTTGGACCTCGCCTGCAGCTCTGCAGTGAAAGAAAATCCCGAAGGACACAGGGATGGACAGAGCGGGTGCTTGCTGCCCAGTTAAACAGAAAAGCATATTTAAACCATGTCAAGCCTGGGTTCCAAACAGCACAGGTATAACACTGGCCTTTTCACTAAAGATAGCAAAATTAGAAGCAAGCCTAAGTCTTCCTCCAAGTGCTTTTTGTGAAATGATTCCCATTTGATCTCACCACCCCAACAGTTTCTCCAAAAACCGAGAAAATCCAAATGTGACCTGCCCTTAAGAAGTTGTCAGAAACTTCAGAGACAGCAAAACTCCACTGATTATAAATTATTCAACTTCTACTGCCTACTGGCTCTTCGAAAACAATCTACTACATACTATGATACATTTACCTTGAAACAAATCTGTTTGGCTGAATATTTACATGAGTCATTTTTTATGCAAATATTTTAGCATCCTGTCCAAATTAACACCCTGTGATGGGAGATGAGACACTCCTGTGCCAAAAACAATCACAAATGATTCTTTCTTTGTAATTTAAAATGCCCTATGAATATAAAACAAAAATCCCATTCTGTGAGACATAAAACATTACTGTCATATATACATACTGTCATACATAATTGTTTTTGATAGCACCTACAAAGCACTTGAATTTAGAGTAGAGGAAGCTACTGAAGGCCTATGGGGAACAGTGATTTGTTCCGATATTCCTTTTATCCACAACTTTCGAAAGGAACATGGATCTTGCATTTTTATTTTAGCAAAGACAAAGCTTTGTGGAAATCACACTTTTGAATTAATTCTGTTTTTCTCAGCTGCTTTTATCAGTATCCTTTCCACAGAACATTTTGGACAAACATTTCAATTTGTAATCTCATCTTTTCTGTGTACCACACCATGCTCCTCCCAGGCTCACCAATCTTGTTATCTTAATGGATGACAGATACGGTATCACTCAGACCATGCCACATTAGGCACCCTCATTTACCGAGTGCAAGGAAAAAATGCTGAGTATAAATTATTCAGAAATCTATTGTATCAGCGTGTGTTCTCTGAGCATCCACCAGTGGCAGAGCAGACAGATTATTTTTCACTTTTAATTGTGTTGATATCTTATCTGCCCCACTGAAAGCAGAGAGTGATATGTGAAACCATACGTATGTATCAAGCAGCAAATAAACCCGGGTTCCTACTAAGTCTATTGCTTAGAAGTAAATAATCTATTTAGTCAATCTAACTTCAACACAATGATGAAAAAAACCACCTCAACCCATTCACCACTTACTTTTGTAGCATTTGCCTGTGAGTGCATCAAACTTTGAGAGCTCAGTACAGGACATGTATATAGAGACAGGTGCCTACAGAGAACATTAACTATTTCAGTAATATTTTGAATGCCATTATGCCACTGGTTACCTGAATACAAAAGAACTCATTAAGGATGAGCCTCAAGATAAGGTAAAGTGTTTAAGCTTATGAAGTCTTACAGATTTGTTAGCGTGAATTGCTACCCTTACGTATCTCATCGGGAATCTATACAACTCCCTTTCCTTCACTGTCCAGTTGATTTTGGCAAGGCAGATGATTTAGAGCCCAAGTTATGCACATTGCACAAAGAGATGGATCACTTGATCTCAACAATGTCTTAAAAATATTTTGCCAGCACAGGGCATGCCAAATCTTATTTGCAGGCACAGTGCGCTTACAAGCCGAAAACTTGCACTGCAAGCCAGGGACAGAGTAATCAGCAGAGAAGGGCTATTGTGAGCTCAATCTGTTTGAACAGCCTGCTCAGTTCATCTGGTTCAGCTTTGATTACCCCCAAATACAGGCAGCCAGCTATGACTCCTGCAGGTTTAGAGGCCATTCTTTGATAAATTTGCAAAATAAGCTTCTGAGTGAAGCATACTGCTACTTTATCGTAAAAGAAACAAAGGAGCAGGAAGGACTTTTCTATGGTATGGTTTATCAGTCATTTATAAACTCTGACTGAGCTCTTGAGAGGAAAGATAAATACCAATAACAACCAAAAAGAATATCCAGCCTACCACATACCTGAAACCTCTGCCATTAGCTTTGTTCTGAAATAGGGGCTGGGCAAATATGTACCTTTTTTTTTTTTTAACACAAGAAATCTGTGATGCATAACCTCTTTTCAGTCTCTCTATCATTCAAGTTACCCTCTATCCTTGCTAATCCCGTAAAATGTATTTAGACAAGGTAAAGATGCCATTCTTCCCTCTGGAGCAACAACAGACATTTAAGGTATCTCTCAGTGATGGGATCTGCACAAAACTACTTTGTTCTGTGACTAGGGAACTGCCCAGGTACCTTCATGAACTGAATGTGGTTTGCAGTGCTTTTATTAACAGGTACCAGGAGTCGAGGAACAGAAAAAACTCTTCTCACAAAGTCCTGGTAGGACCAGCAGTCATTAGGGAAGAGACATGCAGTTTTTAGTTGTTAACCAGGAATATTTGCTCTGAAAGGCCTTGGTAACATGTAAACTCACAAGTGGAGTTGCATAGAAAGGCTTACAAAGGACCAAAAACCCAGCATATCCTGTTCAGGGATACCATATAGACAAAACATGCTGCAAAATGGCTGCAGCCAGAATATGAGACCCCAGAAGTAAGGAAAGCTACCAAAGCAGCTATCTAAAAGGAAGTTCAAAATGAGCTTATTCCCAGTTGCACAGCACTTTTCCAGGATGTCTGCACTGTCTATCACACTTTGGAAGTCACGGCTTGCAGAATAAACAAATTAATTGTCTGACATTTTGGCTGGAAACCACCGCTGGCACAAAATGGAAGCAGTTACAACAATAAGTAAAGGAAGGCTCACTGCCAGAAAGCAGGGAAATTGTGCTGATGATGTACGTCAGGGCAGGACAGGCAGATCTTTGCAAAAACAAATGAATAAATGCTGTTAAATGCCAATAGCTTGTAGAGAGCACCTAGAGATGCCAGCCAGCCAGCGGAGGAGGAGCTGGGCACCAGCCCACCCTGGGAAGGGCTCTGGGTTTATCTGTCATTGCTCGTATTTCCAGCAGAAACTCTCCGCTCGCCATCCACATTTCTGCTCATCTAGCCATTTATTCTGCAGATGGAGAGCAGCCACAAGATTCCATGGCCAAAGAAATCCAAATTTGTTATTGAAACCAGTGTGGCAGTGATTTTTATTCTTTTTAATTGACAGAATTCAAAACACTTCATAAAAATAAGGAGCTTGCATACAGAAATACAGACCTGTGGACCTAAGGGCAACCCACTATGGGGAGAAAATGTCTATTATCTTTTCATTATTGTTACACAGATGGAAAAGTTTGAAATGTTTCAGGGTTTTCTCATTTCTTAAAGAGAGAAAAGGGCCCAAAGGACATGGACAGGCAAATAAGGAAGATGTCACTCCTCTCTAATCTACTACTATGGGGATGTTCATCTGCAACTGCAAAAAACTCTCCAGCAAAGACAGGGCAGGCCATGCTTGATAAATCCTAATAGTTTCTAAGGTGAAAAAGGTCTTTCAGGCTACAGAGAGCAAGAAAAAACATTCTGATGACAGAGCTTGAAAAAAGTTATTTATAGGGCTACTAATGCCAATTAGCCATTAGCCACTAGTGAGGTTGGAAACAAACACCAGTTTTTATGAAGCCCCATGCCAACACATCTTCTGATTCCACAAACCTTGGTCTAGTGTCAAAACCATGCCCCAAACCAACCATTGACTACCTTTTTTTTTTCCCCCCAGGAAGTCTGAAACACTTCTGCTGGCCAGCCGGCAGAAAGGCAGCTAACAACAAAACAGGGGAGATGTGATCCATCAGCTACAAATCTGCAGCAACCATATTGTTCTGGCAAGGGTACCACGGCGTCCCTACAACTACACATGGATTTTTCCACAATTTCGATTTTCACTGAACTCCTGACCTTTTTAGCAAACATGTCAAAGTCTCCAGACAGAACAGTCATCACCTTGAAACAATATGTGAGAGGAAAGAACGGCTGAGATTTTCTGCTTCTCCACTTCAGTGATTTAAACAGAGAGGAAGGCACTGGTATGTGCTTCCATCTGCTTTCTTCAAATTAAAAAAGAAAAAAAAAAAAGGGAGATGGAATGTCTATAATTAAGAAGTTACAGTTAACTTCCTTTCAGTCATGTCTGTAGGATCATTTTTGGCCTGCTAGGAAACTCCAGATGGAAAGAGTAATGAACATAATTTAATACAAATAACAGGAGATCAAAGAAGCGCTTTTCTGAGTTGCAGCACACTGAGTTATTTCACATAGTTTGATGGAGAACTCAGGAATGAATTATTGCATTTTGCTGTTGTCTATATTTTTGTTTATGCAAATCAATTACCTTTAACCTAATTTGTGAAGGACCAGACCTATAACCCAATAAAACCATAAAATGTCACTAGGACGGTCGTACAACTGGCTAGCACTTATCCAAAAGGCTATATGTTGTTAACTGCTCATCGTTTTTTTCCTCTCTTCCCCTCCAGTGCCTCAGGATTTATACCACCAATTAAGACAATAATGAGTGCCCCAGGTTGACCTCCCAGGAGCAAGAATTAATTAAGCGCAGTATTTCTTCGTAAAGAATGACACTTTTCCAAACCATTTATGTAGCTGCCCTCCTGCATGGAATCACAGTATCACAGAAGACTTTCCAGATTGTTATCCCTCAACGGTATGACTGATTTTAGTTTACACTTACAATTTCTGTCTTTGTTTTTATCCACTGGGTTTTCGGGTAGTTGGAGCAGGGCGACCATTTTCCAAAGACAATGTCACAATTTTTCTAGGACGTATGTGGGGTTTTTTTGCACAGAACTACAACAGAAAGACAGCAAACAAAAGCTGCTCTAACCAAAGTAGTGGACCTCCTAGTAAAAACAGAAAAAAAATCCCCACCAAGCTATGCCCATGCAGTGACATGCAGATTCCTGCAGCAGGCAGGACAAGGAAAAGGCTCATGTTAGCTATGCAATTACCACGCAGCAATTACTTGTAGCAGTCCCTCAAATTAACCTCTCCTTTTAGCTGCTGGCAGAGATGGAAACACGCAAAGAGGAAAGGGCAAGCTCAAACACAAACCTACATGGGAGAAAGAAGGTGTGTGCATGCTCCACGGAAATTCCCCTCACAGGCAGGCTTTGTATCCTCCTCCTCTTCCCCTCCCAGCCTTCCCCACAAAGGCTTGCAGAGTTCCCGCACATACTTGGCTCCAGGATTATTTATCCGAAAAGGCACAGCGACTTTATTTAACTGTCAGGCAATACAAAAATCCCTGCATTTCTGCACCATCTGAAATTTATAGAGGCGCTAGTTTCTAACCTGCTATCAGCAACTGAATGTTTACAGCTCAGCTGAAATAATAACACAAACTATGCCACAAATATTTATGCATGCCTGCAAGCTGGCTGAAGTGCAATTCCCCTTGCACTAGCAGAGAGATCTGCACAGTTTGCCTGCACAGGCAGCTGTTCCCTGCTCCCTCCCCAGCCGACCCAGAGCCAATGCAGCTCCCCAGCGTGAGCCCGGCTGGCTGGGTGGGTGCCTGTGGTCGCTGGCTCAGTGCCCACCTGCCAGGACGGTTGGCAAAGAGATGGCTCTGGCCATGCCACAGCACAGCCCCCACTTGTCTTCAACACCCAGCATGTTTCTATTCTGTCTTCTGACCTGGGAGGAGTTTTAAAACCTGCCTGATCCACAGAGAGCAAAGAAGTTTCTGAGGAGGAATGAAGTGCGATACGAAAACAATGCAGAAAGAAACCTAAAAAGATTCAGAAAAAATAACATGGACATAAACATGCCAAAATAAACCAGATATCTTGAGCATTATGCTTCCTGGTACAGTTTTCAGGCATCTATCTGAATGACTCATCAACACATGGTCGTTATCTCCCCACATTTTTTTTTTTTTTGCTCTTAGTTTTGACAGTTGACATCTAAACAAATATGTTGCACCAGATCTGTTGAAATCTGGCAAGTAATATCTTGTACTTACTACTTTATGCTACACTCTCATTCCCCTGTGTTCAGCAACAAAGAAACTCTGCTAATACAGAACTATCCACTAAAACCCTGCAAACCGTAGAGTTTGCTGAAACTTGGATGCCTGGAGACTAGAAAACAGAGTTCAAGTAAACACCCAAAAATATGCAAGTCTGGCTCTCTAGTACTGGCAGTAGCCAAGGAAAATTACCTTTCCACACTGCAGCTGAAACTCATTACCGAAGGCGACAGCAGAGAGATGAGTTGGAGCTGGACCAGCTTGGAAAACCCACCATTTTTAAGAATGAGATGGTGGCCACACCACTCTGCCCAGTTTCTGTACACAGTCAAAGCACCCACAGTCAAAACAGTCTCAACAACATGAGAAAGCAGGCTGAGAAAGGTGGATGAAATGCAGTCTGTGCCAGTGCAAGGGATTAGCAACTGCAGAAACAGAGCCAGAGAAATCAACTGACTAGTTCCTCCAAGCAATAAAGACTCTTAAGGTAACACTAATTGGAGAGATGTATCTTGTTGCAAACACCAACACAAATCACACTGAGATGCTGAAGAAGTATCACAGCTTTCAGGACAAATGCAGCACTGCATCCACCCTGCCTGGTATTGGCCACCACTGATCACTCAGCCAAGCTGTAGGGAAGCCAGGGAGAGTCTAGGACTGGGCAATGTAGATGAGGAGAAAACATGACCTTTTGGAGATGAGCGAGTGAACTGGAGCTGATTAATCTAACACAGGAAAATCTTAGCAAGACGTTTTCCTGTTTTCTCCCTCCCCTGCCAGACTTCAGTCAATGGCCAGATTCAAGCACAGAGCTCATATAATCACAAGATGATCATTTTTTCAGTTTACAAAAATCACATGAAAACATAGGGTAAGATGAAAGGTCTTTTTAGTTAGCTCACCCATTTGGTTCCTGGATGCTGTGCTTGCATCTATCGTGTTCACTTAACACTCTTTTCTTTCCTTTCAAAAAAGTGCCTAGTTTTCACTTTTGTGTCAGTACACGTAATAGTCACTGGGCATCACTGTGGATGAATGTGTACTGGGTAAGACCCTTTGCAGCAGCATCTGAGAAATGCCTTGATCCCCTGAGCCAAAAAAAAAAAAAAA
>VZRE01006278.1:42786-244399 GCA_013396775.1 Cephalopterus ornatus | reverse complement strand
TGGTAGTGCTTATTCATTTAAAAAATGATGGGTTGCAGAGCTCTCTCTTAAATAGTTTGCTTAAATCTTCCTAAATCTGGAGTGCTGCCATTCTTTTGGACCAGCAGAAATTATGTGATGATCACAGTGCACACTGAAGCATGGACCTAATAAGTTACAAATATATTTAGCATAGATGCACAGGGCTCCAAAGTAAGGCAAGCACTCCAGAGGCAGGGAAGACCTCTCCCCTGTTTGGAAGATTCATCTGGAGAGCAGCCAGCCAGGACACTCGTGGGAGGAGTGAACAGTAGTCCATTGGAGTGGCTGCACCACAGCTATAAATCTCTGCTTTCCCTGTTAAACGCCTGGGAGGAGGGAGAGGGAACCAGCCACAGCTGACAGTAATGGGTCCCATTAAATTGTCACTTTTAAAGAGACTCTAAAACGAGAACAAACTTGCTTCGTAAGCTTTTGATCAGTTTCCCTGACACCAGGCAATGGCAGACCCTGCTCACGTGCAGTGGCTGGGGGCTGCTGGCTCTCCCCTCCAGCACTAAGTCTGAAACAGCTGAAGTAAAATCACTGACTACAACTACAGCTAGCCAAATCTACATTTTTTGGCACTACTTGCAACTGCATCTCACCTTGTAATTTACATATCCGTTATTCTGGACAGGGGAGCCAGAAACAATATACCTATTCCCTCTAAAATGTAGGTGTTACGATCCAATTTTTATTGCATAGTAACTTTTCCCACTAAAGTATATTAAATGAGAAATTTTAAGCATGACCACATGAAATCATAAGGGACTTTATACACAAAAATGTCTTTCTACCTCTCATCTGTCTCCTGATTTGAGTTGGGGAAATTGTGGGGACTCCTATATTTTATCAAAAGGAAGACTAATTTAGGGGGCTCTGAATATTTGGTAAACCAGCTGCAGCAGCATACCAGTTAAACAGCTTCTATGTCAACATACCAAAACTGCCAATTACAGAATTGGATGCATGGCTTCTTTAACACTAAAAGTTTTCATAACTGGAATACTGAGGTGTACAGGTGTCACACCTAGAGGTGTCCCTTGTATATGGAAGTTAATATTAACTCTGAGTTAGCAACACTGAAATAATCAGAGTAGTATAAAACAGAAAGAAGGACACAACATGTATGTCATTTGCATGATTCTCAAGAAACAACGCATTCAGACTTAAAGACAACAGCAAAATCCAGATACAAAGAGGGAGAGATAGGCACACGGCTGTAATTTCAACTTTGGGAGTTTCTGGTCTTTGGAATGGTTACTCAAGAGTGAGAGAGTCTTTTTAGTAAGGCATTTGTTTTGTTTTACAGGGTGAAGGAAAAAAAGAATGTACATAATAAAATTGGAGAAAGAATCTCTAAACCTGACTGCACCGGAAATACTGAATCTTGGAAAATTACATCCAGTTGTCTTTCTTGCTACAGCATAGACAAAGAGTAGCTCTGCAAATCAGAACAGCCCTGGGATTCACACTGCAAGTTCAACTGCCCTCCAGTTCCAAAAGAATCTAAAGCAAATACCCCTTTAGGAAATTTCCTCAAAGGAACACTTCATTTGGGATTAGAAAGAACCTCTGCATTACGAGGTCAGTCAGTAAGTGCAGATGGCAGTGGAAGGCCACTTTCCAAGGCCAAAGTATTTCTGCAAATTGGGAAGCTGACCATTTACGAACTAGGTGACAGTTCACCAGAAAGTATAGATAGGTGTAAAATCCATAGGAAACAAAGAGCATCAGAATAACTACTTAACATATAAGTGAACAGAAATAAAAAATTATTAATTCCATTTTGTACCATTATGAAACCTCTTAATTTTGAATTTACTTCTCTAAGATGTGCCAATCAGCAAATCTTTAAGTACTTGCTCAGAAAAACACAAACTACAATTTAAAAAGATGCTTAAGGCAAGCACAGTGGTGACCCCAACCATCTCACCAGCACCAGAGTCACACTCAGCCAGAACTACATCTGGCAAAATATTCTACTCTTCTTTCTTCCAGGGAAAACAGTGCACTTTCTTTTGGGGTCCAACAAGCTACTCTAAATCTAAATTCAACAAATAAATAGCTTGTATATTCTTCTCTATCAATTTCTCATTAACCAGTTTCTTTTTTGAAAGTTCCACAGTTAGAAAATTAAAGCCAGTTCACTGTAATTTTACACATCTGTAATTGCTCTTCAGTACACAAAAATATGGCCCAGTATAAAAAAAAAAGTAGGCTAGTACAGTTAACAGAAAATCTCAGAGTATTTAATTTCTGAGATGTTTACTCAGATATCCTTATTTCCTTATATGCTGAATTATCCCTGCAAATAGTACTTTTAAAGACCGTATTATAAAATGTTGTATTAAACATGGTGGAAAGCTGCATTTTTTCCCTACACTTCTACAACTTTCTGGGTATGCTCAGGACAGCTTGTACTCCACATGTGTAATCAAAGGTCCTTAAAATAACGGAGGAAAAAAAAGGGGTTTTCCCTTTATCCATACTTGAAAAGAAAATTGAAAATGTAAAACCCATTAGAACCTACTTACAGGAAAATAAAAACACACTCCACATCTACTGCATGCGAACCACAGGATTTCTGAGCAGGCAAGTGTACCAGCCTGAATCACAGCCCACCTGCTCCTGGCATCTCTGGTCAGTACGAGATGACGTGACTTGCAGAGACAGCACTTTCACACGTGCATATAATTTACTTAATTCTGCTGAAGCTGTTGTAAGCCACCCCCACATTATGATCAGGTGTGAGCCTCAGCTCTCTCAGCCATCTGCTAATAAGCCACAACAGCTATGGGCAGGTGAAAGTTGGATAGAAATGTGACAAACACACCTAGGAGGACTCTTCATTATTTACCTTTGTGTGAGAAACCATGATTCGACTCCATTAACGACTGGTACGTACACATGTAAATTTGAAGTTTCTTCTTTTTACAATATGTATGCTCAGGTAAAGAAAGGCATAGACAGTGGCAGAAGAGTAAGACTCCACAATTTTAGTTTACTAATAATAATGAAAACCCTGTAGTTGTTATGGAATGGCTAGTGGCCAAAGACCCTGAAAAGATAAGCAAGGTCAGCAGGCATGAAGGCTACATTTATATTAGGAAATGCTCTTGGGAATAGTCACAGGCACTGTGGCTTGCTGATATACCATGGGAAAATCCACACCTACCTTAATTAACTCCTTTGGCCCCTGAAATGGGATAGCTGCATCCAAACTCTACCCAGGAGGTGGCTGTTTGCAGGAGGAACACTAGTTGGTACAGCCAGAAACCTTCCAGGTACACAGCACAGCAAAGCCACAACGTAATTTCCATTTTTGTTATCTATCATGGTTGGCAAGTAATTTTTTTTTTTTCATTCATGCCATTTACACAACCCGGAAAGAGATTTTAATAAACATGGTAAGCTAAAAATTTTTGTTCCTGATCCCATCTATTTCATCATGTTTGATTGCTTTCAGCAAGCTTCCAATAAATTTATGCTTCCCCATCTTCAAAATTTTGAAACAAATTCAGAATCTGTCAAAAGTTTTATCTTCCAAACAAATGAAAAAAAAAAAAATTAAGAACTTACTGAAACAGATACCAGCTTTTCACAGGGCACCTGGCTTTCCCTGCGTTTATTATTTGAAAAACTAAAATTTCAAAGGTGGCATTAAAACAATCAGGTTTCTTCTGATAACATAAATATATAAAAATTCCAGGTTTTCAGTACTACATTTAAAGCACTTGCAACTCATTTAGTGTCTTTCTGTATACGGCACTGCTTTCTGCAAATGAATGACTTACGTTGCTATGCTGAAGTGCTTACAGTTTAAGATCAGATGATACTAATAGTATGCAGAAATGTATCTCAAAATACATTTTTCACCTTCTAAAAAAAGTATTGTTGATTTAACTGAAACTGGGAGCAATTTTCTGTGATTCAAGGAATTTTTCATAGCTGTGCATGGATGACAGCGTACGTCTCTACTGCTGGCACTGTCACTAACACAGCTTAAACGGAGACGAATACAGCTCGATCATTCAAGCTGATCTGTATTTTTCCTTGAACCAACAGAAGCTTTTACAATTGCATTGCTGCAAACAATATTACTTCTTTCCCTGATACAGATCATACTGTTGCACCTATTTTCAAGTTTACATTTCTTGCTTTCTGTTTCAGTTGTAGGTGATTAAAACATGCCAGGAAAACAAAGCCGAACAAATACATGGACTGTTAGTTAGCTGGTTTTATGAAGTGTGCTTTTTTTTTTTTACTGCTAAGTAGCTGAGAAAATTCTGTGTCTGGATTCTTAATTCCCAGTAAAGGGGCATAAATACAGGCTTAAATATAATTATATTATAGCTAGAAGCTAACATGTGCAAGAGTGGTGTTATCAAAAAGAACTGCTGCTTAAGATCCCTCCACAATCCCAAAACTGCCTAAGAAAATGCAAATCTGTTCTCACATGATGTAAGAGATGTTATTAAAAGGAAAAAGGCATCTGTCCCAAAGGACACTGTTCCATAAAGGGAACTTTGCTATGACAATCCATAAAATATTTTAGGTCTCTCAGCAACATTTCTCGCAGACCAAAGCATAATATCACAGAATCATAATATCATTTAGGTTGGAAATAATATCCTTGCCATCAAACTTCAAACAAATAAATAAAATAAAAGCCAGTTCCTTTCTCTTTGTCAGTAGCATTTTGTAAATCAATTGTTGACCAGTGCTGACCAGGGATTCATGGCCTGCAACAGGGAAACCCCAACCCTCTCATTGTCCAAAAGGACATAACTATGGGGGACATAATCTCAGAGAATATTAACACAGCTGTGCTTGGGCAGTTAACCCAAAGGCTCATGGGGACAGGCTGCTCTGGAGGGTGACCCAGAGATCTGGTTTAGATGCTCTGAATCAGCTATCAGAGGAGTTTCTCTCTCTCCACAGCTTGAGAAACCCCAGACTTCAAAGTCAGGCAACTAATTTTGGGTCTCAAGCTGAGCGGTGGGACTGCCTTGCACTGCAACTGTAAGCAAGTAAGACAAACCTGTAACAAAATGACAGTTTTTGTCCCAAGCTTAACATCCATGTGGATCAGCAAATTTGGACAAAGCAAAAACTGTTGTCATTTTCTCTCTTTTCTTTTCTTCTCCTTTGTGTATCTTAGCTTTTCTGAGGAGTCAGTCCCACCACATTACAGACCTAAATTTCAAGGTTTATATCAATGACCTTTTTTCCATACTGCCTAAAGTTTTTGCAACAAAGAAATTATATATTTGAGTCAAGAAGATGTCAAACAAATAAGCATATTTTCATAGCTGAAGACCTCTGAAAATATATTAAATGTGGCTACCCTTTTAATTTAATGATCCACCATTAGATGTGATCTTATATGAAAACTGTGATGGAAGGAAAGCTATTCGTATTTTATGATAAAAGCCAACCTGAGATCACTCAGTATTGAAGTAGATTTATCTACATTTTTGTCTGTTAGCATCAATAACAGGCAGAGAGGCATCTTCATCATTCAAACAAAACTGCTGGACCATAAACCTACCCTCTCATATGCTGCACTGTCTTGTCCAATGAAACTGCTCTAGGCATCTTTGCTACCCACCAAATCCAAGCCAGTAACACGGGCAGGACTGTCAGCAGAGGAATGCTATCTTTTAAATGCCCAGAACAAGAGACAAGGCTTTCAGAGACAGCTGAAGCTGCCAGAACACCAGCTTCTCCTCCTCACCCACACAATGATGGCATTGTGTGGGGAATCCAGCCCACTACTCTGTCTCCCTTTCTGCAAACCCGGCTACAACGAGTCAAGTCAGGACCAAAGAGCTGAGTTTTTGGTGACAGCCAGCCCTATAACCACTTGTACCAGCTGGATAAATCCAAATTGCTCATTTTCTACGGAATTTGTTTGCGTGCTATCTAACAACGCCCGGAGACTGAAGGGAAAAAAACAAGGATCTCAGAAGTCTGTAACTGAGGTCATGAAACACACAAGTAGATTCCAAAACCCACCTCTGAAATGCCACACAGTTTACAAAATGGAAAAGTTGTAAATAAGCTGAATGTTGTCAATGTACTGTTTTACACATAAAAAGATGGACTGGCTCTTGAAATTTTTCTTACAAAATACAAGTACACTGTGGAGATCAGTTTGGTTTTGAAACTCTAATAGTAACACACAAAGCCAATGACATCTATGAAGCATATACACTTGTGCAGTGTAACATCCAGAAATAAACACAAAGCCACGCTTTTTTAAATTTATGTAAAACAGTTTAAAACTTCCATTGTGGTTCACAAGTGCCTATTGTGAAACACTCCACTCTCAAAAAACCTTAAATGATTAGTATATCAACACAAGCTACAGAGCAGTCTTTCTAATATGGCACAGTACTGAAGATTGCTAATTAATAAGACAGCAGGATCACTGAAGTATTTGGCAATGGAGGTTGTTCACAGGTATCAGAAAAGATAAGGACCAAGGATGACAGTGAGTGGGAAAAGAGGAAGGGAGGACAGAATAAGGGACCAGTCTAATCCCATGTGAGAAGACCACAGCAAGAGTTTGACAATGAAGGCAGTCAAAGCCAGATTTTCAGATTTTGGAGGAAAAACGACAACAGATCATGTAAATTAGAATACTGCAGATCAGAAATTATGTCATCATGACATGATGTCTGAAAGAACTCCATGCTATGAGATTACAGTTGGTCATGTCACAAAAAGAGGAAGGAAAGTTCTGTCTTTGTGAACTCTGTGTCCAAGGTAACAGTGAGGTGAGAAAGACATCAGGGAAAGATGGGAGAAGTCAGAGATAGGGATACTTCGGAAGTCATCCATAGGTTGGTGACAGTTGAGGGAAGATAAATTTTACAGTGCAGTGTTTCCCAAACTGAACATCACAAGGTCACAGTCACCATCCACAGCTCTCCAAGGGCTCCTGGCTGGAAGGGTCTTGATTAAGAATACACCTGTTATGACCAGAATATTGCCATGATATCCCCCATTGTCCTACCATAAAACAGGTCTGTAACTGATGCTTTTTGAGACAGGAAACCAAAGAACTGAACCTCAGGGAACAGCATCAGAAGTGGATAAAAAGCCAATTAAGAGGCACTGAATAAACAGTAAGTAGGATGAGAATCTAAAGAGTCCCGAAAGCCAGGAAAAAAAAATCCCAATGAATCAAAGGCAGCCATCAACCCAAAACCTAGAAGAAAGCTGTCCCTTGCACTAGATGAAGACTGCTAATGATCACTGTGGTAGCAGCTTCACCAGACCTCAAAGGAGAAAGGCAAAGGAGAAGGAAACAGAGAGAAAACTAGAAGAAAAGCAAGGGAAAGCCAGTACAGAAAAACAAAAGAACAGGGCCCTAATTAGATAAATATGATATGAGCAGAGTTTTCCATTTCTGCTTCCCTTGAGAAACAAGACTGCCAGGAGTTCGAAGTGAAAGGTAAATGAGTCAGAAAACACTTGACAGAAGGACCTCAAAACAGAGGGAAGTGCAAATGCAGTAGTAAAAATGAGTGAATTTAAGGTTTAACATCACAGAACAGAGACTGCAAATCAGGTGAAGAAAGAAACAGGGAAAACAGGAATGAAGGAGAAAATTGTAACAAGGTCAGATAAAGGAAAGAAAGGGATTGGCTGATACTTTAGTGTAGCTTCTTATGGAATTAGGTTTGTCCAACCTGGCCATAAGTGAGGCTCCCTCTCCCCATCCCCACAGCTTCTGAACATGCTGGTCAGCTTCAGTGAAACTCCAAATCTTGAAGAAAATAGAGCCCTTTGAAATTTCATGGAGATGTGTCTTCAGGGTAAAGGGGAAATAAATTTGTGTTTCCTAACTACACAAAAGGCTGTAATACAAAGTCTTCCTTATTATTACTCCCCTGGTTCATCAGAGAATCAGCATGGAACTGCAGCTCCGTATCGAGCAGAAGCCTTCAGTGAAAGACAGACTCTCTAATAAAATTGGGTTAAACAACTGAAAGGCAGAGATCCACAGGAGACAAGGCTTCCCCAGCATTAATGCTAAATGCTCAGGGCTTACTGAAACTTGCAAAGCAACTGGTTAAATTTTGGTTAAATAAAGGCTGGAGAGAAAGAGATGCATGAAGAACTGGCATCAGGAACACAGGGTAAAAGCAGACGTGAGAACAGGCAGGAGCCTGGATGGTTAGAAATCAGAAGTACAAGGTGGCAATTTTCTTATCATACAAGACCAAGAACTGACAGTGTGAAAGCAAGTGTACAGTAAAGATGAAGGAAAAGAAAAATAAACCAAACAGTCTAAAAGGGCTCATAAGAAAAAGAGTAACATGCTTCAGAGAAAGAGTAGAAACTGGCAACACAGAGGTTTCTGAGGTGGTGTCTGGTGTTGCAATCACATACTGCTGTCTGCTGACATCCAGCTCACTACTTCTGTTGACCTGAAAGCTCAGACAACTTTGAGCAACAAATGTAGTATTTGACTGTCCACCAAAGATACCACTAGTTGATTCAATAGTCTCATCATGTTCTTGCCAGTTTCTGGCACTCACTAAGGAAATTGAATCAATCTGTGGAAGAGATTCCATAAAATCCTAGTCCAACCTGCTGAAGAGCTAGCATCAACAAACCCAAATATTACCAGTCTCAGACAGCCAAGTTACTGCTTTGGAATCTTGTTATTTCTCACAGACTGACAGCTTTTGTATGTAACTAATCTTTTTTCCTTCTTCTTCTGAATTACACCATCTTGCAAATTAGCAAATAAGTGAAGATGATTTTTTTGTTGTTGTTGAGTAATGGCCAACACATTACAAGATGACAAGTGTGATCTTGCTTTAATTATTTATGAAAATGCTTTGCAGTATGCCAATAAAAGTCCTACAGTATATTTTTGCACAATTTTCAAAAATAATGAACTCTTAGGAACATGTGACCTTTCTGCCACAGTCTGCAGGTAACATGTGGGTGACCAAATGACATCACCATTTGTGTTTTAGCATCACAGTATGATGAGATTTCCTATTTAATGAAATCAGCTACAGCATATTCTTACCAGAGATCTTCCTAAATTTCGATAGTTTTGTGGCATCTAAAAATAAATATACAGACACGATACCCAAGGAAAACCTTAATACCAGAAAGAGATTCTAAAACTGAGGTGAAATTTAAGTAGTTACTTTCACTAATTCAGTATCTACAGTTATAAAATAAGGGGGGAAACCAGATTCCAATCCTTTCGGTTTTTGTCTAATGACACAAACCCAGGACTATGATATTTTATGTCACTACAAAAGCCCAGTAGCATGGAAGAAGTTGAAGGTTCAAAGGATAAAGTAAAAATGGCTACCTTCACACTACCGGAAAATATTATAGCATTTCACAAAAATAAACCAAACTTGTTAATTCAGTCTAATAACTTTATTTATATGGATATAGCACCTGTCATATTTTCAGCATGCGTTAGTATCTTCACTGTACTAAACACTGCACAACTATTTTAAGCTGAAGGATGAAAATCATAGGTATTTTCCTTAATTGTTAAAAAAGAACATTGCACTGGGGTACTCTAACAAAGTTAACTATGAGAGCATCTGCCCTATGATATATTTTTTTCAGCATTTTTCACACTACCTTCTTCCTCACCTGCGTACTGTTCAGTGTGCGCACACCTCCAACTACTGCCATACAAACGTGGTTTAGCTGACATTGCTCCTCTGATGGGTGTCTCCTGCCTAGACATTGTCTACTTTGAATTGTGTATGTTACGACCACATCCTATGGACAGTCAATTCGTGCTCTGACAACCACAGCACTGGGAAGCAGCGAGTAGATGTGCCAGGAATGTAGGCTGACAGATTAAATTTTGCAAATACCAACCGCCGAATCCTTAAGTTCCCAATTTGATTTGAGATTAGTTAGATAGTTAGAGACTATGCCAAAAAATTCCAAATTGTCAGATCCTGTTCCCAAATTCCACCCCCTGGATACAGAGAGGTAGGAGCAAACAGAAAAAGGCTGAGAGCAGCCAAAGGTTGTGTGAGATCTAGGGGAATACCTGACCTACAGATGGACAGTGAAGAGTCTCAAAGGGCTTTCAGTTTATTCTTTGATTATGTCTACATCTATGATCACATTCTCATGCTAGTCAACACTTAAGGAAGTCCCTGAAAGACATAATTTGGAAGAAGTTATGAAGGGAAATATTTCCAGGAATGATGGTAATTTACTTGGCTTTACTCGTGAATAAGAATTAATTCCCACAAGAAACTGTACAGCTGTCTTTGGAGACAATCAAGTCACACCATGCTGCATTGCTTTATCCCTTTCTGAGATGAAATGAAATCCTATTAAAGGAAAGGGAGATGATGGCACTCACCTTACATCCCTCACAAGCACTGACACCATAGTGATATCCGGATGACTTGTCTTGACAGACAAAACAGGGCTTGTAAACACGAGGGGGTGGAAGTGGTGAAGGAGGGCTCGGAACAAGTTCCTCAGAACTGGTGCTCTGAGTTTCAACTGCTACAAAAGAAAAGAAATATGATAATTGAATGATTTATTAGTAAAGTTTGAATAAAATATTACATAAAACTGTATCACAAGTATGAAACTGGCCCATATCTTTCTTTGCATAATAAACATTAATCTGTCTTTCCTAGGAACATTTAAGGGGAACTAAGTAAGGCAAGTAATAACAGGACTACATTCCATAGCTTCAAAGTATATTTTAAAGTACCCAATAATTTAGATATAGGGCTTCAGTCTCTTACCAGGCTCCAAAAATAGACGACTTTGGGCTCATCTTCTGGTTTTAGCCTATTGAATTGTATGGGATCCACGTGTGTATGCTGGGTATCAGTCTTCAAAGGGAAACTGTTTGTGGCACGTACCCTTTCAATCAGTACCTAATCTTGGGAGAGCACTTGTATCTCTTGTCTTTTTCTACAAAACATAACACTTCCAACCTGCAATTCTGACATAGCAGGATCGCAGCAGGTGTCAGGACATATGTAAAGAGTAATTGTGAGACCTGAAGTGAAAATTACCTGAACAAGTTGTCTTTTTTTTTTATCTGTAAAAAAGTAGCACAACCCACTAACACTTCCTTACCTACCTTAGGACCTGTAACATCAGAAAATCTCATTGAGAAAAAGCAACTTATACATTATGACCCCACATCCTTTTATTGCCTTAATATTTCTAGATGGTCATTTGTTTGAGCCTATTGAAAAGCCAGTTACCCTTTCAGGAGAAGGACGTGAAAGCTCTATGATGCAAGATAAGACACGTGAACTACATCTTTCCAAAACATCTGCATTAGTTTTCTGTGATATGCTGTCATCATTCCTCACATTTATTGTGGATGTGCAATACATTTTCATGTTTCACCTAGCCGTCTGCTGCTTCTCAGATAAATCCCTCTAACTTTTCAACAGATACACAGGAATGACAGGATCTGTGAACTCAGATCTATCCAGAAATATTAGGCACTATCAGCAGAGCTAAATCTCAAAAGTACTAACAGCAGGCCCTAAAGAATATTACTCAATGGAAAAATCTTAGACAAGATTTACTGTACATGATATTTTTCAGATTACAAAGATGATACATTTGTATTAAAGTCATGATTCATTGTCAACTCATGTGCTGCAGAATTCACAGAGGGCATCACAGAGCACAATGCAACCTCTGATTACTTGTGAGAGGAGGGCCCCATTTTTCCTTGGGTTAAGCTAGTATCAACCTCAAGGACAGACATTACTTGAGAAGAAAATAAATGCTGAAGTGAAGTATTAAAGGGTCTGATTCTAAGCAAAGGAATATCTTTCCATTGGGACCAATTCATTTATATAACAATAAGGAGGCTGTGAAAAAAACCCAGGAAAGTAAAATAACATGGCTCCATAAATTGTGATATTAAGAGAACATCCAGAACTATACTCATCTTTTTCAGTATTAAATAAACTGAACTTGGCAGACCAGAAGTCCACAGGTTCCTACTGCACCAAGAAAACTTTAATGAAGTTTTTTCTTAATGAAAACTCAGATGAGAATGATAATTTCTTTTCAACAGTAATTTTTGGTATTTGAGATAGAGAGTGCTCTGTTATTGATCTCTGCACAGCCACCCTTGCTTGAATCAATAATCTATTAGTACTTCTAAATTAAAGTTAGATTCATCAAATGCCCTTTAGAGGCCTCAAACATTCCTCGCCTTATTCCATACTCATACATGAATTATGGTGGCTTGCAATGAGTCTCTGGAATGATAAAATTTTAGCTTTAAAACTCTAATACCAGCAGACAATGTGTTTCGTATTAGCTCATTCAACTCTCCCAGTCCATCTAAAAGGCAGTTTTTAGGCTCCCCATGGGAAAACAAGGTTGTATCATTCAATAAAACAACTGCACTCCTGCAATCCTTCTGTGATTTCAGATTGGGGAAAGCAGTCTTTGAGGAATAATACCGATACACTTCTGCTTTATTCATAATTTCATCCTAAACAAGCACCAGCGTCCAATAGTAGTGTTCAAACCACGAACAATATGTACTTCAGAGAGGTCTGTCAAGCATCATCGAAACACCAGGAGCTTGTGATACCCAGAAGAGATTAAGAACTCAGTTCATAAATACACAACATAGTCAGCAAGTGAGGAGCTGAAGATAAAGCTAGAGAATATTTTTCAGGACAATTTGAAAAGGTGTACCACAATGAAAGAGCCAATGGAAATCAGAAGATCCTCTGTAGAACACCGATATATATATATGTATTTATATATATCTATATATATATCTTTGCACCACTAAAAGGACTTAATCTACTAAATATAATACTTGCATCAGCTGAACAACCATCTAGAGAGACTGGTTGGGTTTTGGGCTGGGTTTTTTTTTTTTTTTTTTGTTTTGTTTTTTGTTTTTGTTTTGGTTGGTTGGTTGGTTTGGTGTGGTTTTTTTTGGTAAGAGAGCCTAGTTTGGGCACATTCACTTTTGATCACAGGCAAGGTGTACATTTTTCTGGAGAAGGTTTGAACCCAGGATACACATGGTCAACTCTTACTCCAGCTGACTTACTATTCTTCCTTAGATTTAGCTTTTTTAACTGTTTATTTGAAAATGTATGTACTGCCACTATGGAAGCACAAAAGTTCGGTGCAGGCATCGGTAGCAATTCATGCTCAGCAGGTAAAAAGTGTTATTTTTGTAACATGATGGCAGCTAGTGAATGCACAACAGCAGAAGCGCTTTCTTCTACGCATGTCTGCACATGCAAGGTGGAAAAAAGGGAAGGATGGGGGGCCGAGAGTTGACACTTACAGAAGCGGCATTTTTAAAGCAGTCTTACAACTTTAGGAGGAATTCAAGGGGAAAAAAATAAAAAATAAAATAAAAAAAGCAACTTCTTTCCATGCCCTACTGTCTTCTTCTGTGGGATGTGACACTTAAGGGTCCCTACTCACCTGAGAAAACAGAGCCTCAGTGCTGTCACCCAACACCTGAATGCAGCTTAAGCACACAGGGACTCTCAAACAATCGGTCACTTCACAATTCTTAAGATGTCTGAAATATTTCTAAAGGTTAGATAAAGTAGCAGATAAGATCTTTAAAAGCACAGCGTGCTTTGTGAGAGCTAATTTACTGCCAGCTAAACCGTGTTGACAGATGGAGAAGGTATTTTACTTTGAGACCAGCTAGAAGCAGGCAGGCACTATGAAATGTCTCGTGTTCTGAACTTAGATTAGTAAGCTTGCATGTTAATGCACACTTTGGACAGTTGAGTTTTAAAAGAATAAGAAGTTGTAAAGCAAATGGCATTTCCTGGATAGCCTCAAGGGAATTTTGAATACTGAGCTCAGGGTCCCTGGTGGGAAGCAGCAATTTCAGCTAATTAGGGTGAATAGCAAAGTGTTGCATTTGGTCAAAACATTCTGTTAACCCCCATTTTTGTTGGCACCAACAAGAGTCTGGATTTTTTGCCTTTTTTTTTTTTTTTGTGAATTCACTGCAGGAGTGCAAGGCACACAGCTCACATACATTAGGCAGAAAGTCAAAGGAAACGCCAAAGTTCAACTAAAGTACAAGTAATTAGAACCAGATTCTCTGCTGCTTGTATGTGTGCATTTGATTGTAGAAGTTATTTATAAGCCTCCAAACATTTGAAAAAATAACTATATACTGTAGATCATTTAATTTTTATGTCTCGTCTGGAAAAAAAAGTCTGCTTTTAATCATCTTCCAGGAAAGAGCCAGGAACTGGGAAAGTGGGTCTCAATTGTTTCAATACAAATTTCTTTCTTTCATGTGCCACATAAAACTATACTATAAAATTAAATCCAAAATATCATCGACTTCGCTCCCCCCTCCAATTTTTTTTTAATAAAAAACTTCTTTGAATTTGTCATGCTTAAATAGTTTGCATTGTTATGAGGGTTTGGGTTTTTTTAAACTCTTGTTTGGAAGACAGACAAGGGGAGAAGAAAAAAAAAAAAAAAAAAAGAGTGAGAGAGAAAGAAAACATTATCGTGGAGACTTGCCAGCCTTGACTTAGTAACCTGGCCATGACCCTCCAGCGAGTGTGTGTTTGACCCGGTCACACATGACTCTAGCTGCGTACTGTTGCTGGGTTATAAGTCCCAGATATTTTTACCATATATACAACAGGTGGGAATCATAGGCAACAGAAAGAGGAAAACAAAATCTTCCCTTGTGGGAAGACTCCCATTTTCTCCTTTGCAAAGAAAACAGAACAAAGCAAAGAAGTGGCGCTACTATTTCACGTACTGGCGCTTGCTGCGCTGGAGCGTTGTTTTACCCAGGGGTGGACGCATGGAGGTGGAGTGGGCTGAGGGCAGGAGGACAGAGGAAAAGGCTCAGAGGAAGCCATGTGCAAATGTTAATCAATGCAGAATGAATTACCACAGTCAAAAATCTTTCCTTACAAAGCTGGATATGCATTGAGGTTCAGGAAGAAATGCTTCTTATTATAAGCAAACACAGCGCACCTAGATTAAAACATACAATAACTTCAGATTGAAATGTTATTATCAGGATTTTCAGAAGTACTTAGGAAGGTTCATTTTACACATTTGAAGGTTTTATAATTTGCATCTTGGCAGCTGCACACATCTGCCTTAAAGCTATGATGTTAAATACATTCTATTATAGTTTTTAGTTACAATATTTCCAGCACTAATTTTAATCAAGTCATAGTTCATCTCTATAAGACTGTCCTTAAAAAAGGTATTTGGGATGAAAGCCAAAAAAACCCTCTTAAGTCGTCAGGTTTGCACTCAGTCTAAAAAGAGGCATTCCACTTTCAACGGGGACATCAGAAGATGAGGCTCCATGACCTTGTTTCTTCTTGAGGATCTCCAATCCAAAATGATCCTTTTCTGTTATTTTAAAAGCTAAAAGAGTATCCCAGAGATTTTCACTATGTGCTGCTCAGGATTCCCTACACTATGATTAAAATAACAATAAAACTAGCAAGAGGTAGAGGTTATGGAGCTCAGAAGCCCAATCTGCAAGGACTGGATTAATGGGCAAAACTGCACACAAGGTCACCTAAAAAGAGCCTCAGACCCAGGTCACTTTAAGGGCCATGCCGAGGGCACAGTATGCTGCTGCCAACGGCTATCTCAGACAAGGTGCAAGTCCTGATAGGCACAGCTGAGTTGGCAGGAGTTTTCTAAAGCTGAAGGACTTTTGCTGTTACAACTCCTGTCACTTAAAGAGCGATACGGACAGCTGGCTTCTGTCTTGAAGCATCTGGGAGAAGAGGGGTGCTGCTGAACTCTGCCCTTTGCCTCATGAGTACAAGAAGCAGTTAAGCACACTCTCTGCTCTGATATCCTCACGCTAATGAAGTACAAATTTGGCTATTGCTAGACTGCAGGCAGACATACCATCAGGATAGTATTTTCTTCCCCCACCCTCTTGCATCTCGTGTATTTAGACAGTACACTATTTTGGGCAGGGCCTCAGAATATGCTGTACAGTAACCAGCGCTGCAGGACCTTCCAGTGCTACTCCAATGCAAATAATGGTAATGACCGTGATCCTGCCAAGTCAAAAGATTTTTGAAAGAATGAACTTTGAAAGGCCTCCACAGCCTTGAGGGGAGTCATTACTTGCAAAGCAGGTCCTTGGTGCACCTTCATTTTAACTATTTTAGCATTTCAGTGTTAAAACACAGACTGACTTGAAATTATGATTTAAAAAAAAAAAAGAAGGCTTCTTTATATTCAGCAAATGCCTTGCTGTGTACACCAAGTTGTATTTGCCAACTGGGACTGTAGAACTGTTTACACTCATCTGCTACATCTTCTCTGGCTTAGAACTGGGAGAGAGTGAGCTGCATCATATTCCTTCATGCCTTTCACCAACAACATTGCCAAGTTTCAATTGCAAATCTGTAATGTTAACCAGCAGAGTCATGTAACATAAGTCAACAGAGTCAGTGGATACTGATCTTGGCCACACGACAGGAGTATAGCCCTTTGAAACCTGTATTTATATCAGGTGATTAGGGCCAAGAAATAAAGTTTAGCATCCTACTACCAGCACAGCAGAACTATCCAGATTTTTTGCTGTAAATCAGAAGACAACAGCATCTATTTTTTGGTTATTCTTCTGTTCTACTCTCATAATACAATTTCTGTTCCTTAGCAGCTAACATCTTCATTTGTAGCACAGATTTTATTATTTCCAGAAATGTCCCCTCTCAGTTGCCCAGCGAAGAGTGAGGATTCTTTTGTAACATACTTTTCTGTTATGACACATTCTTATTAATCCATTTGTTAAGCATGCAAATTCAGTCACCTGACTTTACAGTGACATTTAATAAAGCACTCCAGGAGCCCCACCTGCCAGCACATCTTCCTGAGTGACATTCTTGCACCGATCACAGACCCCTGAGTGACTCTCCCAGGCCCTGCTGTCCCCACCACACAGCACAGCCAGCACAGAGCTTCCGGTTCTGCCATATTTAGCAGCATGAAAGATCCTGCTGTCTTCTACCTATCTGATCTACACGCACGGTCCCTGCCACTCCAATATGTGAATAGCCCGTGAGCATTCGTATTTTTACCTTTGTAACACCTAAGTGAGATAACGGAAGAGCTATTCTTCTTCCTTTACAGACAGGAAACAGAAGCACTGACAGTGAAAGAGCTTTACTTGCTTGGGTCTTAAATTCCTAGAGAAATGCAAGCAGTACCAACTGGGATTTTCAACAGAACCCAGCTGTATGTACCATTAAGTGGTGTCTTCAAATTTAGCCTTATGTGCCTTGCCCCACATTACACATGGGATGCATAACAAAGCTGGGAACTCTGTTAAGTCTGTTCTCAGTCCCTCTATTGTGGGCGCTCTGATGCACCCCCAAGTCTGCATGTGCACCCCACTCACCTGCCCATGCCAAGGCAGGACAGGGCGGGGTGCCTCCTGCTAGGGGAGACATGATAAAACCCCTGCCTTCATTTTCTGATCTCCATGGCCAGCAGAGAATCAACCTACTGTAAGACTACGCCACCATATATACAACTACACAGGAATGTCTTCACAGATAACAGACTTGCCTGAGAGGAATCCTGAATCCTCTGCTGAAGGCAACTCAGCAGAACCCGTACACATGGATACACTGTACCACACAAACATAAGCAACACCAGAAACTTCCACAAAAACCTCTACTCATGACTATATTGTCCAAGCCCCATATATCTCCAAGATACAAGTCTGAATCTAGCAGGCTAATCTTATATATTGAGCACACATGACCTGGGAACCACCACTATACACCATCATGTATTTCTGAATGAAAACACCCTTGAAAACCTTCTTCTGAAGCTGCTGCATCTCTTTGTTGTGTCCCACAGGTATTCTGGGGGGAGCCATCACTGCAACCACTTTTGGTGCTTCTGCCAGTAAAGCCAGGACTTTTGGCACCTACATACTGTATACACATATTTACTACAGCTAGTAGTAAAGGACAACGAGGAGGCTGCAGCTGCTCTGTAGATTTGCAATGCCTGTTTCTCAAGGACCAGCTCCACTAAACCCTGGGGTAGTATGTATGTATAATATCACCTTTTCAAAGAAAATGATACTGATTTTCAGGCTGATTTTTTTTTTTTTTTTACAGTTATATCACCAAATCTGTTCAACATTTGGGTTTATGTGTCCATGCAGCCAGAGAGATGCATTTACACCTGAGCAAATGTGGAAAGCAGAAAGCTTGTCAGGATTAATTATATCAGGGCCAAGAACTGCATCTGGTTATACCTGTGTTACTCTCAAGACAGCGAGACTTAATGACGCGCTAGTAACTGAGAACAGGAGCGTCTTTCGCTAAATAAATGGCCAGGCACACACCGTGAGCGAGCCAGGGTGAAAGTAAGAGTAGAGACAGGATGGCCGCGGGGTTTGGCAGGCAGAGTTTACAGGGCAGCAGCTCATCACTTTGTATTAAGCGCCTACCTTCAAAATGGAAAAGAAAACATGTTAAATGAAAAAAATAAATCGTATGGAAAACTGAAGAAAAACATCCGAAAGATGCTAGCTCTGTAGTTTTTTCAGGTCGGTGATTTTCTACCTGTCCTCTACCGTGCAAAACCGCATCAGTCTCAAGTGAAAATTCCACATTACTGCAAAACTGAAAAATAAGATCTTCTTCAAACAAAAATGCATAATTGTGCTATCAACTGCATGAAGTTAGATTTTCCTTTGAAAATTAACTTTTCTTACAATTCAGGCCCTGATTGCTTTACCTATAAATTCCTATGGTCAGATTCTCATGTGGAGTAAAGTGGCATAGGCAAAGAAGAGACACAAATGTAGAGAGGATGAGAACTCTGGCCTTTTTTTTCTTTATTTATGAAAATGGAAGCCTATTTCTGTGGCCTGTTGATACAACTGTGTTGTAACAAATTCAGCATTTTTTCCCTACAGGATCAAATTTTAGAAAAAAAGGCCCATTGTGAAGAATGAAACACTTAAAAATAAAAGGGGTCTGATTCTTTTTTCAGATATGTTTTATGGTGTTGCTAGTCCACCAAGTCTAAAAAAGACTCTTGACTTGTAAAAATAAATGAGAGAAAACTCAGATCCAGTATCTTCAATAAGAAATAAAACTTTCAAGGGCAGTGAAAGAGCTGCTATAATCTCTACAAATATCCAGATATTTTACTAAGTCATAAAGTCTCCATTTATAGTTATTAAACATTTTATAGTGTTTTGAGGATTTTTATTTTTAAATCTTTTCAAGCATTGAAACAGAATAATTCAGAGTATTATTCTAAAGGAATGATTTTATTTCTCAAAACTCACCTCCTATCCAAGTTGGTATTAGTTTTCAGCATTACTATATCTGCCAAATAAATTTTTTATTTTCTATATATTCAACATAACTTACAACACTATTCATCATGCCTTTCTGCTGTGGCTTGAATCCAGCAAGAAAAGGAGTGTTTTAATATCTTTAATCATGTAATACTATTACACAGTTGTTCAGTACCACATGGACAAAATAAAACTGTTGTGCTCTCCTTGGAAATGCAGTAAAACTGACTTGCTATGTAATATTTTACATATCATTTTATTTCTCAAACTTTAAGACCATTAGTTCAGAATATTTTGATCTTTAAGTGGTTTTAAATCTTAAAATTAATAGAGTGACTCAACAAGAGCCAATTCAGTGATCAAAACTACTTCAAGTTAGTATAGTAGCAGTTAAAATGCTTATCATCCCAATTAATTTGTATTACAGCCACGCTGCTGGATATCACTAATTGATTTATATACCCTACTTTCTATACCCATTTACAAGGGCAATTATGAACTCCATCACATATGTTTAAATGGGTTACATTAGAACAGTATCTAGAAACTTGACTGCTGAGCTTAAAATCTTTAAGAACAGGTAAATTCCTCATTAATGGGTATGCTATCAATCCACTACAAATGGCCTATAACCTTTCAAGGCAGCACACGGTACTAATATTTTACTTTTCATGGGCAGTTTGAGGTTGATTCCAGTGATGAGCTTCACCACTACCTTTAATTGTTTTTAAAATTGCATATTATAGGCAGCAATAAACACAAATTAGTATCATACCATCCACAGCTTTCTGCAAGGCACGGTTTCTATAAACAAGTTAAAACGCATACATCTGTAAATAATAAGTATAAGTATGCTGAACTTAATGAATAAGGGCACTAAAAGAAATTGAACAGTAGGGGTTCAGCAATTAGAGTAACTGCCCATTTTATTAAAAATGTATTGTTTCCAGCTTTTGCTTTAGAAGGCTTTTATTGCTCTGCTAATTCTAAGTTTTGATTTCCTTAGAAAAGGAGGTCTAACTCTTTATTTTCCTTTGACAGCCCCCTGTCACACAGCCACTCACCTTTTTTACAAGGCAACGGACAACTGTGAAGCTTTATATCTCACTGCTCGGGATCTCACTCTCCCGCCCTTGCTGCAGACCTTTTTTTGGCATTATGCCACCCAGAGGTATGATTCTTTATTGAGTAAGGTTTCATTCCACAACGAAGCTGGGATGAAACCTGCTGAACCAGCAAACCCCAGGCAGCCGCCCTCCGGCCCGTTCCCAGAGGTTACCAACACTCTGGCAGAGTGGAGAGGGGAGGAGCAGCATCCAGCTTCCCAGCCATGCTGCTGCAAAACAGGGCCATTTGCTAAAGCTGGCAAGGCTCCGGGCCATGAAATGGAGCCATGAGTTTCCTCCTGCTGTTCAGCAGCAGCCTCCCACAAGAAGACAGAGCAGTGTGTAGACTGGGAGAAGCAAAGGTAGCTTCTAAAACCGGGCAGATATGTCTCCCATTCCCCACGTTATTGCAGTGAACCCTGAGCTACCTTTGCTTGTAAATAGATGTTTTACACCCATGTAGCTTACTTTCTGAGTAAGTGTTAAGATTATTCCTTACACTAGCCTAATTGCACCCACGCTGCTGCTCTGCTGCAACTGTGGGGGTTTAATTGAAACAATACATTATTTCCATTTAGACATGACACAATAACAGGAAAAAATGGCTTTCATCACTTGAACTTATCTGCAAATTGAAAGGCAGTCAGACCAAAACTTAACCTTGCTGACATCCTCCAGCACACGTATATTTGCAATATCTGAGACCAAAACAGAGGCATAGCATGCCAGACCAGAACACTGCAGTACTAAGAGCAGCTCACTCCAACATTTCTGATGCTAATGTAAGACATACAAGTTTATGGAATATTTAAGAACTGCACATTGCCACTATCTTTTGAGGGGACAAATAAAATACAGAGTTTATCAATCTGTAATGCTTGCCTGATCTGAACTTCAATATTTCTGAATTTAATACCTGCCAGGCAAAAAAATGGTAACGGAGGTAGGTAACCACGTAAACTAAACCAGGCAACATGAAATCTAAAACACTACCAGATTTCCTTTCCTTGGAATTCACAGTACCTTGATATTGAGTTTATAGAATATTGTGGTTTTGTTGTTTTTTGGGGTTTTTTTCGTCTTTTAACTTTCCACCATCACAGTTAATCTGGCAAACATCCCTCGGCCCCTCTCACAGTAGGTGCAGCAGAAGCCAAGAGCTGGGAAGGAGCATGGCGTGGTGTCCTTGAGCCAAGTGGTAGCAGCAGTCTAACTGTGGCTCAGGGCACACCTCCACACTCTGCCTAGAAGAGCAAAGATCAATAAAATAAGACATTCATAAGAGCCTGGAGACAAGATGAGTACCATGACTGGAGAGCACATTTTCCAATATTCTGTTTTCTTATTCTCTACCTGCAGTGGATTTTCCTATTAAACCCTTGGAGTGAGGAATGCTCATAATTTTACCTGTATGTTGTCATTACCAATCTCACTCAGAAGAGGAAAAAATAAGCACACACTGTACTGCAGGCAAACATCTCTGTGCTAACAGTATTTCCTAGTGACCTGGTCTTTCTTATTCAATACCTACCTTCAACAGTGACTTGGGTTTTTTTTTCCCCAGATAATCTGCTCACAATCGACTGCAATATCCCAGCCTTGCAATCAGGAAAAATGTCAACCATATTTTATATAGAATATGGCAAAAATATAGTACTTTATTTCTAAAGAGCTGGAAAAGCAGTATTCTGTCCTGATGCCTGATGTCCCAGGAAAATTAAGTCAAAACTTATCCTCTGAAAAGGGGAAGTTACTATTTTCCAAAGGGATTAAAATCTAGAAAATCTCTGGCTAACATGATCTAATAATTTTTAAAATTCAATATTACATGTTTCACAAAGCACACTTTTTGGGGGGGGGGAGGAAGGGGGACTGGATTTTTCCTGCCATGTTTGAGAGATTTGTGTCATCATTTACTGTAGAAATTAAGCTCTCTTTAAAAATGCTTTTCCAGTTGTCATGGTTAGAAAGATATATTATTAAATGAAAATTCATTCAATGTCATCTTCCCACATTTTCTGAAGGACTCCTTTAGGGCCTCTGCTCATAGTGAACGGATTCTGAAGCCACACCAAAGTATTACTGACAACACACCAAGACTATTAAAAAAAACTAGATAGCAATGAAACTATCTTAAGATCCAGAAAACCTCTAACCTGTGGCTTTAGTATTTCATGAATCACTGTGACAAGGCAGAGCAGCCATTTTAAGGAATTAGTAAAATACACCACCAGAGAGCTGTTAGAAAACATTGCTTTTAATTTCTTACTATATATCTTAAGTCTGACCACTGCACAGCAGCATATAATTGCCCCAAATGTAATATACCTAGGTAAGCTTTCCACAGAGTAAGTTTAGCATGATTTTGTTTACTTCCCTTTCTGAACTTGTTTTGTGCATCATTATGTGGACCTGTTGGAAATTTGGGGGAATCTTCTTAGCTCTTTTTATCCACCAGATACAAGTCTGTCATCTAAATATGACAATCTATAAAAACAGTAATTAAAAAAAATCATAACCTGTGAACTCATGGAATGCTCTCTGAGAAAACTCAACCTGGGACCAGCCAATCCCAGAGGGACAGGGGCATATTTTGGAAAGCTCTCATGGCACCCGGGCACAGGGAAGACCCCTGTTTCATGGCACCCCCCAGCATTTGCAAACCAGTTTGCCTGATCACTGCCTTCTGTTGTTTCCTGAGATAAGCAGGGCCCCAGTGAACAATTAAAGCTTTCAATAAATAATCTGCAAGCACATTCATTTGATTTACTGTTATTTGATACAGCAGTTAGTTTCAATGGGGCAGTTACTATTGATCACGTAAAGTACTACAGACAAACATGAAACACTTCCAGAACTCCATGGATTATTACTCTTTATCTGCCACTCATCTGGGTTACTTGTAATGGTTGTGAAATTTAAAATCAATAACAACAATTAGCGTTCGGTATACTCTGAGGAATGAATCATGTGAAGTATGTTTTGTTACAAAAATGAAAGGCTGGAGAGCTTGCAAACGTGAAAGACTCTTGCAAACAGCCAAACTCTAAAATAATTTATCCTGGTATTAGAAAGTGTCCAGTCAAGGGGGTAAAGAAAAGAAAAAAAAAGGTATTTTAAATGCACACACAAGCTTACACACAATTATAAAAAGGTATTGGTAGGGTTTTCAAATAAACCAGACTAGTGAGAAAGACACACCCAAGTTTTCCTTAGAAAATTCCACTACAAGTCCTACAATTTCATACTTGCTCCTTGACTTCTGCAGGAATTTTGGGTTGGACTTGCACCTATGTAGAAAATTGAGGACACAGGAACAGGTCTGACTCCTCTTCCCACTAGCTTTTACTGAACTTTATCACCAAAAAAAGTATCTCAACATAAGAAATGAATGCAAAATGAAATTAATAAAGCTGGAAATTGATTTTAAGGTATACATGTTGAAAAACACCTTCTTTCTTCAGATTCATAGAAATTAGTTGTGAATCTAATTAAATGGATAGAAATAACAGTATTTTGAGATCTCTGCCAGAGTAATAATTCTAGATAATTAAAATGCAAAGCAATAAGAGAAATGTTTTATCATTAAACTGTAACCAGAGCTCTGTTTGAAATCATCCATTCAGAAGACTTGTTTTTCATCAATTATTTGTTATTTATCTGATGTAAATATAAGAAGGTCTAATTAAAATGTATGACTCCTTATGCAGCTTCTTGTCATTAAGACCAATGAAAGCATTCTGAAGACCATAATGAAATAATTATGTTTGCCTTTAAGAATCCTCTTCAACAACACATGGCAGTACCACACTAAATTAAAACATCAGGAACTAAATTTCTCTTGCATCTATTTCCATTTTCACTAATTATACCCCCAAGCTTTCCAATAGACCAGGCCCTAAAATTCTTTTGAAGCTGAAACAGCCTAAGGAACAGCAGCCTTTTCACAGTAATGGACTTTGATGAAGAAACAAAGGTAATGCAGCCCTGGAAGCATTAATATTTCAAATAGAGTTATCATGTGAAAATATGTGTTTATTTGAAAAATGGGGAAAAGATTGTTGATAAAAAGCCAAATATGTGTTCCAAGGAAACCAGTACTCTGATTTAATCTCATTTAATTGCGTCATTCCTTCCTCACCTCTTTTCGTCAGAGTATTTTCTGCACAGAAATTCAAGTTAGCAAAAGCATTACAAACATGGTATTACTAGGCATTGCCAGTGTACCATGCTGTAACTGAGTTCTGCTTTCACATTTTGGGAAAGGTGAAAACAGCCCCTGTGAACAATTGCAGCTTTCATAATGGACTCCATTTCAGGGAGAAGAGAACAGCTATTTTCCCAAACTGCCTCCAAACATGCAGTGCTTCCTAACACACTGCTCCTGCTTTAACCATGAAGTCTTGCAGGACCTCTCTAAAACAGAGAGAAAGGAAAGGATTCGGATAAGATTAAAAAAAAAAAAACAAACCATCACACCAAAAACAACCCACAGAAGGATGTGAGTCAGCTTTGACTTCTTGCAGGCAGCTGAAGGCTTCTTTTCAAAACTTCAGGGAGATAATGGATCCTTCTTGGTGTGGTCTCAAGATTAGTGAATGTTGCAACACGTGCAAAGCATAGAAAGATGAGCAGTTCACATAACCTGCATGGCATGTGACTGTATGTGCAACTAGAAAAACACAGCCAGAACATGCTCTCCAAACAGAAAGACAAAGGCAGAGGTTCACTGGGGGATGAAGCCTTGAGAAAAGTATCTTTTTAGCCCTCCATCAGCAAAGACACTAAAAGACATAGGTGATTTGCCATTTGTTCTGCACTTTACACCTTGGTTCAAAGCATTGGGTGGAATCAGAAGCATATTTAGAAAGACAGGTCTCCAAGACCTTCCAGCCAGCCACTAAGGAGGATTATACCCTGATCCGGTAACTAATAAAATTTCTTCCTCAACTGAATGAAAAGAGAAAACTCAAAGAACAAAGCAATGCAAAGGAATACTCTGCATCATGAGGGGAAAAAAGAAAGACCTCCTGACACCAAAAGTTGAGAGGCAGAAGAATGAACAAAGGCTTAAAACCAAACAAAGAACCCCCCAAACTCAGGATCTGATCTTAACAATAAAAAAGCTCAGCCATGCATGACATTTTAGCTACTCCTTTGTCTTGTGCCCTAAGCCAGAAACTGCAGACTGGTGGATCAGCGAGGGCAGATCTCTGTGAAGGAGGGAAGGTTTGTAGATAAGTTAGGATCTTTGATTAGACCAACCCAGAGAGTTGTGCAAAACCCCCACAGGGAGCTGAGCTTTGGGGAGCACAGGCTTTTCCCTGCACCTTAACCAGGGTCCTGAGGGAAGCATCTGCCTGCAGATCTGCAGCCCTTGCCCAAGGGAAGGTCTGGGTATCAGGTATCGCCAGATGGCACTGTGACACAGTTTTCCAACTCCTTTTTCTCCTGTGTGAGTGAATGCTCAGTCTTGGAAAGACAGGCAACACTGGTCTTCCTTGTGAGTTTTTGGGTAGAAGATGAGGAATTAAAGCAGCAGAGGAGCTTGCTCCCTGCCTCAGGCTTTGCCTGTGGACAGTCCCTGAGCAACTGTGCTGGAGGCTCTGAGACCCCTGAAAGCTATGGTAGAGTTGCGCTGCACCTGAACACCTCTGTCCCAGATTGGTATTTGTGAACAAGTGAAACATTTAAATCAACTCAGATGCTGTTACATTCACTTATCATGCAGGAACCTAGGAATCCTCTTGGTATCAGTCACCAGCTGGCAGAAGAAGTGATTCTTGGACAAGACTGGAAGATGACATGGAAGTCTCGTAGGAAATGAAATACACACCTCTATATGATGTGCTGCTGTGCCACCAGCCAGCTTGGCAGAGAAGACTACCAGAGTGGTGTAGTAGCCATTTCATGAACACCTCAAGCTACATTCAGATTAAAAAAAAAAAAAAGTAAAATATTGCAGGATTCAAGACACCTTTTGCGTTCTTTAGCTGTTTTGGTGGGGTGGGGTTTTTTGTTGTTTGGTTTTCTTTTGGGTTTTATTGCTTTTGTTTGGATTTTTTTTTTGGGGGGGTGGGGCAGGGGGAATTGAACCATCCCTTCCACTGTTTGTATCTTGGCTTTCTAGAATCAAAGCACCACTGAAGGAAATCTGTGTTAAATCAAACTGTGGCTGTTGTCCCGGGTTGGTATAACAGCAGTCAACCGGTCTGATTGCTCCACACCTCTGCTATATATCTTTAAAAGAAAAATGAGCCTTCTTTCTTTATAAGAAGAAGTGTTGGATGTTCATCGTTCTGAACCTGCAGTGCGGTGGCATGAACTTTTACTGGTATTTCATAAAAGTATTGGTACATAAATACACTAAAGGCTCAGTCATACAACCACTCCGTGTCTGAAACTCTTATTAAAATCAAGGGTGGAGGGCTGAGTGCATTTAAGTGCTCCACTAGATAAGGCTGTAAAAGACAAAGATGTACTTAATTTGTCATTTCATTGTTCAAAGATCCTTGCTAAAAATACAATGTGAGCCTAGAGAAAAATATTATGGTTCAACGGAAAGAAATTCTCCAAACCATTAAAAGAAACTAAGCGGTAAAAAATCTTTTTGTTGTGAGACATTTTTCTGCTCTTTTTCTTAGAGGATGCACTTAGAGGGCAAAGTGTAAGTCACTGAAAGTGCATAAAACGGAAATCCCTCCAAACTATGGATGGACTTTAACATCATGTCCTTAGCAGTGAAGATCCAGAGTACTCTGAGAATTTATAAATACTCATTCAAGCTTTAACCTATTAAACTTATACAAGTGTCACTTGCATGTGTATATTTAACTTACATAGTTTTATAATATTCAGTTTATATATGGTATAAGCAGGGGGAAGAAAAATCACCTTGTCCAAGGGGAATAGAAAGTATATTATATACTCTGTGTCTAGGATTCTTTAAAACAGACTTGCTGGATTATATTTCCACCTCTCTTAACAAAAGTATTTGAAGAAGCTGCAAGGCTCAAACAGAACACTAAAAGAAAGTGGGGTCAGTTATATAAGGGCTAGCATTAGTTTGTTAAAAGTTTTTTTCCTACCCACTCCCAAATAAAGGGACAAAGAAGTGAACATTGTGGGAATGTGTTTCTAAACCACATGATATCCTTATCAGATTGTCATGTACAAGGGAGGTTCTCACACAGGGACCCCATGCTGGTGAGCTGCCCTGTCACATGATGCAAGTTCTACGCTCCTATTCAGATTACTAAAATGAGCTGCAGAAAGCTAGATTTCCCCCTCCTCCCCAAAATAAGCAAAATGCACAGTGACCAAAGTCATATTAATTCACTGCCACTGGGAAAACAATCCTGAGCAGCTGCTAATGATAAGTGAGTATATGAAGAAGACAATCTAGCTATTAAAATCTATACCACAATTAATATGCGATAAGCAGACTAACACATGGAAGCAAACAGAAAATCGGAGAAACCTGTGAATCAGACAAAATAAAGGGAAAAAAACCTTGGCTGACTTGCAAATGTATAGAAAGAAGAGTAAAATGTTTTTATAAACAAGTCCTACTTTGTCCTGTGTCTCTATTTTCACTGTTGATGTTGTGAACTCTGTCACTGAATTACTTTTTCATACAGTTTGGGGAAAGTGGAACAGTCCTGTAAACGTTTTTAATAATTAAATGAAGGTTCTATAGTAATTGGTCATTCAATTTTTTGAATTTGTTTTAAAAAGTGCTGAAGGAGCTCCTAGATGCTCAGCATATTTGGAAATGAAGCCATGAAATGTGGATTTAGAATGCTAACTTTAGGCTACTGTTTCTGACATTCTTAACTTTTGAAACACATTTGCTCCTGCAACGACGAATTAGTAAAATCCCAGACCTTAGGTTATTTTTAAAGAGTTTAAAATCCACATTTTTGGATGCAAGTTGTTTACAGATTACAATTAGGAGGAACAGCTATGATTACTGTGACCGAAAAACTGCACAGAATCATTTCCACATGATACCAGTTTGTTTATTTTATACCTAGAATATGGTTCTCATAAAAAGGCGGCAGCAGTAGACGAAAGACATTATTCTTGGTTTGCCTGCTAGAAAATTCAGCGTTGTTACCCTCCTGTCTGTATTTTTTCCTGCAGCACAGACAAAATGATTATTCTGTTAGTTTAAAATAGTTTTGAGCATTTTGTGGCTTGTATTTTTGCGGTTCCATTTGGTTTGAAAGGGCTTGGATTTCAGCAAGAAGTGGCATGGGTCACAGTGCATGGGGACTGACTTCATGCACGTGAGCAAAGGTCAAAATCAATCATAGCTTTGTATTTCCAGGCCTATTACTTTTGGCAGTTTACCCTGCCAGAAGGAGCTAAAATATTTGCCTCCCAAAAGGAGTAAACATCAATAGGAGCAGGAATATAATCAGATTTTCATCCACTCAGCAATGAGAAATGAGGGAAAAGGATCCCCTCCTCTCCGTAGCCACTAAGCCACTTAAACATTAGATGCAACATTTTCAGCAAAAAGTTGAAAGATTTCACAGCACAGTGACTTGAAAAGGACAATAGGCCTATTTAGGCAATTATATTATGCAGGCTTTGTTATTAGGCAGCCCTGCTCAGTCCCAGAAAGTCTGGATAATCAAAAGTGTCCAAGTACAGGAAGGGGAAAAGTACAACCCCACCCTCCCGCACAGCCGCTGCCAGGACCTCTGGATTTGAAGGGTAAAGTCTATTTACCAAAGTTCCTTGGCCATTTTATACATCAACTGATATCCTTCCTCATGGAGCTGCGTGCTACAGCCTAGCAGAGCTCTGGAAAGCCCTCTGAAACCACAACTAATTTGGCCCCAGTCACCCGCCCCTGTAAATTCACTGCTGAGAGGCTGCTGCCAGCCCCCTAGGCAGAAACTGTGAGGGGAGAGGGAAGTTCCCCCCCGGCTCGCACGCATACCAGTGCCGGTCCCCACGGCCAACCAGATCTGGAAACTCATCGCAGCTGTGCTCTGCTTTTGAGGTCTCAATAGGATGGGGCACAGCACGGCCGGACCGCGGCAGACAGCAGTCCTTCTGAGCACAATGTCCCTTTCACAACCCCACTCCCAAATCTAAATGCTGGCTGTGTAACACAGCCGCACTTCATCGGCTGCGTAAAGGGCGGTATATAAATTAGACCTGAGCAAAACCAGTCTTTTGGCGTGTTTAGGGGAGGTGGAACCATAATCAGCCGACCAGGGCGCCTCACTCCCCGTGCGCCCCTGAGCAAAGCCCCTCACCTTGGCTGGGCTGCAGTGCTGGTGTGACGCACACATGGCTAACAAAAACGGCTCAGCAGTAAGTGGGGATTTAACTGGATGTGAGGATGACTAACTTCGCTGTCTGAAACACTATCTCTGTCTTTCAACTCCTTAACTTCACTGTAACCCTCTTCAAGGCATCGCCTCACCAGCCGGGCTTTGTTCTTACAAGTTGCACCTTTGCTGCACAGACTCATTAGGCAAGCAGGGAGTCACCCAAAGATACACTGCTTTTCCTCCAAGCTTATCCCACCCTGACTTCAACAGCGAACGCCTCTCATCATTTTTATCTGCAGGAGTTTTTGACAGTGGTACGTGTCCATTGGAGTTTTCCTGTGCCAGCAGACAAGTCAGGCATTAGAATCTACACAGAGAATAGTTTTCTATAGTTTTCTCCGTTCAATTAACTTGGAAGAAAAATATCCCCACGCAATTTTTTTTTAATGTAGTGGATCAGAAACAAACATTTTTTAATAACATATTTCAGGGCATTAAGCTAGAAGTATAAAAATTTAAACAAAGACTGTATCCCTAAGCAAATCAATCCTAGTGATTTAGCTGTAAAGTTTATAGATGAACTTTAAAGAAAATAACCTGGTTCAAACAGATCTTGCCTTCTGGGCACTAGCAAACACACCTGCAGCAATTTGATACTTGGGAATGCAGATTACAAGTCCTTCACTTCAAAATGTTTGTTTTTAAATTCAGAAAGATGAAAGAAAATAAAGTAGCGAGCTTTTTTTTTTTTTGTTGAGCACAGATGTTTCCAGTGCTTGCAGGGAATGAGAACCTGACCCAAACATTGCAATAATCCAGAATTTTGAAGGAAAGCATGCACCTTCTGGAGTCCCATCTTCATGAACTTTCTAAAAGATAATACCCGCTAGCTCCTCTCTAGGCAAACACTTCCTACCAAACTGAAATAAGAACTGTATACTACACGAGCCTCAAAATCCCAGTGTGTTCTGCTGCCATACCCGTAACTTTTGCCTTCATCAAATTTTTCATGCTTCTAACGCTAAGGAAATGCAGTAGGCAGTAGTCTTCTACTTGATATAATTAGCTGAAACACTACATAATGCCAAACAACTTACTCTTGTTTTGGGCCTGCTCATTTGGTTTTTTGCCTGTTTAATTAATGAAGACTAATGAAGACTTTTTTTAATAGGCTTTTCCAAGGTCAAATCGCCATTCTTTGCAGCTCCTCTCTCAGGACCTGTCCTGTTCCCACTTCCGCACTATTTAGTTAGCTCACGTTTCACCAAAAGTTACTGGGTTTCTCTCAGTGTTTGTTGCCGCTGCACTACAAGCGAGCAGAAAATTCTACCGTACTTAAGAAACTATAGATTATTCATTCTTGCAATCTCAACTCTTTTGTCCTTTTAAGAACTATCCTTGTCTAATTTGATTAAACTGACCTGATTTTTATCTTATGACAAAAGGAGTGAGAATGAATTACGATTAAAAGTGCAGTTGGTTCTACTCTCATTTCTGAGTCCGTAATTTTCTTTGCAAACAAATAATTTAATTTTAAATCTACTAACGAATATCATATCAAACATCAACATATATGAGTGCAAAATTAGGGAGGTTCTCTGCGTGTTTGTAAAACATTGCACAATACCCAATGGCTAACAGTTGCACTGCAAACCCATGGCAGATTTTTCCTCCCACAGGGGAGAGGAAAAAAATACCACACAAGCTAAGGTCATGTTTGGGTTGTGCCTTATCCTCTATTTTTACTTTGCAGACCCTCGTGGACTAGAAAATTCATGATGCTGCAGGAGTGCGCTAGCTTAGTGAATCGTAATAGGATTAACGTACTGAAGATGTGCTGAAGTTGGGAGACCTACAGCACTCTGCCCTAAACCCTGCAATGGCCAATTTTGCCAGCGTTTCAGTTGAAACCCTGATGCTGTTTGGGATTGTTACTGGCCTGCTCTGAGTCTGCACTATCCATGTACTATTCCCTCAACAACCATTTATGTTTTCCTCTACAATCACGTCTCTGTCAAAGCAATATTTCCAAGGCCTAAAGAAAGGGCTGCAGGTGGACTGCCTTTTTTTTTTTTTTGCAGAACCAAAAACAAAACAACGAAGTAGACCAAAAAACCCTATCACACATCTAACAATTACAAAACTTGGATATTATTACGTTCCATTAAATCACAGAGATCTTCTTAAAAATGGAGAATCAGGAAATGCTCGAGTTAGAATTAAACATTGCTATCTTTGTATTTATAAGCACTGGAGCAACCTTTAAACTATTAAAAGCTTTCTGGACCACAAAAAATCTGGTTTTGTGATTATTTTCGTGAGATGCCAGAAAAATATCTTACACTTTGAGAGAATTTTAGTATTTTAAAATCCATATATATATTTACTCATATGCATAAACTGCTTACACTTTCTTCAAAATTGAAACCAAAATTTGCTCTAGTAATCAAACAGTAATCTTAATTTGGACACTAACTAAATTGTTTTTCTACATTTCTATACCATTAACTTTCACAGTTCAAATTACAGCCATCATATTATGATTCAGGTTTCAGCCCAATTTTAAATTCCCAGGCAGTGAAGATTAATCCTATTGCTTTAGCGAGCTCAGGACTGGATTCCTGAATGCATTTTCCTGTATTTTTATTTACTCTTGTTAATATGAGTTTCTTTGTTTAGCTAAACTTTGCTGTTATCAACACTTGTCTCTTATCACAGGCCCTAGGCAAATGACATATTTACCACTCATTCCATTCTGATAAGGGTAATCCTGTGTTTAACTTGCCCAAGAACAAACACCATATATTTTGTTTTTAAGAATTCTGCTTCTAGGTTTTAACAACATACAAAAGAATGAGCAGGACATTTTAGAACCAGAAGTTATTTAAAGAATATTTTGCGAGTGTAAGCTTTTAACGACAGTATATGCCTCCTACTCCAGCAAAATATTTAATTCCAAGTTTCCGCAATATCACCGCTGAAGTTATACTAAAGTTTAAGCCATGAAAGGAGAAAGCCACATTTTTAGTAAAACATCTGGTTTGGATTTTTGTTTTCGCTAACTGAAGCTCTCCCGTAGCTAGTAACATTATTTTGAAGTAAAAGCTTTGTTTCATAATTTATTTGAAGCATTTTGAAAATAGCGATAAGAAAATAAATATCCCTTGCTGAACTTCAGAGTCTCCTTTTAATTGTAAAGATATCAAAACATTTGCAGTGTTGTAGGCTGGCAGTCACTGTTTTTTACAATTCTGTTTTCATTACTCAACCCACACAAACGTCATATGGTGACTGAAAACTTTTGAGCAGAGTGAAACACATTATTTCACCAAACATTTTTAAATTTATTTTTCAATTCCCCCCTCCACCCCTTGGAGATATTGAAGGGAGAACTCTTCCAATTCTTAGTTAACTTTTTAACATACTGCGAAACAAAAATTTAAAACAGATTGATACAGCTAATGGTGTACTGAAGTGCCCGAGAGCGTGCTAAAAACATTTTGATAGATAGCCAAGTCATTTATCTAAATCACCGTCAGAGCAGTGAAGCATCCTGCAAGTTTTTATGCAGAGTATAAGGTAATGTTTCCTGGCATTTTTTGTCATTTCTCAAACTTGAACCTGGGGTGTTAAAATACTGCTTTTGTTTACTATCTGTCTATTTCAGCAACAAATCAAGGCCCTATAACATAATAGTACGTTTTCAGAAGTGTCATACTACTAACTCTCACTCCTCTGTTACCAGTGCAACGCTGTCTGCATTTCAAGGTATAGAAATAATTGATGGTTAAACTCAAAGGGTGTTCACAGTAAGTAGTTTTCTAGCAAAACAGCAACTTCTTAGAGCAACAAAGTGAAGAAGAAAGGTGGCAGCAAGGTCAGTACAAAGAAATATTGCCTTCGCTTCGGAAACTTAAAACTTCTGTCTGATTTTTGGAACGGCACCTACCCACTGCCATTCCACATCTTTGCAAGAACTGTAGAGAGCAGCATTTTAATTGCTTGGCTGCTCTGCTAAAATGCACTTCGAGACAACATGCATCCCGATTATCAAATGTGCTACAAAATTAGATTAAGGGAGAAAAAAAAAGCTACCATAGAGATGGTATGTAAATTCATCCTTCACTGGTTGGAGTTTTGTAAGTATTTGCTGTATTACATTACAATTTTATGTGTTCCTGTTTGGCTCCACAACTGTTCTTAGGATCAATGTGCCACATGAGAAGGGATAAACAGAAAGAAGTCCATTGCTTCTTTCCTTTTCCTTTCTTGCCAAATGGAGAAAAAAAAGCTTGCAAACCACATTTTGCACAAAAACTCACCCCACCCCTTATTACCTCTGCACTTAATTATGAGTCTTTCTTTTTTAAATACATGCAAATAAATAAATAAATGAAATAATAACAACAACAATAATAATTATAGTAATTGCTTTAAAGTGGAAAAATAACAGTTGGGACCTACATTGAGCACTGTGCCGGTGTTGCCACTCTGTTTGTGCCAATCCACTGAAGCATGCTTTGAGAGCCTTCTCCTGGAGCATGCAGGAAGACGGACTCGCAGTGTAGAAATCCAGCATCTGAGCAGGGCTCACTGCTAGAACGTCCATACAGTCAAACATGATTCCCCTTGCACAGAATGCCTGCAAAAGTGCTTTCCTCTAGGTGTGGAGGAAAATGGCACATAAAAGTACACCCAACTCCATCAAACTCTGCCCCTTTTTTGGCACGTAGGCTGTTGGTCTTTTTCCCAGACCAGAATCATGAATTATGACAGACAACACAGCTAAAAGCCTGTAATTGATCCAAATGATCATTTACCATTTTCCAGGCTGCCCAGCCAATCCAGCAAGATGGGGGGATGCGAGCCGCATTCCAAGTTTTAGCTACCACCAATTTCCCCCAAAATTTCTTGAGAGTCAGTCCAGCTCCTGAGGCAATCGCCGGGTGCGTGCCGCGTCCCACGCCGTGCCAATCGCCCACCTCCCCGGGATAAAACAGCTCCGGTAGAGGCTCGGGATCCCCCTCGGCCGTGAATAGACGCTTCTGCCTCTGAACAGCTCACTTCCTACTACTTGTGTCACAGGGAATGAAAGATTGAATTGCCTAATATATGCGAGTGAACTTTCCGTGAACCCTTCCCAGGCTGCTAACCTTCAAATGACCCAAGCGGTCTGACATCACCAGCTCCCAGGATTCTCACACGCCTTCACAACTCCCAGCAGCCCTGCAAAAAAGCAGGCAGGCGGGCGGGCGGGCAGGCAAAGGCGAGCCCCAGCCCTGCCGGAGTCGCCCCGCTGCCGCCGAGCGGGCGGGGGTGGACGGGGAGACCAACTTCCAAAAAGACCCAAAATAATAAAGTAAAAAAAAAAAAAAAGCCAACCAACCAAACCCACACCAAGCAACGGTGAGGAGAAGGGGAACGGGGTGGGAAACAAACAGCGATGTTTTCAGCGGTTGGAGGGAACGGAGGATTTTTAAATTCCAGTTCGATTTTCTAAAACTTCTGTGCCTCCCCCCGCTCCCCGCATTCCTTTCCTCCCCGGAGAGGCCAAGACCGAGGCGCAGGCGCTGCCGCTGTTCCACAGCCAGGGACACTGCTGGCTTCGCCCCGGCTTCTGGGGCGGCGGGTCTGGGCTCGGAGCAGCATCATCCCAACGCTGCCCCGGCACACGCCAGCAGGGACCCCGCTCAATGCCACCCGCAGGGACCCCGTTCAATACCACTCGCAGAGACTATGGCCGGTGCCAGCCCCACTCCCAGCGGGGAATCTCAGGGGCCCGTCCCTCCTGGGGCGTGGTGGGGTCAGGCCCCATTTCTCCTCACCATCCTTCCCTCACACTGGCTCCTAAATCACCCAGCGCTCTCTGGCTTCCCCTATGGGCCAGATATGGCACTGCCCGGGAGGGCTTGTCCCCACCACTCAGTCTAGGACAGGAGGCAGCCGCGCATCGCCTCTTCTCCCTCCCCAGCCCCGCCGCCGGGTCCTGCCTGTCTCTGATTAGCAGAGAGGGGCTGGGGCCGCTCCCGTGGCCCCGGAGGGACTGTATCAGCTTTCAGAGGGCTAATGAGCCCCAGCTCCCCGGGAGGGGAGAAAGGCCACGAGCTAATCCGTGGGGAGCAGAACCTAGCCCATGGTGCTGAGCAGGGACCCTGTGGCTGCCCCCTCCCTGGGGCAGGAAGCCCCAGCCACCCCCTCACAGCCATTCTGGAATCAAGGGGCTGCTGCCACCCACCAAGGTCTCTGTGAAACCGCACTGCCGGCAGCTCTCCCTCATGGCAGGAGTAGGTGTCAAAGCCTTCACAGGTGTGTGGCCAGGATGCCACAGCCAGCCCTGTGCTGGCCCACCATTTCCAGCAGGCTAGCAGAGAGCTCCGTGTTTTTTAGGTAAATAACTATCTTCTGCAAAGTCTTGCTCACTGAGAAAGACTCCATCGAGGCTTCCACCAGTCCTCATTCCTACAGACAATTTAAAAATGAAAAACAAGGGCCTGGAAACACTCCCTTTGCCCCAGTGGAAAGAACGTGAGCTCAATTACCACATGCACGCTTTCATTTTAAATGAATGAGCCAAGCCACCTCAGCCCCAGCAGAGAGAGCATCATCCAGGAGCAAGGCACAGGGGATCCTTGCTTCCCGCTCCAAGGAAGCTCAGATTCGGAAACTGAAAAACGAAACGCTTCATTATTGCCTGTTTCTTGCAAAGCCCAACATGGGAGTCGGGCGGAGAACGGGACACTGTGTGCAGGCATGGCGCACCACTGGCAACCATAAAGAAATGCTGGAGAGAGACTCACCCTGGGACCTGCGCAGCCACTTTAATGGATGTGGTGTCCCCTCTCCACAAAAAGTCCTTTGATGAACCGAAAGCTCTCTGACAATGCCTGCAGATTGTATTAACAAAACTTTTCACACAGGTTCAAGAATTAAAAAAACCCCAAACCAACCCACAAAACAAAACCCCCCACACAGCACACACACTTGTTCCCTGAAACTGATACACCCACTTTGAAAACCAGAGGCCAGCAAAAAGAGCTGCCGCAATCTGGAAGCGAATCCTTTTGAAGAGATAAAAACAAAAGCTTTTCTTAGCCTCCTTCCCCTCGATGGGAGAGTTGTGCTTGTCCGTGCAGCAGGCAGCCTCTCTTCCCGTCTTCCCTTCAGGCAGAAGAGTTACAAATGTTAGAGTTTAACAGCTTCTTTTTAAAGACTTTTTAAGAACTTTCTCAGCCCTTTGGGGTGTCGTCCCCTAGCCTGAACCCCTCCAGCTGAAGAAGCTCTTGACGCTCTCTAATCCAAAGTTTATGCACAGCATACACTTACCAAAAACACTGTCCTTCAGGGAAGGCTTGTTTAAACCATTTCAGCACAGCAAACAGTGTTTGTTGTATTAAAAAAGCAAGTGGAAAAGTGGCTAAATTTTTGTTTTTATCTCAGCTGGCTATGTTGCTACAATTTGTTTTGAATAGCAAAGCTAAATTAAAAGACGGTATTGTCTAACCAGAGAACACAGGACACACGAGAAGTTTGGAATATGTAATGTGTCACCACAAAAATAGCTGGAAAGGATGACATAAAACACAGTATGTTTTGTCAGTCTCCAATTTAAGGAGAAAACAGCTTTTTGTGCGGACCAAGGCTCTTGGAACAATTTAAGCTTATGCCAAGAAAAACATGTTGCCCATGTGAGTTAAAGTAAACAAAATCAGACAAACAGAAACATACAGTTACGTTTTTTCCATTAGCAGCTCTTAGAATACTATATTCAAAAATAAAACCTGTTGGTTATACTCAAAATGTAGACTGGCAACTTCTGAAAGTAAATGTCGGGAAGTCATGCTTCACTGTGTATGAATTGAGAGAAGATTACTTTTTCTCACTGTATCTAAATGAGCGAGGTATCTCATGCTTTATTACGAATAATAGGTGCACTAATTCTTATACTTGTTGCTAAAACCACATGTAATTAACAAATTCCTCAAACAGCCCAATGGTTTGCTCTCATATTATTTCTACAACACAGTAATCTATGCATCTCATATTTCATTTTGAAATAGTATGATACTCACTTTTCTAAAACAGAGTATCAGGCAGAAAATGGGGGGTATTTTCTAATTTAGATCAGGACTAACCATAATTATTGTGATAACTAATAGCTCTCTAAGTCAAATGTAATGAAACTTTAAGCATTGCCACATATTTTAAATGCCTACCCAGCTCCCATAGAGGTACAAGGAGGCAAAGGAGGCAACAATTCTCCAATATCTTTCACTTTATCCATGCAAAGAAATTGTGATTTTGCGTCATTGCTTTGACCTGTTTTCTCTCAGACTGTGATAGCAGAAACTTTACAATAAACATATTCTTAGCTATAAGAAAAATAAAAAGCTCAAGCTCAGGTCAGAAATCTATTTCCTTTGGTGTTACTGTATATTTGTCAGTGTGACATAGCACATTTGAAACCCATAATCATAAAACAAAAATTTACAGCCAAGGTTTAGGGTCTACATCTGTTTCTCTGGTTTTTGTACGACAATTACCCACTGGACAATTCAGAAAGCAGCACTATGAATCATGTACTGCACACATGGTTGTGCTGGTCACTTTTTCGTTAGTACAAGAGGCTGAGGATGCCATAATATGGTTCACTGAGAGAGAGAGAGCATTAACTAGAATTAGGATGAGTACACCAGGCTCTCTAATAAAAATTACTTTACTAGAAGCAACAGAGTACTTGAACATTACAGGCATATTTATAGGTTGGAAAAATTAAGAAGTACATGCAAAAATTCTCCCAATAGAAGTACCTCAGGGGAAGCAGCCTTTTTTTTTTCTTTTGCATCCATTTTACTATTAATCAAATGTAGCACTCTCTTGAAACAGTTTTGACAGCAGAGTAAATGGTTACTAGTGAATGATGTGTGTGTTTAAGCAGTGAAAGCAGAGACAAAGTGATGTTTTCTTCTACTCCCTAGGCAAGAACTGACACTAAGCTTGCTGCCTCAGCTTTGATACTCACAGATTCCTTTGTGTCAGTTGCTGGGAGAATCACTGGCAGTTCACTAACCCTGCCTCACACACGGGCTTTGATTTTTACCTCTTCATTGACGATAGATGTTAATATGAAACAGTATTGTCTGCCCTGATGGGTTTTTTCCTTTTTTTTTTTCCTCCCTCCGAAGTGGTGACACAAGGATACAAGGTTTCAAATCTGAACACTTGAATTCCCTCTTCACTACATGTAGTTTTTAGTGTTGAAGGATGTTTTCCTCGTGTCTCAAGCACAAGAATGATGTAAAAATATTATGAGGAAGAAAATCACTAGGTCACAAGAGAATGGCTGAATATTTAAAACTTGAAGGTAGGCCTAGTAAATGGGTATCAATCCTGAGCAAGAATCGCCCTGAAGAAAATAAAACAGTAAAATTACTGGTATGAGATGGCACAAATGACTCGGAAAAACATGAAATACAGTGAAATTAAGTCAAAAAGGGGTTTCTTCTGACTGCTGTATACTACTGTACACAGCTTGCAATGACCAAAACAGGAATTTGCACATAACAGGAAGAATTACTTCAGGCCTGAAATATAACAGCAACTGGCAAAAGACTATTCAGTGCAGAGCAGTATTTTATTTTAGATGGGAAAAGCAGCTCCAGACCAGAACTCGGGCATGCAACCAGTCTGCGAATCACTTACTGATAAAGGCTTTTTGTCTGTCCTGATCAGTGGGTATGTATTCGTAAAGCTGCCTTTAAAGCTGATTGCTTAACTTAAAGGCTATAAAAATAATTCGTCTCCACAAACTTGAACACACAACCACGTTTCTTAGAATCCATACAATTCTTTGGCCTGGAGCCAGGGGAAAAGAACTGCCCTATATGATAAAACTGGAAGTGTATCTGGCTCAGCAATCCATTTCTAAGAGTGACTGCTACTAGACCTTTCTAAGAAAAATACAGGAATCTATAGTGAATGGCGAAATATAACTCACCCAAAGGTCCTCTAATAGCCGGTTCTCTAACAGCGAATCACTTAAGCATTAAAGCATGAGATTTAATATCCCTTCCAAATTTGTTTTTGGTAATAGCCCTGATATTCTAGATATTCATATATAACCAATGTCTTTACGGATTGTGATAAATTTGTAGCTCTGTGGCACAGAAGTAGATAGTAAGTTACTGGGCTTTGAGACAAAGAAGGATAACTATTAAAAAACCCACTATAAAACTCATCCACATTACAAATAAAGAAGATAGACCAAACCACACCACTCTGAGGCCCCAATGGCTGACTGCTGTAGGCTCCAGAAAGGTTGGCAAAGAGGTAGTGATGTCATATGCGTAAACAGAGAACGACATGCATTTTTGAAGGATATAAAAAGAAAAAGCATTATTAGGTTAAAATGGGCTACATACTGAATGTACACTTGCTGTTTAGGAGCATCCTGCAGTGCAAACGTCACCCCTAAATAGCTGTCAGAAAAAAAGTAGAAGTGAGGAAAAAAAGGTTCGTTTCATTTTGTTTTCTTTTTAAATGACCAGAAACTGCTGTTTCAAGATTTAGCCAAGAAAGAGATTTTTACTGGTAGCGTATAAATCCCTAAAACAGAGTTATAATGGAAATCCTGAGGCAACTGGACTGCCATGCATGGCACTGACACATTGGATTGTATAATGCAGGGAGAATTTGAAGGTTGGGAGATCTATAAAATCAAAGTAGAAGTGTGGTATATGAAAGAGCAGAAGAGCAAGTAGAAATGTTGAATATTAAACTGCAGAGAATACTACTTCTAACAGTAAAGTTTCCTATATGCTGAATATGCTCATGCTTGGCTGAAGGCGAAAGAGCACAGAGCTCCATTAAAACTAAAAGAGGATGTTTGAGTAACTACTTTGTTTCTGCCTTCTTTAAGGAGGGAAAAAGAAATTACCTAACAAAAGGATAGTATTTCCTGATGTTCTGATATCCTGAAAGGTGTCTCAGAATGCATAAATAAATAATGTTAGAAAATGCGGAATAAATGGGAGTTCCAAACACAGACAACTTACAACCGTAGTTGTAACCAGAATCAGAATAGAAACTGGGACAACTGTTTCTATAGGTTCAGTAATGGCAGCTTAAACTTTTAGTGCAAAAGTAGCCCTGATGGCTTTCTTCCAGCAAAAGACCAAAATTACCAAGCAGTAACTGGAACTCCAGCTCAGTACATACATATATTCTAACAAAGACTAAACCTTGCCTAAGCCCTATTTAACTTAAAACAGACTTAGGCAGCATTTATGGTTTGTGCTCCTGTGCTGCTGCTAAGAACAACCCATATAGAGGGATCCCAGAGGCCTGAAATAGCCGAAACAATGGAGTGGAGCTTTAGTCACATAAAGCCCATTATGGCTGAAAGAACAGTCCAGTATCTGTGGGCATCTTAAAAAACAAAATGAAGGAGTGACTGGAAAATGTTTTGGTATAGCTACCTGGCTAGCAGACGTAATGACAGAAATGAAAATGTGGTGACACAGCCTGAAATCTGCTGGTAATCATAGTCATCAAGCCAACGCCTCAATTCTGCCTGTTGTGCTAACACACTGTACATTCTCATCTTTGTTTTTGTCACGCAGATGTACTTTCTGTTTGGGAACAGCCTGAATAAATTTTTGCTCTTAATGAGGTAGAATTACGCAGAAACTGAGGTATATATTTGGCAAAATGGTGTCCCTTTTCTTTTGTAGAACATTTGCCATCAATAATGTGTGAAAAACCTTAAATCATCTTGTCTGTGAGCTACTTTATGCTGATGATGCCGCCCTTGTTGCCCACACAGAAGTAGCTCTGCAATGTTTAACATCCTGCTTTGCAGAGCCTGCTGAGCTTTTTGGGCTGGAAGTCAGCTTGAAGAAGACAGAAGTTCTCTATCAGCCTGCACCTCAAGAAGTCTTCCATCATCCCCATATCACCATTGGAGATTCAGAGCTCAAATCAGTCCAGCAATTCAATTACCTGGGAAGCATCATCTCCTGGGATGGTAAGATTGATGCAGAGATAGACAACAGGTTAGCAGAGGCATACAGGGCTTTCGGTAAACTCCATAAAAGAGTTTGGCGGAACAATCACTTGAAGAAAAGTACAAAGATCAGTGTTTATAGAGCCGTTGTACTGTCTACTCTTTTATATGGTTCTGAATCTTGGGTCATTTACCGCCACCACCTACGACTCTTAGAACGCTTCCATCAACGCTGCCTCCGTACAATCCTAAACATCCACTGGACAGATTATGTGACCAATACGTCTGTTCTTGAACAGGCAGCAGTTACGAGTATTGAGGCCATGTTGCTGCGAGCGCAGCTGCGTTGGGCAGGGCACGTCTCCAGGATGAAGGACTACCGCCTCCCTAAGATTGTGCTCTATGGTGAACTTGCCACTGGCTGCCGCAAGAGAGGAGCCCCGAAGAGGAGATATAAGGACTCCCTGAAACAACATCTCAGCCTTGGCCATATTGATCACCATCACTGTCTGCTCTGGCCTCCAATTGGGAGGCCTGGAGACACACTATCCACAACGCTGCCGCTTCTTTTGAGAATCCACGCAGGATCACTCTTGAGGAGAAAAGGCAACGCAGAAAGAACCATGTGCTGTCGGTACCACCTGGGGAGTCATTCTGCTGTGCCTTTTGCAACCGGACGTGTCTATCTCGCATTGGCCTTTTTAGCCATCAGCGCGCTTGTAGCAAGCGTGGGTAGAGTCCTTCACAAATCTTCGTTCGCGAAGCCTATCCACGATGATGATGATGGAACTGAGGGCACATGTCCTCTCAGGAACACTGTTATCACTGTAACTTTATTGATGTAGCCTGAAAAGTAAACTTTACTAATAGGGTCAGTTTTACAAGCTTACAGGTTATCATAATGTAACTACTGTTGAGCAGGTAAGGGATTCTGTATATTCCTTTTATACTATAGTCACTGCCCACTACTGGGTTGTTACAGGTAAAACTCTTTCAAAAAGGAATAATTGCTTTCTCACCTACATTGTTATACCTATGTAACATTAAAACATAGATGAGAGCTCAGGAAAAATCAGGCTAGGCTGGACCTCACTTGAATTCAGAACAAGCAGTGGCACAATCAATGATGCCTGGTCTGAAATGTTCACAAGATGTTCCTGGTTTTCAAACTCTACTAGAATACACCTATCAAATTTTTCTTTAGTGTGTTCCTCAAATGCTACTTGACTTCTGCAACTTAAGCCAACAAAGAAAAACCTGCATGGTCTCAACGGGCTTCAGTGATTAAATAGATTTGCAAATTCCCATACCCTTGGACTGCAAGACTCCCATATTGGGCCGCAGAAGGGATTGAATGTCCAGATATATTATGTCCATGGTCAGGGAATCATAACTGACACAAATGATTTAATCAAAGGGGACTTACAGAGCTGGGTTGCAGTTAGAGATTGTGGTGGTCAACAGCATATTGCCCCAGCCATTGTGAGGTATCATGAATTTTTTGCCCTTATGGGATCTTTAGTGCCAAATGTAGCGGAGGATGTGCAAGGTAGTCTCTAAGCATGTAAGGCAGCATTTTAGGCTTCATAAAACTATCAAATAAAACTTTTTTATAAAAAGTTTTATAAAACTGTATTATAAAACTAATTTATAAAACTATCACATTGGTTTTTCATAAACCAGTCCAAAACTCTTCATTTGGATATCTTGAGCCTTGTTCTGACTGAACTATTCTGCATAGACCTTGTCATCACACATTAAAAAAAAAAGAAAAAAAGGCATTTATTTTTATTTTAATTCACTCAGTTTTGGGCAAATATCTTCAAGAACAGGCTTCTCATTCATGGAACACTAATCTTCCATGTATTGTTATCAGACTGTCAGAAGAACAGACTTTACTCAATCTCACATGGAGACATGCAAAGAAAAATGTGTGGAAGGATACTCTTTCCTTTGCAAAATGCCTCCGAGATCTCACCCTTGCTGCATCCATCCCTTCTGTCTTTGGCACAAAATATCCCAAGGGATATGCCAGAAGATGGGGTTGTGGCCCAACTTTTTCAAGGAATTATCAAGATTGATGGACAGGTAAAGTAAGTCTCAATCTATAGGTAGTTCAGTAACACCAGTGAGGCATGTGCACATTCCCAATTCTGAGAAATATGTTTGAATTATCCTTAAAAAGTACAGCATGATGTTATCTACAATCAGATCCTAAATGTCTAAACTAAATGACAATACAGTGATATACGTTATTTAAAGACTTAAAAATGTTACAGGTCCACCTGCTGAATTCTTAAATTTGTCTAAAAATTGTTAGGTTTTGTTTTATTTTTTTTCCCTTTTTTTAAAAACAGACTTCCTCAGAGTAGAAGCATACACCTCTGGTACTAAATCCTGTCCTGCTAGCTGAACAATGCATTATGTCACTCAGAGGTATGACTTCACAAGCATGCAAGAAAGGCTAAGAGCTTTGCCAACACAGATTATCAGACAGAACTTCACTGGAAAAAATGAGGCAGAAAGATCTAAGTGAAGTGTAAAACTTACTGAGACTTGAATGACATGTTGACAGATACCACTCCACTCTCTTGCCTCCTATCAGAATCCAACAGCCAAAGTAGAGATTCCTAAGTAGTGTTTTTACAGGCCAAGCTTAGTCTCTCCCTCATCTTATCAGTAGCCTTCAAAGGGACTGTGGGTGGATCTCCTCCAGGAAAAAAAAGAAAAACACAAACCAACAAAAAACCATCAGAAGTGCCACCTCTTCCATACAAATATATCAGCGCAACCACAGAGGCTTTGCTTGAGCTGAGAAAACACACTTGGCTCTACTAAAGGAGAAATTAAGGAATTCATGGTTCAGCCCTCAAGCCTTGAGTGGCCTTAGAGAAGAGGAATAGCTAAGAAGAGAGTCTAGTCAGGATGCAGGGAAAATCAATACTGGCTTCTTGAAATACCTTAAGCAGGAAAGAACAGTTAAATTTTGAGACATTTTGCTGCTCTTTCTGCACAAGTAAATGTGCTGAAGGCTGCATGCACAGGTGAGAACAGAAAGGTAGGAGAAGTCTTTCTGGAGGACTGAAAGTGATCTAAGGCATGTGTTGTACTCTGAAGTTCTTTGGGAAGTCTCATGTTTTAAAAGTTTCCTACTTTTGATGCATGAGAGATCTTTCTACATGCCACTCAGAGTTGTCCAAAGTAACATTTTCAGGGATAAATGCACACCATTGTACTGTTATTTTCTGACTTTGGTGTGGAATACAATTACTTAAGACTCAGTGGGAGAGTATGAAAGGAGCAGAAGTGTAATTCCAGTTCAGGAAAAAACTCCAATAACTGACAACATGTAAGAAACACAAGATAGATGCATTGTATTGTAGGGGTGAGTCCCATTGGCTGGAAACCCTGACTCTCCCAGCAGGACTCAGTTACATAGCAACTCCTGAGGGCAGATTAACTCTTTCCCAGTTAACATATCTGGAATGATTTAAGAGACCTTTTCCTTCTCCTGCTACAGAATGATTTCATAGGTTTGCAAAAATACTTTGGAAAAAAGTAGGTTGAATGCTACTAGAATAAAAGCAAAGCTATCTGACTCACCACAGGATACTGATGGTACCATGAACCGAGAATGCAGGGAGTTCAGGTGAGTCTAAATTATATTTTGTATCATCAGGTGTTGCGACATATGTAAAACATAAAATGTGTTTCTCATAAAATAGTTCATCCTTAGTCTGTGGGGTTGCTGTCTGGACTGCATTTATCAAGTGCCAATGGTCTCTTTCACCCAGATTTTGCCCACTCATTGACTTCTGTCTAGGCAATTACTTAAGCATAAAAGAGTCCTGAGATGGTAGAGATAGTACTTAATTAATCTATAAGAGAATTTTTCACCATCAGAGAATTTGTTTCTTTCATCCAAAATTGTACAGTTTGATTATTGTAAACTCTTAGATAACTCCTGCAAATCTTATAAAATTAGCTGGTTTTTTTCTAATAGTCCTTTTTAATTACTGGCATCAAATAATTACATGGGAATCTCTATTTATTTCATTACATTTCATTTTGTTTTTAGAACTGCATTATACTTCTGTGTACACACATCAAGTATAAGTACAAATATTATACAAATGTAAGGACAAAGACTATATATAATTAGCATATTATAATGACTATATAATGTCATTTGATGTGACTATTCCTGTTTTCCTGGTAATCAGAAATAACAAAATCTGAATCTGGTTATAAGAAATAACAAAGTTTGAATCTAAAAATGCCAAAATCTAAGACAAAGACTCCTAAACCTCTCTATTTTAAAAATGTTATGATTCAGCTGCATTAGTTTTCCCCTTTGTAAGAGAGTGAGATGGTCCCTGGGGACCAGGAAGGGCACGTGTCCTCACTCAGGGCATCCTTCCTGTGGTCAAACTTTGCTGCTGTGAGCCACAGCTGCGTACTATTAGGAAAAAGGAGCTGCTAGGCTTCTAGTGGAGAAAATAAGAGATCAGGCTGATGTGATATACACTTAACTTCTGTTCATCTTCTGGTCACATTAAGTGAGATTTGTCTATTTCCTCTTTTCCTTCTTTTAAGAGGCAAAAAAATGGGACTCTTGGTAGTGCAGGCATTAACCAAAGGCTTGGAATGGCAGGCATCGGAGACACTGCCCCATTTCAGACAAGCAGGTTAAGGCTATACCTTTCTTTTCCTCTGTAAGACCCAAGGACGCTCTCAGATGAAGGTTCAGTGGAGAGAAGCCTTGCACCAGGTCCTCTACTGCTCCTCTTCCCTCAGCCACCATTCTCACCCATGAACACAGCAGGTCCTGTAATGCACAACTCCCACCAACATCTCTTCATGAAGTATAGTCGCTGCTCAGCAGCAGCTCCTGAGCCCCATTTAGACCAGTCAGAAGAAACCAGAAATTAATTTGCTCTACTAGCACAGTCTTGTTGGAGTTTATTTTTTTTCTTAGTTGCTTTAAAAAACAGATAACCTTTGTGTGTTACTGAAAGGACTACCTACATGTGTAAGGTATGCCTCGCTTTTCTCAACATTTTGCACTCTAAAAGTTCATCTGCATTTTCTTTCTGTGGTTCTCGTAAATCACTTGCAAATCCAGATGGAATGGAAAGATATCATTTAGATTATATTTATTCTTTAATTTGGCTTCTTGTGTGATATCTTGAAAACTTGTCTGCAATAACTTCCCTGCTGACTTTTATAAAACTAGGAGTATGAAGATAGTGGATGGGAGATTAGTCCAAAAAGGAATACTTCAGAAATATTTTGTGATCTGAAAATTAATTAGCAAGAATCAATTTAATTTATTTTTATGGACTTTTTAAAAAAGTTTGTATTTTGCATTCATCTAAAACTGTCACTGACGCCACTAGAAATGTAGCCTCTTAAAAGGGTAAAACTTGAGGGACTAAGTTCAATATGCTTAGGCTCTGTTGAAAGTACCTTTTCATAAAAATGCCACAAACACCTGTCCAATATTTGTGCTCTTCATTAAACTAATGCCTTCCTGCACCGTAAACAAGATGGTAAAAAATATAGGTCCCATGTCCCATGTCCTGCTGCAAAGGTAGGCGATACCAAAATAAATTTGCAACCATATCACTATATCAATCTCCAGTATTACTGCATCAGTACTATAACCATAATTAACTAGCTGCAGGTCAAATTTCCAATAAATCTTTAGAAATTAAATGTATAATTTGTCAAAACCACATGCCTTCATAAATTGATTATTCGGAATTTAGAAGCTTTTTAATTAGGAAGAAATTTATGCAATACCGTGTGTAATAATTACGATTCAGCTCTTCTGTGATATTTTTGTACATCAGCAAAAATTAAAACATTGGAAAACATTACCAGGTCATTGCAGTATTTCAATGTCAAAAGAAACACATGGTTTAAATGTAGAGGTTAAAGATATTTTCCCGTATCTTTTACATCTTATATAGCTTTATGATCTCAGAACTGGAATCATTAACCAAATACAAAATCAATGAGAGAAATATCTAATCTGACCATTTTCAAGCAGAGAGTCACTAAAAATGATTTATGCCACTCTAACACTTTTTTCCATTGTTCTATAGTTTTACTAAACAGCATTTATTCTAAGTCGAACTTCCATTTTATGCTACAGTAAACAGTATTTTGCCTCCCTCATCCCTTCCAGATAAAATTCTGAAAGCCTTTAACACTTTAAAAATGTCACCTTCATAACAAGCATCAGGATGAGGGGCATGACCCTGGTTGCCAAATAAAAAAGCAGAGAACAAGAAAGTTAAGAGATATTCGTTCATGGCACACAAGAAGCAAGAGCTCCCCTTCTCTCCCCTCCCGTGCTTTCACCACGGGCCTATTCAAACTCTGCACCCCCACAAGGGCTCTGGGTACTTCTATCAACATTTCATAGGAGAAGATTTTTTTTGACAGAGAACACAAAAGCTGCTTTGTGTGAAGTCTGGACACTTTTTTTTCTACCTAATAAAAACATGAATAGAAGTGGGACCTCAGCAAGCATATGGCAGAAAGTCTGGACTAACTGAAAAAAAGGGGCCTAGATGAGTTTGCTCTCTGTCATTCCCCACCGTGTTTACTGTTGAATGTATATGGTGTAAATAAGGAGTATGCAGAGTGGGCCATAATGGAACATTGTTTATGTGCACATCCTGGCAAATGCATATACAGCACAGAGACTATTTCCAAGCAGAACATAAACACAAAAGGGGAGTGATGACAAACAAGTATTCCAAGGCAAGAAAAATGTTATTCCATATACAAACCAAACAAACTAAAGTGGTTTCTCCCCTGCTAGGATCCAACTGGCAGCTCTCAGCTGCACACACTATGTAGCTGTTAAAGAAATGAGAGACATTCCAGGCTTACTGGTTGGCTTTCTTTTTCTTAAGCGACCTTATTATGCTCCCAATATTAAAAAGAAAAACACAGAACACAGTTAATATTTTATTTTACTCTCTTGCAAAAACACAACAAAACAAAACAGCCCTTTCTTTCGGCCTGAATCAGAGCTGGGGACGTAGAGCTGATGCCAAGAAAACACCATAAGGAATTAAGCTACAGCTTTTCTATTTCAAGTTCCCACTGAAATATAGAGATGGTTCTTTCTTGTGAACGTCTCTCCGACAAACCTATTACACGGCTTTCGCGAGTGACACCAGTGTGACAATAACTTAGAGGTTTCGTGCTCCTGGCAGAATTTTTTTCCTTTTAATCATTACTCATAAAAAGGAGGAGGGTTTAGAAAACCCAAGTCCCTGCAATTTCAAGATAGCAAACCAGGGGATGAACCTTTTCTTGTGTGCTTACTTCTGGAGAACAGAGTATTGTGATTTGACAGCTGCTATGTAAATAAATGGGTGTAATTTTATTCGTTTAAAACTAACTTCAAACATGTACCTGACTAAAGGAGGAGAAAAGATGACAAGTAGGAAAACAGACAGTGGAGTGACAACAAGAACCACAGAAAGTCAACTGATAAGGCAGAGCTTTTTAAATAATTAATAGGCTTCTCTAGAATATTAGACACTAGAAGTTAGAGGCTTTAGTAAGAGATCATATGAGGTCCAGAACAAAAGTATTTTGTAATGTTCTTCACAGAAATGCAGAGCCAGCCTGTGATTTTAGACTATTTTAAGATACTCAAAGTGTGCCTCACTTTCTCTGAAGCTCTAGATATGGACTCAACAAAGAATGAAATACAAGTTCACAACTGGGACCTGCACCTGCATGTAAGATTTCTGCTACTCTGTCAAAACCTAGATCCAGATGTTGCATCCTCTGACTTTATGAAGTCCTGGGACTTGGGTGCATCACTCATTGGGAAGTGGTAAAGCCCACGCTGGGAATACTTGTTGCACCTTTACAAGATATAGACAGTCCTTTAATGGAACTGCATTATTCTTTGATTTTCTTTTTTCTCTTTTGTCAATTCCATCATAGAAGTCCAAAAGAACCCTCACAAAGCCTCTTGCTGGTCACTGATTTAACATTAACACTTTTCAATTAACATCACACTTTAGAATCCCAGTGAGGCTTATTTAGTTTTTTTTTGATTACCGTTGAACACACAGCCGCCTCATCCCAACATGACCTTATGCTGCTTGGGTTTCTGTTCAGCCATTTGCAGAGCTGTACAGAGCCTGCACTGTGCTTCACGAAACAACACATTTCTCGTAATTACTCTTGGCTGCATGGACCACTTGCAGCACGGTGACAGTGAGAGTGCAAACAAATGCCAAGTACAAGCTCACATGCTCTTTCCTCATTACAGAAGGTATTTTTGGTGGCTGAATATCTTCTGTGTATTAGAGTTGTTGACTGTATGAACGGAAGTTTCGTAAAGTGCGCTACATTGGGCAACTATATGGCAAAGAGGAGGATCTGTGATGCCTGTTGCAAAGCCGAGTCACAATGGATGCTCTGATGATTTTAAATGAAAGGGTTTTTATTAAGACTTCCCATCTTATCCCTTACTCTTACAAGAAAGGTATTAAGGTATGGGAAGAATCTTAAAAAATTTTGCCGAATCTATAACATTCATGGCAAAATTTAGAAGCCCTATTTATTCTCTTTATCTAGGTCTCAGCAGTCAAGTGAGCAACTCTGTTTTCATTTGAGGAGTCTTGAGCTTTAAGGGTGCAGAAGAATGGTCTACAAACATGACCAGACTGGCATATTGAAAGGCTAGGAAACTAAAGGATAAGGAAGAAATACTGTAAATCACTATTGCTAAGCCTTTTAATTTGTATGTCAGTACTATGATTTATTTTATATTTTTCACTCTTAACACTGAGTAATTCAGAAATACTAAAGTTAATTCAGGATCTACGAATGAGTCAACAGAAAGGTACTAAAAACACTCTGAAAAGACCAGCTTTGTATTCTGTACTAACTGTTGTCCAAGCTGTGCAATCCTGTACATTGCTGTTTACTAGACAACTACATAAAAACTAGTATTCTTTATATACTCTTCCCATCCCCCCATTAAATTAAAATTGAGTTGTTATTTTAACCCTACTCAAGTATGTAATATAGTGATGATTGTAAATCTTTATGATCACAAAATCCCTTTGATTTATCCCTCAGTTTACTAGCCTTAACAAACATAATCCTAAAAACAATACAGGGGAAGATCTTACAGGCCTTCAAATGGTGGAGAGGGAGCAGGGAATGACTATATAAGTAAAGCTACAGCTTCAGGGCTCATGACTTTCCTGTTGGGAGGCTTTCTGAATGCTGCTAGTAAGGTCCTGCCAGTGGGACCAGAAGAATATCTTTATAAAAAAAATGCCTCCAGTGTGGGAAGATACAATTTTCCAGAAAATTCTTATAAAAAGCTTATAGATGTGGGATCTGAATCTAACAATAGACATAAGTATGTCTAAATACGTAGGAAAACATGAATGTTATGAAAGGTGGCATGTCCATCCTGCCTACCCCCCACCTCCAGATCTGTAGTCACGAACACTGACAGCATATTCAAAGCTTATGTGAAGATACCAGGCCTAGCTCTCCACTATTAGTGACCATGGGGCAACAGCCAGTTAAGCACAGGAAAAAAGAATCAATTTTTTTCTGCTCAGTATTCCATGCTGTCACAGCCAAAAGAAAAAACATGGATATTTATGTCTGCATTTTAGCAAAGTATACCTGCCTTGTCTATCAGCCTTGGCCTTAGCCGAGGTGCAGTCATCACCCTGCATCACAACTGACCCTCTGTCCATTTTGTGAATCTGAAGCAAAAGAACATTTGAGCACAAACTCTATCCCACATGAATTCCAGAGGGTCTGTGCACAGGCACAGCAGTTCTTCTTGACTATACTTTCACATACAAATACAATGGGCCAGAGCTCAGTTCAGCCCTGAGGCTCAGCTTGCATTCAAAGCACCTCCCACTACATGACAGCATTGGCTCGGGGATACCTGTGGAGATCCTCGCTCAGCTGACCCATAGTCCATGCCTGGCACTGCTGGGGAGAGGAGGCCTGTGTGCCAGCTGTCAGTATGGACAAATCACAGGACACGACCTCAGTCCATGCCCCTGACCCTGCTTGTTTTTCTGATAGCCTTTGAAGCCCTGCAGCATCCACTCTAACCAGGAACGCGTGTAGCAACCAAGCAAGTCAAAGAGCTTCCTATGGCTTTTGCGAACTCTCAGTGTGGTTCATCACACCGTAGTGGAGATAGGGCCTGTGTGAATAGATATGAGACTTCAGGCCCATGAGAAGTGGGCTGAAAGCAGAAACTGTGACAGGCACTATCTTTTCAAGGAGCATTGTTAGCAGAGGGCTGAAGTCCTTGCACAAATGCTCTTTGCTGTCACTGGAGTTGCCCAGTTTGTGGAAGAACTGGCAGCACTTGGCTAGCAACATTTATGCAACATTTTTATATCCTCATTGGACTCACACAAGAAATCTGATCAACTACCTTCAGGGCCCATGCAAAATCTTTGGAAGTCTCCAGTTGCCTCACCTGCTTGCCCATCCTTGGGTACTCACATATCTCATACAACATCCCCTTACTAAAACCACAGAATTTCTGTGGGTTTTGTACTGCTTAATATTTAAGTGCCATCTTGGTTAGTAAAAATTGCTAGGTTTCGCCTAAGTGTAAAATTTGGTGTTGAGATAACCCAAATGCCCAAACTTATTACACCAATAACAGATTCCCTTCTGGGAGGGCCCTGCCCTATTGCCGCTCGTTAGTTTGGTCCCGATTCTGTCTAATTGTTAGCTAGTCATCACAGTCACCACTGACCTGTCTAGCTAAAAGAATTATAGCCAAAAAGGCAAGCTTTTTAGTGTATCTACTATACGCTCCTTACCCTCCCCCGAATGTCCACTGTCAAGCTGGGGACAGGACTACTTCCAGGATGAGGATGTTGGTTACCTAGCCAAGATGACAGAAGAGAAGGAATAGGCTCCTTAACAGGTGCCATGGAAGCCAACCTCCCAGCAGCAGCAGAGAGACCCAAGGAGCCACAGCTAGCCAGTCCTCACACTTGCCTTTTATCCCCCAGGGAACAAGGCAGGTACAGCACAGCACAACAGACTGCCATAGAGCTGAGCACTATGGCCAAGAAAAAGAAACTCTTAAATCCTTTCAGTGATCTCACCCAAAAGTAGGAATCACTGGAAAGTCAACTTCAGTGCATACATCAGATTCAGAGAGGAAAAAGCTGGCATAATGAGACACAACTGTGTAGCTTTCAGTAAAGGGGACTTTTAACAGCAAAATCTCTAAACCTTTCAGAGGCACAGTGCTATGGCAGCTTTCTCATCTTCAACAGGGTTTGCTTATGTTCAGCACATTAAAATGAGACCACCTGTTAGTGAACAGGGCTGATGGCAAATACTTCATCACTAAATACAACCATTTAAAATAAGACAGTTCTGGAGGTTGACGTTCTAGACTTAAACATCCTCCTGAGCTCATCATGCTGCTGCTAGGGCAAAAACTATGCAAGAAATATTAAACTTAAGCACAAACTTGACATATTTTACAGAGGAGCAAAATGCAGTTATTGAGCAGAGCTTTTCTCAAATGAATTTTTTAAACTATTTCTGTGAACTCCATTCTGATCTCAAAATATATAATCTGTTGGGTCTACATGACATTTCCATTGCTGATAAACTATGTTAAAATATATCAGGTAGGGAATGGCCTGCTTGTTTAAAGTTCTAATTGTCAATTTTAATGGATGGCTAGTAACAAAATTTATGATCCTATGTTAGGGAAAAAAAGCACAGACAGAATTATATGAATTATACAGGAAAATCGTATTTTTAAAGCATTTTCCATAGCTATTTATATTTTAAATTCATATGCTTTTAAAGCCAAGTGCATGTCACGGGAGTGAAGGATTTAACAGTTCGGGGGTTTCTGTTGTTGTTTTTAAGAGTTGGGGATACTGGGATTGCTCAGTCTATAGAGAAGTCAGTGTAGCTTGAAAAGTGGATGGATAAACATCTTTACTGCCACAGCAAACAAAATCTGATTCTGATTTTTCTTATCCTTACTGTACATGTCACGTCAAGCTACATAGATGTAAATCCACTGGAAATAATATTTACTCTAAATTATTGCTGGTCAAATAGAGCAGAATTTGGCCTGACATGAAAGCAGAAAAACAACTCTGCAATTGCATATATGAAGGAAAATAGTTACATAATATATTATTTACTTAAGAGCCCTATGAAATATTTAAACACTGACATAAAATAGTTTCCCTATGAAAAAATTGCTGATGAATTCCCAGGGCCACAAACATTCTGAGAGTAGGCTTTCAGATAGAATGATGAAGTATTAGTATGAATTTGGGCCAGCATTTTCAAACCAAGCATTTAATGCTAAGATAAATATCTCTTCATGGGCCAAGTATTCGTGGTTCATAGACACACTGATAACCACTGTGTCAGGCAGGATAGATGACACTCCAACAGTGGATGTTAGGGATGCAGCTCCTCCTTGCATCAAAATAAGATAACTGTGCTGCTGATCCAGAATCACAACAACCAGAAAAGCTGAGTGTGTCTAGAAATACTGAGTCTCATAAATGTAGAAACAGAGTAGCAGTTTGTTAGTAACTTGGGCTAGCCTGCTCCTATCATTAGCACAATTTTTTTCACGAGATCTAAACAAGATAAAAAAGCGGTATAAACTCACAAAATACATGGGAGCCCTAGCAAGTAAGAAAAAAGGCAAAAATCACATTTGAACCAGAGGAGAATAAGTATCATAAGAATTAATGCATTTTGTTGTTTAAGTTTGTCTTTGTGGACGGCTTTATTTATACACGGGATAAAGAACACCGCAGAAAGTTTTGACACAACTGGTTTTTTAAGATGTTCTCTTAAATTTACATTTCCATTATCAGTCTTAAATATTCTGTGGGAGTTTGAAGGCCAAAATAAGTTTCTAATCTTGGCCACTCTCTACATGACCCATTCAAAAAGAAACCCTCAAAGCTCAGGCTCCTTAAATCAACTCCATTGGGTGCAAGGCTGGGTTTCCTGCTTGTTTGCTTTTGGCCTTCCTGTGTATTGGTTCAGGACTTAGGGCTGAACTCAGCTGCAGAGATAATGCAAAATCAGAACAATTCTTTCCCTCTGGCTGCTAAGGAAATCCCTGCTTTAGATTAGAAAATAACTAATGATTGTGTGTCCCTGTATGCTTTGGAGTAGGGCCCCTTATTTTATCTACATGGCAGCTACCTGTCAACGTGTGGTGCTTGGAGTAGCGCACTGGGAGTTCATACACACCAAGACTATCTAAACAGACCATTAAGTGCTAGTAAAGTAACACATGTGAACGACAGGTCAATAAATTTTAGACAACTTATGTTCACTGCAAAGACCTGGCTGTTTTAGAACAAGCTGTGTTTACATAAAATCAATTTTTACAAGCATCTAAATAATTAGGGAATATACTGCAATAATAATTATATTCTAAGTTCAATATAATAGCTCCAGAGGAATTAAACAAATCCCTTGTTTGTTTACACAATTCCTCCCCCCTCCCCTCTCCCAGTTCTGGCTTCTTATATAACTCCTCCTCTTTACAGAAGATGTTCAAATTCCAATTTCTGTCCAAACAATTTCTGCATAAACAGAAAACTAGAATTACTTGAATTCAATTTTGGATCAAAAATTAAAAAGCTTTGGATTAAATGATGGTTGAGGTCTCAACTTTCTGTTCTTTACACAATATCAGTCTATTAATTTAAAAGCTTCATATGCACACTCAAATAAACATATACACATGCTGCATACACTCGAACCCAATTGCAAGTAGATGGCAAACAAAAGAACTCAAATTTCACAATAAAGACTAAACTAAATGTTATCCATAGCTACAATGGAAAAGACACTGGCAAACTGATTTACAGGGATGAGTTTCCACTTCATTTTTGTTGCTTTTCAGCTACAGGCAAAAGACTTTAGCATGTTGTGAGTGCTATAAATTCACATTTGCCACAAGAACCCATGATGCCATCTGTTCCCTAGAGCGTTTACATAAAGTATGCCAATGCAAACCATCTGCAAACTGTTCTTGCATGCGAATTCTTGTGATAATGCAATGTGGTACATTTGCAATTTCAAGCAAAGACCACTTGAGCTTCTTTGTAATTGGGATGCTTAACTCAGATGCTCTATTGAAACCTCTTTAGAGCAGGATTGTGGATTATTTTGTCGGTGGTTTTGCTGAAGTCCTTGATGTTAACTCTTCAATGTTGTTTTCAGGTTTCTTTACTGCAAGATAGTGGTGTACCTTAAGGTAAGGATGAAAGGAGGGAACACAGAGAAGCAGAACATCCTACATCCCCTTAAGCTAAGGACTTTGAAACAGGCATTCAGGCTTTTGGAAACAAGAGGACAAGGCCCTGGCTACTTATATTAAGCATTGGATTGTATGAACTGTGGCACACAACTGTAGGGTTGCAAAGCACTGTAATTCTTTCTATCCGTTGTAGGATTATATCTCAGTTTCTTCTTTCCTTTTCACAACTAACATTTTTTCCTTCTTGCTATTTTAAAAAATTGATGGGCAACAAAATGCTTACAAATGATATGCTGATATGCACTGATATTCTGAGCAGCAGTGGAAAGTTTCTGAAATAGTAAGAGTGGAAAAGGTACACATACACACAGCCCTCCCCCTCAACAGCAGAAATCCCTGCAGATCCTCCAGCAGTTGGGGCCCTGGTTAACTCTTTACGAAACAGATAAATTATTGAGCCTGTAGACCATTTTCTAGGTTTCTCCAGTTGGAATCTAAATTCTCAGTAACCACCTCTCTCTCCACACAGTGAATTTAAATGCAGGCTTCCCTATCGTGGGTCAAACCAGCTACTATGAGTAATCTGTGTGCATGTGTGTTCTGCTTTCTTTTCTGATTGGCTATAGAAAGGAGTGGCCACTATCACCACTTAGTTGTATTTCTTTACACAGTACAATTTCATGCTTCTGCTGCTACCAAGTATAACACAACTTTGCTCTTCCCTGCTACTCAAACATGCCTTTAGTAAAAACCGCTCAGGAAAACAAAGATCTGGCAGAGTGCTTGGGTGACACCCCTCCATTAGCCATCCTGACACATGCCACACACCTCGGCTGCCTGCACTCTCCAGCTATGAGTCCAGCTGACTCCAGTGCATTAACTGATGGTTGAAGAGTGTATTATAGACTGATTGTAGAAACGATTAGCAATACTTAAAAGATTCAATCAGCCTGTAATTTGGTTCAGTGTGCACTTGTGCTCTATGAAAATGACTGTCAGTCTGAATCTTCCCCACTCTATGAGTGTTACTACTGGGAAATTTTGGCTGCCAACTATCCCCATACACCAGCCTCCTAACTAAATCCTAGTAAAACTAGTTCTGAGATTTTAATTTCTATCACTCACTCACTCCAGACAATGTTAAATATGGTGAAGGGTGACGTGTGATATATTTAACTATGACTGAAAGTTTTCATTTTTTTACATGCAGAGGCCTTATTTTCCATTATCTCCTTTTTAGTAGAGAAAGAAGCAAGCAAGCACTGACATATATGGTGCACATCACTCCCAGCATTTCTCCAGCCAGTGAATGCCAATTTTTAGGGCTAACTCTGCCTTCCTTCAGCAAATCTGCTTCCTAGCTCCCTCCTGAGCCTCTGGGACTGGTACTCACTGCAGGCTGTTTTCCAGAGTAGGTTGTGTTGTACCTTGTTGGGAGTTTTCAGCACACTCAAAATTTATGCAGTAGAAAAAAAGAGATGATCAAAGTAGCAGGAATACTTGAAATTCTCTGCCTGTGATAGCTCACTTTCACTGAGCAAGCCCCAACAGCATCTGTCACTAATGCAATGGATTGTTTTGCTCAGACATCTGTGGGTCACATTATTTCACAATAAGGCTGCAGCAAGAGGGGAAAGTAAAACTGAGGCAGGTTATTAATCACTTACTGCTTCCTGTACGACATAGAGGAAATAATCAAGCAGTAGAGTGGGTTATAAAGGGAGATTCCTGAGAAACAAAAATATGCACTTCATTTAAGACATTGCAGGAGGCCGTATGATAGACGTGGATTCAGTTTGTGGAAATTTGGCTTTATTTTCCTTATGATATTAAGTATCTGACAACAGCTGCCACATCTAAATGAGGGTATGATGGCATTCACCCAGCAACTGAGAAGAGCAATGCTTTGGATTTACAAGTCTTCTCCATTCATATCCAAAAAGCACGTGGTTTGATCCAAAGCGGGTGGAACAAGCCCAAAACTATTCTCAATATTACACAACCAGGAACAGAGATCTGGAGGGAATTTGCCCCATATAAATTAATGCCAGCCTTAACAAGAGTAACTTTGCCTCATTGATATATGCAGCTGTGTCCTCGCTAGGGAGTTTTCTGACTACATATGATTTTACACATCTGTCAGCTTTAAATCAGGGATCCAAATATAGACTACAGTGCACCAGAACACTATCAATTTATCCCTTTCCCTTGGGCCTATAAAGCACTAAATGGGCAGAGACTCGTCAGTGAGGGATCAAGTCCTGATCCTACACGCACCCCATAATCCTGTCAACCTCATCAGAGCAAAATAGGAGTCAAAGAAAACAAAGCTGCACCCAATTTTTTTAATATCTTCCCTACCCCTCTGCCCCAAATTATCAGTCTGCAGTAACTGAATTTTTCTCCATTTTTTCCACTGCCATGCAAATGTGTGGACAGTTTCTTGCCAGCTAGCAGTGTGGAAAGTCACAGGCTACACAGCATCAGCAACAATGAATATCGAACCAAATGAGATCATGTTTTGAACTGTCATTACTGTGATGAATAAGGGAGATAAAACTCCCTTTGAAGGATTTTCAAAAATGCACTGAAGTAATCTCCCAAAACACAGCAGAGGTGGCTCACACAGAAGGAGGGATATGGGGGCGGTGTTTTGCTGGTTTGGGTTTTTTTTTTAGTTACACTAAGGTTGAGGACTGCTACCTTTGGTAATTTGTATGAGGCGTTTTTAATACTGAACTACTGTTCTGTTAGGTTTGCAGGACAACAAAGGCTTGTCCCTGTTTCTGCTTCCCCCATGAATATCTGAAGGAAAAAGTGGGTGTTTAAAACCAGGGACAGAACTGGCCATGCTGGCAGATGAAGATGCTGCTATAGTAGCTTTGCAGCTCAATACCAAGTGAGTTAAATAAAAATAAAATTAAAAATTAGCCAATTTAAGCAGTATCAACCTACAGATAATGGTGATTTTCACAATAAAGGCCTCACCATTCACTAATATTATTGTTATTAGTATTGATGGACTACACTTCTAGTAAATGATAAAACCTCTAACAAGAAACTGCAATGCACAAAAAGCAACCCCCAGATTATTTTTTTTTTTTTTTGTCTTACTGAGCTCTATATTTCAGTCTTTAGAAATAGCTCAGTCATTACAGACTGTGACCCCCATGAGGGCACTAATTGAGGAATGGATAGAGTTTCCCAGAGACTAACAGCCCAGGGTATTGAGGCTGCACTGCCCCGCTACAGCTCTGCTGCCAGGAATACATATATGACAAGACCTTTGGTCCGTAACTGTGATGGATACCAAGTTGCTACAGCAAATATTGCCCTGGATGACTGCCAAGGATTAATCTTTTGACAATTAGGAACTTGTTTCATTTTGCAGCATAAGTGAGGGTATGCCTTCACTAACCTAATCTCGGTTTGAGAGATGTCAAGCATATTCTTCAATATGAAATTAAAAGACAGGCTGTTTTATCTTCAAAAGAAGTGACTGGAACATAGAAAATCACACTTAAATCTATCACTGGGTACAGGATTAGACAAAGACTGACTGTGTTTCACTGATTTGTACAGCTTTCAATACCCCCTTAAAAATCACAGTTCTAAAAAAATCAAATGACAGAATCTGTTGGAAATCATATTACTTTGTAGTGATCAAATTCTGTCCTTAGATGTATGTGCATGGGGCTTCAGTTTGACAGCAAGTCTGTGTTAGCAGAAAACCTTCATCAGAGAGCAGAATCTGACCCACAGATGCAGGAAAACATCTATGTTTGATGTAGCAGATTTCTATCCTTTCAGAAAAGTAGCATCTGGCCCTGAAAGTATTTTAACACACTGAGAGTGATGCATTTGACATATTGTAGCCTTGCTGAGTTCCTTCCTTTATTTGGAGATGATGAACTTGATAGCAGTCCGCATTACCAAGTGATTAATCAGTCACTTTTGTAAAGGTTATCTGTTAAAAATACATCTGATTAATTTGGTCCAACAACAGAAGAGGAACTATAGATCCCTTACGCCTGACCCAGAGGCCATCTCTGTATAACAATGGACAGGTTTCATTTATAACATGGTGAACACACCTGGAAATCTGCTTGTAATTAGAAAGTGATAATGAATCCATCTATCAAAAGGAAGCTGGTTTGTCAGCAGTTCTGGATGCAAACTCTGATATTTACTGTAAATCCCTCTGGCTTTCCCTGGGGGGGTATAATTGTAAATATGAGTCTTCGGCACCTCGAACAAGGGCCTTTCCAGGCTCTTGTTTTAAGGAAGAGATTTTTCTTTTTGGTCATTTCATGTTCTTGCTCTAACAGTGAATAGAAGTGGCAAGTGATGAATTACAGACATGAATCTTTTTCTTCAAACATTATTGTGTCTGTTTCAGCAGAGGAGAAAGATGCTTAGAGACTCTGATGATCTGAAAGACAAATGAGACCTATACAAACAGAAAATGCTTAAGTGAAGCAGAAGTAAGACAGCCTGCAGGTAAAAGAGGATAATTCATGAGAGTTGTGTACCTGGCATACGTTCCTGACAAAGGGTACAGGTCATTCAATACCTATAAAGATTACTGGGGTGATACTAAGGCTGTTTCACAAATAATCTGATTAACATGAGCTTCTGAAGAAGGCTCAGACTCAAAAAGGACTTTGAGATTATGAGCTTTGGAAACCGGAAAAATAGAATTACCATCAAAGGAAATTATGAGGAAGGATGAAAGGGAATGAAAGGCAATTGGAAGAGGCCTGACAACAGCTGCTAGTCTTTTTCCTTTTTATCAGCATTCAGGTGGAAATATCTGAAGATACCAGAACTCTAGTTCCAAACAGCAACCATTACAGGAACAGAGACATTACTCAAGGTACCCAAACACCTCCATCACCCTGGGCAACTGGCATTGATGATCAAATGTAAGTAATGTCCCTGAAGGAAAGCCACAGAAAAGAATTCAATAAATTTCTGAATATTGATTCCTTCCAGAAACCAGAGCAATCCAGATAGGACTAAAAGAAAACTGGGCATCAGTCTTTAGTGTAAAATCAGTTACAATCCAATTAAGCATCTACCAGAAAGCCAACATAAACACTCAACATGCAGCAACAAAAGAGAAAACAAAACCATGTAGTAATAATCCTCTAAAATCTAACAGCAGAAGATGAAGAGACCTGGCCTGTTTCTCAGCCACAGGCAGATGATTAAAACATAAAACACACGTCAGAATAAAACTGTTAAATAAATCATTTTACAAGGAGGAATTTTAAAGTTTATTTCCACTATTTTCTTGGCAACTAGATAATTACCTGCTTATATCTTCTTAAGATGAGGAGGAAGCTGAAAAGAGGCCATTAATAAATCAGATGTTCCCCAGCAGCCTCAACCCTTTAAACACAGTGGACAGCAGTTTTTACTACAGGAGAGCATAGCCAAGCTCATAACAACATTACTCACAAAGTCCAAACAGCCCTTCAGCCGCCAGTCTTCTCAAGTGTTTGTGGGGAAAAAAAGCCCATTAGGAAAACTCTAGAATATACACACATGGAAGAAAGTGAAGAAACGAAGCACAATGGAGCACGAAGACTAATGTCAGGCAACCACAGGAAGGATGCTGCGGCAGAGACCGTACTTCAGAGCAGCAGGACCATGCAGAACAATTCATGTTTGTAGAGAGAAAGAAAACGTTCCCCATGGCTCCATGGATACCACTGACTGTTCCCGGGGGCATCATCATGACTTTGCCGTGAGCACTGAAGACCTGCAGGGTACAGCCAGGCTGGGGTGGTTGTAGTCAGAGCTATGGGAGATCTTCCCAGGAACCCTCCCATAGCTGGGCATGGCAACATGGAGAAAGGCCAGATAGCGAGGAGAGGAAATGACCAAGAACAGTCTTCAAACAAAAATTGTGAATATTCATGTAGGTAAAGAATTTGAGAAGAAAAAAAAACAAAACAGCCAGAATAATCACCTGGTCAAAGCAAAAAATCTGAACTAAAAATTCAGCTTTCAACAGTAATATCTAATTCACATTTAATTAACATGAAGAAACCAGAAAAATAAGCACAGTCATACCACTCCCCCCAATGTATTGGGAACGAGCATCAAATGGCATTAACATCAAATCCAGCAAGAATGTAGACTGTCACTCAGTCAAACACAGGTAAATTAACCAATTCAGAAAATTTGATTAATTTTCCTGCAGTTGATAAATCCTAAGGAGGGCATTTGCAGAAAAGAATGACCAGAGAAAAGAAAGCGGCAGAAGAAACACAAAGAAACACCACTATCTCCAGCCAAGGTACAAGACAATCACCCACCATGCCCTTCTCAGCATTGCAGAGGAACTGTCCAGGAGAGCTGAGGCTGGAAGTACAGGCAAGCACCCTAGCAGCCATCTCATGATAGAACTCATATACCCCCACAGCCCTTGGCATAACCACCAGCAAGGTTGCAATAGGGGGTTTATTTCTGGGAGACAACCATTCGGAGCGGCAGCTCTCACACAGTTGCAGCCCGAAAAGGATGAGGAAGAACTAGAGCATTACAAGACACCACTTGTCCTCTGTAATTCCAACTATTACTGCAGAAATAGAAGGAATTTTTCTGGCATTTGCCAAATGCATCCAAGAGCTGCTGTAAAGGCAGCTGTGTGGGTATAGTGACCTAAGATGGACAGACCCAACCACCAGTGCCAGCAGAGCTGTCACTGCGAGGCAAAGGCCCTGGAAAAAGAAAACAAGGCTACTGAAGGCAGTGCCATAGGAAAGATCAAGCAACAAAAAGGCTTGAATGGGTAGAGAACCACAAAGTGGAGATCCATAGGGAAGAGGGGGGAGGGTAGTGGAAAGCATGATAGGAAAAGAGATGGAAGAGAAGAATGACACGGGAAGAGGCACATCAGTACATGCCACTGAGAAAGGTCCAGAATTCAATGACTGTCACATGTAACAATTAACACCAGTCCCCTCCCAGCACACTCTCAGCACCACCATCTAGCAACCTGAAGAAGGTAGCCTTCATCTTCACATTTTGATGCCAAGAAGTTGAGTGCAACACAGTGGCTTGGCAAGCACTGAGCCTTCAAATTCCACATGGTTGAACGTGTTTCCCTTAATAAAATACATTTATTAATATAGTTCTGTTTTTAAACGTGATTTTTAGAAGCTGTGTCATCCAAGAGGTACATTGCAGGGTGAAAGGATGGAGAGGCAGAGAGTGGGAATAGAGGCCCTCAGAGTGTTGCTCACTGAGAAGAAGCTATTGGGAAAGCAGCACTAAGAGAGCAGCACATACGGAGCAGACACCAAAATCATGAGTGATGATAGCAGTGAGGATACTGGTTATGCAGGCATGTGCAACAGGGCCCCATGGTTCTATTAGATACAAAGAGGTCCTGGAACACAGCTGGATCAAGCCTGAGTTAAAGTGCCATGTGAAGGCAACTCCCAACGCTAAAATTTCTGCAAAACTGGGCATGGTCAGTGAGTTAATGTTTGTGAAGTGCCACAGAAGCTCTACATTTTTCAGACACCTAATGATATTGAGGCACAAAAAGAAAGCTAAACAAAGAGCTTCATTCACTCCAGTTCCATTAAAAACACAGCGAACAAAATCAGTTCCAGACGTGTGGGAAAGAACCAACAATTGCTAACAAAAACAGTAATACCAGCATTAGTTTTGCAAGAGAAAGAAAAAAAAAAGATGGAATAAAAAATAATAACATGAATCACAGAAGAATATGTTTTCAACAATCTGAATACCATTTAAAACTTATTAAAAGAAATCAAGACTAGCTTACTGAATTCAAAATGTACATGTCTGAAAGATTAACACAGTTTCAAAGATATTCTTGTCTAAATGGTCAGTAATGACAGGCTATATAATGAGTACATGATAATTAAGAAATATAGATAGCAATAATTTAATGAGGACATCATGTTTTCCGCTGGGGAAGGACATTAGCAGTGGTGCTCTCTTCACACCTGGAGTCTTGTGCTGGTAGCACACTCCTCACATGCCTCACCCCATAGTATTTTGTGAGAAGCATTGGTCGATGCAATAAATGTCCTTACACTTTTACGTTGACTTACAAATACTAAAAAAGTAGTTCACTGACATCTGATCTAATAAAAAGAGGTTTGTACCTAGCTACCCTACTTATTTCACCCTTGTCTGGCAAAGCTAGCTGAGAATCTCTTCTGCCCTGTCGAACTGCTCACTCCCCACTCTGCCCCACAACTGGGAAAAGTCTTGCACATAGCCAGAAAAAGCAGTAATAATTCATCATCATATACACAGAGCAGCTCCTCAACTCCCTGTTTTCTTTTATTTTACCTTCTCAGCAGCCACTCACTTTCCCTTCTTAGAGAAGGAAATTCATTCCCCTTGCTGAAATGGCACCCTAAACTTCAAACATAACTGCCTACACTGCCAAGGTTTTTTCTGGCATCTCCTAAAGCGATCAGGTCTTTTGAGGGCACAGCACTTCCCAAGTCACCCTCTTGCACAGATTTGATGGATCTAGTATGCCCAATATTTGTTCCTGTCAAATCTATCATACAAATACTGCTCTGACTGTGTTTTTATGAGTAGCACAGGAACAGATTTGGAAACAAACAAATCTTATCCTCAGGACCAGAGACAAGGATATTAAGGAAAGAACATTTTGGTGGATGTGAGGGTATGTTTTCCTACTTACTGCCCAGTAGGGAGGAAGGTGAATTGCTACTTACTTTCACAGACTGCAGTAAGATTTCCAATTCACCCTGCCAGGCTCAGACAGTATTATCACCTGCATCAATTAAGCTACCTTAGCAAGGGGTTTTTCAAAAAAATTCCAGTAATGGCTGTATCAAAGCATGAAAACATAAATGTGCCCTCATTTATGAGGAGGAAACAAATGATTAGAGTATGAACACATTCTTTAGGGTAATTTGCAAAACAAGAGGACACGCTGTAGGCACTTTTGTTGGTAGGTGAAAAATAGCTAGTCACAAGAAAAAAAAAAAGCCACACTGGATTTCCGCTCTCCTGGCCATTGTCCTCATTCCATTTTCTTATTTGACATTTAACTGATAAATTTTGCTATTTTATTTTTTTTAATGAAAATCTGGACACTATTTCTATCTACCTCAAGGGTTTGTGTAAGATTCCTCATAGCAGCTGCGACCTCAATCTGGGTTCTCCCAAATCACTTCAAACCAGCTCTACACAGACTGTCTACAAAGCCTCTCAAATAAGCACAAGTGCAACATGGATTTTCCTGATAAGAGCAATCCTTTCTCTAGGTATCGCTCTCTGCTGTGGTGCAGTTTTGCCCATGATCCTCCTAGCTTAAAGGCAAAGTCAGGACAATATAACCTGCATAAATACACTTGGTCAGCCTGCTTTTTCCTGCTGATAGAGAAAGAATAAATTACATACTTTTGTAATGTTTTTTTTTTCACTTGCTTCTGCTTTTCCAGATGTCCCAGACCAAACAGCCCTTGAGACTTCTACCCCTGGCCTTTATTTTGCATTACTGGGGACCCTAAGACAGCAATGTGGTCCTCTCCAACTGCAAAGCAAAGGGAGCAAAATCTGACTATGAATCTCTAGCTGAGGGTATTGTTTTGTCCCCAGAAAGCTAAGACATAGGCATGATGTTACAGACCATTTCCAGGGAGTAGTACAGAAAGTGGTTTCAGAGGGAAGTAGGATACTGCAGGAAAGCACTTCCACCCCATATAAAAGAGCTCCCATGCACTAGTTGAACCTCTTCAGAATGAACGAACACTGAGAAGCAGCAGCTTCACTAAAAAGTGAGGTCTGAACACCGAAGTCTTCACTGAAAGAAATTCCTGACAAGGGCTCAGGGGAAAGGCTGGATATAATGTAAATGGATAGACCGACCATGGTGATTGTCCACTCATTTCTTTTGATTTCAGAGTAAACACCATGCCACAGGAGAAAGTAAGAAACTTTGCAATAGCTCTTCTGTACAGAAACAAAGTCTCATGGAGTTCACATGGCACAGAATCATAGACTCATAGAATGGTTTGGGTTGGAAGGGACCTTAAAGGTCATCTAGTTCCAAGCCCCCTATCACTGGCAGGGAACCTTCCACTAGACCAGGTGACTCAAGCCTGGTCTTGAAGGAGAATTGTAAAACTGAAGGCAATTGTAAAACTGGTGGTTCTCATGCTGAAAATAGTTCTTAGTTCAAAGAGAATCAAAAGAAATTTTTAGGATCATAACTTTTTTACAAGGGATTTGCATACTTCTTGATTTTCCGCTATTAGTTGTCCAAGTGAAGAACTGGATGGATAGGGGAAGTTTTCATGGCAGATGCTAGTTTCCTGCAGCATGTGAATATAGGTTTCCACCTCTGGAAGTAGGACCACAATGACATCCACTGTGGGTGGCTCCTGTGTTGCTCAGTCAACCTGATAGAGCTCAGCACTCAAAACTAAATTCTGTGGAAGTTCAAAGGTTCCTCATTTGCATCATTCACAGATCTCAGGAGACAATAGGGAAAAGGTGATATTTGAAGAATATAAATGAGAGCACACAACTTCCAGCAATGGGTTTAAAGCATAATCCACTTTCAACAGTGAGGTGGGAATACTCTTGGGAAGTACCTGTTTCTGTCCAGGTCTCTTCTCTCAAGACCAGCACCAATGCCAATAGTCTTTGGAAATGGCAGTGTTTAAGCTAGCAGAGTGTGTCTATTTGCAAGTCTTTCTCACTGACACATGGAAACTATCAGGGTTTTTTTCTTAACAAATGCCTGAGCCTCACCAGAGCCTTAATGGGAAGACTGGTTTTGTGATAAGGTTGTTTCAGGAGTCAAGTGGCTATTTCTTTTTTTTGGGCACTGAAAGACATTAAGAAATTATTCCCATTTTGGTACCATTAATTGAGAGTCCCAGAAAACTGCAGAGGATCTAACTGGTATATGGCATTTCCTGAAGCAGAAGAGACAAAAGCTCTTTTTGCCCTTTTGGGGCAGTTACCACATAGCAGGATGAGTGAGACTTAAAGACAGAGTATTTTGCCATTTCACAAGGGCACTTTGCCAGTCTGCCCTGTCGCTTGTTACTTCAAAGTTATTGGCATTCAAACCAGAAGTGAAGACTGTAAATGAATCTATGGATTGTATAGTTCTCGAAGAGAACTTTTTGAGCTAAAAGCTGACAAGTTGGAAACTATTTAGACATCTTACTGTGATGGTCAGTAAGAGAAAACCAAAGTTTCAGCCTACCTCCTGCCTTAAGTAAACAAGATCCATGTGTAGTCCTGTCAGAATCAACTAGTCAAGAAACAGTTTCAAGCACATTTAAAACTGAATCTATACTGACCCTGACTTGAAAGAGAAGCATAATGTTAGTAAGCGTATATAAAATTCAGTTCTCATTTACAGAAAGGAAAAAGAAAGACCAATTCTGATACAAGCTTGCAGGTCGTCTTAGTACTTGAGCCTTCTAGATGTAGAAAAGGGTTTGCTAAGAAAGGAAAACATGCTGGGGATTTGATCTGTATTCTAAAAGGTCTTTGCAGTCATATAAAATGACCCAGACTTAATACAGCTTCAAAAGACACACATAGTTAATACTGATTTTATCAAATATCATAATACTACACAGGCTAGCATTGCTTTTGAAAGTATTTGCATAATGAATAACATGTCAAGCTGTGTAAACCTTTACATTTTTGGCTTCTCATCTAGATAACTTTTGAACAAGGTCAGAAGCAAAGCTATATGTTTATTTTGCCTTTTTTTAAAAACTTTTAAACAGAAATAAGATTTGCTATTTTTAAGCATTTGTGGTCCCTTCTTCATTTGGAGCAAGGAGAAATGGTTCTGACATATTACATATGACATAATGGATTTTTGAAGAATCTTTTGCTGATTAACCATGCAGTGAAATGAAATGCTTAATAGAAAACACTTGGCACAAGCTCTCTGATCAAAATCTCACCTTGAAAATGGCTCCTAAGTCATTTGTCACTGTAGAGTTTACCCACATTGCACAGAACTGGCATCCCATACTAACACACTTGCAACTGTGTGAGTAGACAGCCTGGGGTGATAAGGAAATTACAGGTATTACCTTTCTGGTTATCCACAGATAATTAGCAGCTCCCATAGGTTGCAATGATCTAGGAAATACCATGTCAAAGGCAATCCTTGTGCAAGTACTGACTCTGACAGTGCTTTACTATCTTTGGCCAAGGTTAAATTTGGGTCACTGTACATGTGAACGTATGGAATCACGCATATGATGCTAAACAAGCTTCATCCAGTGTTTGACCTTTACAGAGAATGTTTTTCTTGCAGTATCTAGAAATTATTTGTAAAAACTAGCATCTGAAGTGTGAATACAGTTGAGAAGTTATAAACAGAACTAAGTATTTTCATTTGCTCTGCTGCTGTAAAGGTGTCTGGGCCCTGATATTTTAGACAGAACAAGCTTCGCTGAGAAATGACATCAACATTAGTCCACACAGTGCCCCTTCTGATCGCAGGCAAAATGAAGATTCCTCAGACAGGCGACTCAATGCCCTTGTAAAGGGTAAAAGTCAAATTCTGCCCTTTTGAAGAAAAATGTTGGTAGCTGTCTGCCTGCTTTGAAAATTGCCATACACTCTCTGCAGATATGGCTGAGAACAAATATGGTTAGTGTCCTACCCCTACATGTCTTCGCTTATTATTTTTATGTCAGTGTTACTGTGCATTTGAGAAGCTGTTTATTTCCCCTGCTTTTTAGGAAATTATACAAGTACCTGGAACACATGAAACATCTGTGTAGAAATACTACAGTCTGATTTTTTTATCCAGTATTTGTGGTATATGCAATAGAAGCCAATCCATCACAGTGTCCCCTAGTTCCCATATTCTCATCCTGTATGCAGTAAATGCAGCCCTCACAATAGACACTACACTGCAAGTGCAGTGGTACCTGGCATGTTGCATCCTTTTCGTTCTGCAGGATTTCACACCTCCTTCCTTTCTGCCTCTGCAGCCCATCTCTAGATGTCCACCTTACGTCTGTATGATGTAGCTCCAGTTCCCTCTAAAAACTCAGTGTTATTTGTTTAGTCAAGGGAACAGAGACACTTCTTACCCCACGGTGACAAAGCCAAATGCTCTGCAGCACTTTCTGCTGTCAGAAACACACACCAAAAGTGGGATTTACTGCATAGCCTGAACAGTACAACACATCACAACACAGAAGGATCCTTGAATGGCTTCTTGTAGTAAAAACAAAGACCATATTTCTATTTGCATGAGTGGCCTGGTTCCATAACCAATATTATTGAGCATACTTTTTATTTTTTAAAGTGAGATTTTTTTTTTTACCTAAAAACTGAGAACCTCTGATGTTACCATATCTGTCAAAATGTTTTTTACTTTTCCATGCACCCCTGCATTTGCAGTTTGAGCCAGACTGTTTGGATGGGTTTTTATGGTGCTTTCTTCTACCTAGAGCCCTGGGAACACTGCAATACACAGGGGGGCTCTTGGCGAGGCATGCTAACACCAGGTCCATGAGTGATTTACTAAGGCCTGAGTGCTTTTTTTCTCTCTCTCTGAACAGCCTGTAGTATAGAAGGGAAAGATCAAAATCCTCACAATACTAACATTAACCTTTAGGTAATGAGTACCATAATTCAGGCCATTCAGTTCAGGTCAGAAAAATCACATGGAGACACGAAGAGAAGGATACTAACGAGCCTAGAGCATAGCCTGGATGTATCTGCATGTCATTGGGAAACATGGGCGTGTGTGGTGGACCAGTCACACCTTCATGAACAGCGCCTGTGCTACACAAATGGTTAGGAGCATCGTTCTCTCTTACCAGCTTTATGAGCGTTTCTGTGTTGTGTGTGAACTCACCAACGAACAAAGCAATCCAAAGACATGAAGGGGCACAATCTTTCAGCAGAAATGTGGTAGCAACAGGAAATGTCCATCAGTGGCACACAAGTGTGCACACAACACACAGATGCCCTACAGTGCTTTGTTAGCGGTAATGAGCAGAAGGCATCTTCTCCCACCATCTGTTCCTCTTCCTCCCGAAAAGTATTTATGGAGGAAAGACTAGCACATATCAATGTCTTTGCTCCTGTAAGTCTTAAGTGAAGAAAACTTACACATTTGTGGGCATCATAATCCAGTGAATCTACAAAGGACTTGTGGATTTGCAGGATGATAGAGGACATGCCAGATTATAGACTCTAACCAGCATCTTCGCAAGAAAATTGTGTTATTGAAGTCCACTCACAAAACACAAGGGACATCCCCTTATGTCCCTGCAGCTGATTTTGGGAGGCTGCTCTGGAATCTCCCTCCTCTGCTGGTCAGCAAAGCCTCCTCTACAACAGGCGTTCATTTTCTGACCTGTGCATTCTCAAAATGCTCTCATGCAAACACTGTCCTCTAGACTTAAGTAATTACTTTCCCTTCTCACAGCCTTCTCCTCTGGGGTACTTAGCACACACTTTGCTAGACTAAACACATCCATTTCTTTCAGTCTCCCTCTCCACCTCTGCTTCTAGCTGACACTCGTTCTCCTATTGCACAACACACTTCCAGTCCTGTACTGCATAAAATTTCAACTGTTCCAGTGTTAATGTGTAGAAAGTGCTGAACACTCATAACTTCTTGGTTTTGTTTAAAAAAAATTACTACCTCTAGACAGTGCATTTATGAAACAGCCTGCTACCAAGTTATGCATATAAAATAACCTAACCTAGTGAAGATACAGTATATAAAAAAATATTTCTGCTTCTATGGATCATTTGATTCTATGATGAAATGTAAGGCATTTGCTATTCTGGAATAGAAGCTAATATCCATTATAAGCTTTTTGATTAAGGTTTCTGATTAAGACTGTGTTTTAATATCTAATACAGCAAAATCAAATGTTCACATTACGTTGCCTCTGTACATTGAAGCTTGTCTCACATAACCTGTGCAATTCATTAATTTTATTTTTGTGTATCTAGAATAGGTCATGTCATTGCCTGGATGTAAAAAAGCTAAAAAAAAAAGACAGATGGGGTAGCTTACGACTCCACTTTTTCTGCCATTGCCTTGAAATACGTATTAGGCTTAATGTGGAAGAGAGGATGATACAGAATATAACTCACTTTTCTGTCACTATATGCAGTATATTGATTTGGTTAAAAAGACAGTATAGAAAGTCCTTAACTGCAACATAGCAGTGAAATACATAGGATAATGCCACATGCAATACACAAATCCCTAAAGAAAGACTTCCTGCATTCCTTTTAAAGTTTGTTTAAGCTTATTTCCTTCAAAGATTTTTCTTCTTTCAGGAAAAGGTCAAGGTAGTACTTCCATACTTCTCCCTGAGCAGAAAAGAAGATGGAACATCTACAAAGTGCCAATATTGCTTAGATGAGCACAAAATCTTGCTCTGTGGCCTAGAGCTGTTGTCATCTTTGCCATCCATGGCAGAGAACAGCATATCATTTCTTACACAAGTTCAGAGTAGTCCCTGGCTCACACATATTGCTGCTGTTTCTTTGTCCTGTTCTATTCTCATCTCCCAGCTGTCTGGCAATTCTGTCTGAAAGGAGAAAGTCCTCCTGTGGGTCACTCCAGACACCTGAGCTGGAGCTGGTACCACTAACAAGTTTCCTACTTCTTTCACCAAGGGAATTGAGGTCTTTCCAAGTGACCACTCAATCCCCAGACATCACTGGCGTGTATCAGATTAATACCATTTCTGAGCATGTGTCAACTCAAACAGGACCTCAGTGTGACTACATGAACCATTTGCCTGTGCTAAAAGGTTATTTCCTATCGGATACTCTTTGGTATCTGTGTGTACCCTGTGGTAGAGATGAGGCTGATTAACTCCTCTGCAAAAGGTGTTGTGAGATAAGGCAAGTCCTCATGACACAGCAACTGGGGGGACATCACAGGAGCATGTCTGTGTGTGGAAGCTCCAAAGCTGTAAGTGATTTCTGCCCATAGATGAGCACGCAAACCTCCCACAGAGACCCACAGGGAGCCTGAAGAACTTGTCTGAGGCAAAATTCAATCCTACCCTTACAGCTCAAATTAAAAGATAACAAAAATCCGCTCCTCATATAGTCACATGACATGCAGCTAATGTTGCATGATGGAATAGTACAACTCACCGTTTCCTTGGCCTTCTTGCTAGAAAAGCAACAAAATTAATATTAAGCTTAATGTAGTGCTTTTTGTCTTATTGTTAAGTTGGAAATAAAGCCTGTTTGGCAAAAGCCTTTCAGGAACCTCAGTGACACAGAATCCCTTCAGTGGCAGAGCCTCAGTAACAGGCATGTTTGGTCAGAGGTGTGCCCTGGGCTCCTCTTCCGGCAGGCAGTCTCAATAGGTTTTGTCCCCAACACACATACACTTTAATGAGAACCCAAAAGCAGCACTAATACAGGCAAAAATGATTAACCAAGGTTGTAATATTCTCTCTCAACTCCTAGCTGCAGCACAAAAGGTAAAACATGACTGTGCAACCCCTGAAAAGAAAAGCAGCACACTGTCCAGTCTGCCTGAACTGCCACGCAGCCACTGCCGCTCACCCCATGCAGCATCGCTGCTCTCTCCTTCCCAGGAAATACCAACGGGAAATACCTGACAGCAACCAACACATGGCACAACTGCGTGAGCTTACCATAGCTAACCCTACCCATACAGAAATGAGAGGGAGAAAATACTGCAAGATGTTTTTTCCTGTTACTCCTCAATAGCTGTTGGAGGTTTTAACCCAAATTTTCCCAATCAAGCCTTAATAACAACACAGTTACTACAGTAGATGTTTTCATAGCATATCATCTCCTCTTTAAGAAAACAAAAAAAAAAACTGTCCAAGAAGTTCATCCTGAAAAAATAAACTCCTGTAATTCACACAGAGCAGATTCCACTGTGAAAACATTCTTGTTCTCTTCAGGAATGCGAAACTGTTTAACTCCATCTACTCACAGCCTGGAAAAGACCCGACTGGGTTTTATATTTGTAGACCAAGCTCAACCTCCTACCAGACTCAAATAAGGCCATATAGGAAATGGAAGCAATAAGGAGTGATGAAGCTCTCCTTTGCCCTCTGAACCTGTGAGGGATTTTTTTAACCATACGTGCTGCATTATGCAGGTTTTACTTGCCTCGTCTGAGCATGGTGGGAAATGCACTGGTCTGAGAGGAAATCTCCACAAATGCAAAGGCAAAAATTGCAGCAAATGAGGAGTGGGAGGATCTGGGAAAGTGCTGTGTGTAACTTCACAAAATCTTATTGATATTGTCAGGTGGACACTTAAATAATTAGAGTATCAGCAAGTGCCTCTATTGATAAACAGAAAGGAGGGTGGGGTCTTACTTGGGCAAGCTGAGCTTAGACCAACAACACTCCCTACCAGTCTGTCCCTCTGTGGCTGACAGGTGCTGGAGCAGGAGAGCTACCAGGACAAAGTGCTGGAAGAGGTGTGATCCCTTTCTGCAGAAATTGGAGAGGAAAGGTAGTTCTTGGCAGCATGTGGCCAGTGGTGGGGGTTGAGGGGAGACCACAGTGGGCTATAGCAGCAGCCTGTGGACCTGCAGCACCAGCCACAGCCAAAAAAGACAAAGCCTGAGGTGTCCATGGGGCACTGCACTCCAGATGTTTTACAAATAACCTTTCATAATGCCTTCAGTAGGAAGATGTTGGCAGCTGAGTTATGGGTGCAAAGGTAAAGGCACACAAATGAATGAGGTAAGAGAGACAGCAGTGTGCCTACTGTACTCATCCAGAAGAATAAATGTCGAACACATTCAACAAAACACATTAACAGGAAAATTTTGTTACAAAATATAAAGACATGGGGTTTTTTTATAGATAGATATGTATGAGTATATATGTATTTGGAGATATATATGTGCTTAAGCTGTAACTGATCTTCACTAAGCAGGGATTTAACACAATTTTCCTAAGGCAGGATCTTGTTCCTATTTTAAAATCATAGTTATGTGCTGAGGCAGTTACAGACCTTTTAATTTATTCTGCAGGCACTTACCAAGATTTGCAAGATATACACAAAGAAGCATAAAGAAAGCTAAAAGAAGAGAAAGTATCTGGCCTAATTTCAGCATCTAGAAGTTAGATGTCTAGTTCAGTGCTAGTCAATCAATGCTTAGAGTTAAGTAGGTATTTGTAAGGATACCTCAGTATCACCCTGTCTAGACAGGCACTCTGGAAGTGCTTGTTCACTGCCTGTCAAGGAGGCTTACAGTAATGAATTAGTGTATAAGTTTTAGAGATGTCTAAAACTGGGTGAGATAAATCCAGACATCCACATAAGCCTTTGCAGAGGTGCAGGGAAGGTTCTTTTTAACCCATGAGACCTGCACGCCATGTTTGAGGGCCACCACCACCTTTCTGCGATGTGATGCCCACAGCTCCCAGGCCATCGCTAGGCCCATCTCCTACTCCTGCAATGCTACAGCCGAGGCCTGAATACACGTCAGATGTGCACCATTAGCAATGATGTTTCCTGCATTTGCAGCACATAAACTTGTTCCTATAACAGCTCTTGCTATTTTCCGTCATTTGGCTGGCGCTCAGTGATGTAACCCAGTGTGAATGAAAGAACCCCCTTTTACTCCAGCCTCAACAATGTGCCTATTTGTGAGCAAAGCCACTGCTTTCCCCCGCGGATCTGGTTAGTAGTGATATTTTATTTAAAATTCTTGTGGAAGCTTATGGGCTGAAGTAACCGTGATGTGAAAACCAGATGTCCATGGCAGAGGAAAGACTCAAAGGGCTTTCAGAAACAAGGAGAGTCATAATTCGGCATCAGAGACTGAGTTGTTCTCCTTGATGGGTCCTGGTGATGGGCAGGGTGCTGTGCAGTGGCATGCAGGGGTATGTGATAAAGCACATCTGCGCTTTCACTGTGGGATGGGCCTGTGCTCAAACACAGAGAGAAATGGGGCGAAGCTGGGGCTCATGGTTGGGCCCCACTCTCCCTGCAGTCAGCCACATCTCAGCACTGCCACCTTGCTCATGCTCATGAGCCTCATCCCAGGAATGAATAGGGGCACAGCCAGCATGGCAGCAACTCTGGGCATCATCCTGCATCACCTTATATGGCCTTAGTCACCACGTTTTAGATGTCCCTGTGTGGTTACAGCAGCTGTAACAGACCATGAAGCCAACAAGGGTGTGCTTCACTACCCCACTGGGCATCTGAGTTGCAACACAACCACACACGAGCAGGCAACGGGATGCTGTTCCAACACACTTAGTCTTAGGAGCTCTTTAGTTACCTCTGCTTAAGCCTACCTAGGCTACTAAAATAGAGCCTCACATGCTATCATACTGCAGTGATACTGAGAAGACCTTAAGCTTGGAGTCAACAAGGAGGCAACATACTCTCCAACTACTTTTCATGTTCAAAATATACACCTTACTATCTGGAAGCTTAAGGCAGCAAGGAAACTTTCATGGCAGGCTTCTGTAAAGTGGCATCACTAACTTCGTTGCCTCCAACATTGTTAAGAATAATTGAAAGCCCAAAAGACTAGAAGAAGCCAGATCCTGCACCAAAGCAGGAGATCGGCCCACCACAGCTATTAATACAACTTATGCTTCCATTAAAAACACAGCTGCAGCTAGTTTAGGATTTTCTGAGTGTGCTGGTATGACTGATCTACTTAAAACCCTGACTAAGATGTAAGAAATTAAAAACTTGAAATGGCTCAGCTATAAAACAGGATCCAATTACATGTCAAAGCCAGCCTGAACGTTTTTGGATACATAAAAATTTTGAAGATGTGTTTTTGCAACTGTAGGTGCTTCAGTTTTTGCCAAAATAATTTTTAATTGTTTAAAAGTCTCCCTGCATGCCTGCCAAAGGATGTGCTCACTGACAGGAAAAACTAGTAATAGATGACAAAATAGCAACAAACTCCCTCCCACTCAAAATGCTGGTGAGGTCTTATTTAAATGGAGAGATGACTTGTTTGCAAGTGCTGTAACAATTACTGTACTTTGATAATGTTATTTTAATACTTTAAGCTGTAATTATATCAATAGGAGTTCTTAATTTATTTTTACTATGGATATAATGAATGCAAATATACCTTTTTAATAGTTTCTGTCTTTCAGCTTTATCCAAGTACTATTAAGAAAATGGATGTGTAGTTATTCCAGGATAACATCCTCAAAACATGTTATTTTTTTTCTTCTCTCCAGTACATAACAAAATGTGTTTTTTACTACAAATTATTATAGACAAACTGCTGGAAGCTAGTCTTTTACAACCTCCTGTCCTATTTTAATTATAGGAAAATGTGAAAATACTAAAGTACACAATCATCTATGTTCGTTTAACAGTTTCAGTTATGCATTTTAAAACACCATCCCTGTTTTTTGTATTTTTTTTGGTCATAATTTTAGCTTTGTTTCCTTATTTTTCAAGACATGCTTTAATAGACAGATTAAATTTCAAGTATTCTGTCCGCATTATGACTCCTATGAATTTTCCGTCTTGCTAATAAAAACTTCTCCCTTTCTGAGGTCAAAGAGTTAAAGAGTTGAGGCTAAACCCCAGAAATTCAAGGGTTTAGGTTGGGACACTGCTGAATGTGACTGTCCAAAAGCAAGCATTGCTGGTGACACTGAGGCAAGCCGAACGCCCACCCACAGCAATACTCCCAGTGGTATCACCCCTTATGACGTTCATCAATCTCCCTGACATTTAGTAGAAGACAATACTACCAAACCTGGATGTAAACAGAAGCAAGGTGCATACAAGGGTGTAATTTATATTGGCCTTCAAATGAGATAAAAATAAAGAGCCGAAAAATACATCTTATATGTGGTACAACCAGTAAAGATGCACTTCAGCATGAACCCATGCAAACCAGAGCCTGGTGTGTTATTGCTTTCCACCTTTAAAACCACCCTATAATGCTCCCTCCAAAATGGATACTTTTAAATTCAACAACGCTAAAGGCTGATTTAACACCTGTAACAAAACCAGAAACACACAGTCACAACCACACAGCCTCCAGCAGGCAGGGATGTGCTCTGTATTTCCCTGTAAGGAGGGCCCTTCTTTAATAAGAGCTTCATCCGATCACTGTCATTGTTCTGGATAACGGATTACCTACACATACATTTTCAAGTGTAATGACACTCTTGCTTATTAAAGACCTCTCAGCTGAAGGGGCAGAATATTATGAACTGGCCAATCCATTCATTTCCTTGAATATGTTATTCAGTATTTTATGCTAAACCAGCAATACACCATCCATTTTAGTACAATGATCCTTATGTTCAATAAAACCGAAGTGCTGGATCATAAATCATTATAGTCATTTATTTTACATTAGACACATTAGCCACTATATTCCATAATCTATTACAATAAGGTGGATTTAAATGTACCCCAAGGAACTACAATAATAACTTGAGAACCAAATATAGCAATTATGGATAAAATATGCTTAACCTAAAACTGCACTAGCTGCATAGACTGCTGTGAACTTTAAATAAAATTTAGGAGGATGATAACTGTCCTGGAATAAACAAGTCACAGAGGAAAATCAGAACCTTCTCTCTATACTTCTGATAGTTTACCGTACCCTATGTATGGAGGAGGGGATGTTATGCTTATGAACCAGTGTCTACTAAAATATTATTATTCCATTATTACTGGTTACATTATCTTCCCATTATGTGAAAATTTCCTATATTTTTCTGGTGTATTACACTCTACTTATGTTTTTTAAATAGCGCTCTTCCTTGCTAGCTGTCTAGTTAACCTGTTTGGAACCCTTGGATGTTCTTCAGACTCCCTCAAACCATTTTTAACAGTTTTGGTAAATTTTCCATAACATGTTTAGGCCTTTCTTGTGCTCTTTCAGCTTTAGGCTCAGTGACAACAAAGGGCAAAGCCTGTTTGTCTCCTCCAGACGCAATGTCTCTGCACAGTCCCACAAATGGGGCTATTGGAAACTTTCTGGACCCAGACCAAGAAGCAATCTCAAACTCTTGTGAACACAGTTTAGCAGAACTAGTGCTCTGCCAAATATTAAAAACAACCACATGCTAAAGAAAGTAGGAAGGACCCAACAACTCAGATCAGTGGGACTCCTAAAGATGCCTTCTGCCAGCCTGGTGCAGAGGAGAACAAAGACTGAGGGCTATCAGGTATCGCCTGCATGAAGAACTGATGTACATCACACCCAAACTTCACATGTGCTGCTTTGTATTTATAAACCCATGTTGCTTTCTGCATAAATTCCATGGTCCTTGAGATATTTTTCTGGGTATAATACCTGGGGTTTTTTTTATTCCCAGGAACAGAAATGACACTTAAGAACTAAATGCTCACTACTACCAGAGTAGCTGCTCTTACCTGTTACTCTTAATTCTCTATTACCCCTGATTTTTCTGTGATGCTTCCAAAATAACTACTGTTAACTTACAGTTCTTAAATAATTTTCCAAGGGGTGTATTAGCTGGATCTGCAGATATGTACATTGGATGTTCCCTTTTCTAGTTGTTCTGTGAGCTTTAACTAGAGGTCTATTTACATCACTTTCTTTACTTCCTTTTTTTCCCCCACCATGGCAGCCAAGTATTAAGATTGGATATTGAGTGTAGCTCCTTGAGCAGTTTCTAAAAGTAATCGTGCAGGTCCAGCTGGAGGCTGAGAGGCAAACCACTGCTGCCCTAGGTGCACTTCTGCTGCCTGCCCTGCACCTACAGGGACTTCAGCCTCCAGCTGCCATTCCAGAACCTTTCATGAGACTTTACATAAAGCAAGAGAAAATGTCCATGTTATTCATTACAAATTCAAAATAAAATTTTGCTTTGGCTAAAAATCATTAAATATATTCAGACATATGTAAGGGCATCTGAACTAAGCTAAGGCAGGAGCTTGCTTTTTCAGTGATGTGTTCATATTTTCCTTTATGGTACAAGAGCCATAGTGGTGAAGGGTGTGCTGAATGCAAGAAACCTCAGCCCTGGTCTAAATGTTCTTCCTAATTCCTATTGGATGTGAGATGACCTGTTTGTTTTTATTTCAGAGTTTCTGACTGAGGAGAGCTGCTGTGGTGCCACCAAGAAGGGAACAATGCACCCAGCTCTGTGTGTTTTGGGAGAGAAAGTAAATATTTTGTACAACGTCCATTGCTGAACAAATAACTTTCTTTTTGATAAACAAGCACCAAAAATCTGTATATATGATGAGAAGAATTCAAACCTCTGTGATAACCTTACACCACAGGCATCCAGCAGAACTCTGTAAGCAGCTGAGAAAGGCAGGATCTTTCCAAGCCTGCTTTGGCCTTGCATTGCTCCCTATAACTCTCACATTCACCCACGTGTGTGATACAGGAACAGAAAGGAGACATGAAAGGTGTGTATCTAACCAAGTCACTGTAAATTTTTGTCTGAAGCAGGACAGATCCTCAGAGGCAAGCTGCAGATGAACCTCAATTCCTACTTGTTTCATGTCCTGGGCTGTGCTCTGCCCCTCCACCAGCAACACAGGCAGCAAGCCACCTCTATCTGACATTTCCAAAGGGGAAATGGCACCATACTTTTTTCCAAAGTATGGTGCCAAGAAGAAAAGCAGTGCACGAACTCTGATCACTCAGGAATTATGGCAGCCACTGAAGAGTCCTGCCAAGAAAAACCTTGCTCTGTTATTTGGTATATTTACACAGCACAAACTGATCAAGTGGGACTCTCCTTCTCTCTTGGTCCTCCCTGAGAGAACAAATGGAAGAGGGAGATGAAAGCAACAGTGACAAAACCAGGTGGCATGGCACACTTTGACCACAGGCAGGCAAAGTGAAGGTTGTACTCAGCGGGGAGCACTGCCCACACTGACTGGGGCCAGGACAGCTCAGCAACCTGGTGGCCACCATGGCACACTAGATGGGAGTGTACCACCCACTAAAGGCCAGTCTCACGCCCCGCCAGCCGTAACTTGTGCCATGCAGGTACCGTCCCACTGTTGCCATGGATCTCCAGCACAATGCTGACTGCAAACAGGAGAGGAGCCTGCCCACAGTGAGGCGTGCAAAGTCTGTCCCTGAGATGGTATGGCACAGGTGGTACCAGGAAAGAGCTGTTGCTTTCAGCTGCATAAAGACATCAAACTGTTTAGTGAGACAGAATGCTCACAAACGGCAAGTATGGAGCTTGCTTATGCATAAGATGTTTTATATTTTAGAACAGAGACAGAAGCCCTTAAGGTATTTATTAAGTTCTCTCAAAAGTCAGCCCTGGAAGTTGTGATACCCTGCCCACTCCCGGAGCACTGGGTACTGCCCCTTCCCTGCACAGGGAGAAGGTCTCTCTGCTAGAGTGAATGACCCACAGCCAACAGACCAGTTTTCCTGGCCCTAGCAGGTCCCACAGGGACTCTCACTGGCCTGCCAAACCGTGCCGGAGGCTGGAGTGAGGCAGCTGTCCCAGAGGATACCCCTGCCAGCGCTCGGGGCGCTGAGGCCCTTCCCACCACCACCCCAGCAAAGCAGCTGGCCGCCTGAATTCCAACAGCCGCTTCCTGCCAGCGCGGCTGGCAAACAAACCTGTGGAAAAGTAAATACGTTTATCATGCAGATTTCCTCTGCCCCTTTTTAAATAAGGAAGGGTTCAATTGCTTTCCTGAGTCAGACCCATACCACGCTGAAGCCATATCATTGATAAATATGCACTCCCATGCCCATTCTAGTGACTACAGCCACAGGCGATAGAGGGTTGTGTGGTTTCAGGATAAAATGCAGAAGAGCCCCTCTGTGAAGGAGCGTTCCCACCAGAAGCCAGCATTAGGTATAATGTGGACCAGCCTGCGTGAGCAAAAAGGTCAGCGCAGCACAGTGAGATGAACGTGTCCCTCACACAGTCTTGCTGAAGCCAGCAGATATGCAGCAGCTTCCTATTGCCATCTCTTCCCCTCACAAATACGAAGGCCTCTTGAAAAAATATGAAGTGAAATTTAGCCCTGTTAGCAGCAGGAAATAGCCATCAGTTTGAAATCACCTGAGCCAGGTATTTGGCCTTAAATTTTCCAATCTGACTGTAGCATGGCATCAGTACCTTTAAAGTCTCCATTAAGAAGGCGTAAAAACAGTTGGAGAAGTCGAGGTCATCTCTGGGAATTTATACGAGAAATGTTTGCTGTACTGGAGATCAAAATAGCATTTTGACTCATTGATCCCCTGAATGCCATAAAATCTGAAGCAAGATCCTTGTGCTTAGCGGTGGGAAAAATGAGTTTCTTTGGCCTCCTATCATAACATAACAAATGAGTAAAATAAAGAAAAACAAAGGAAAAGAAAGGAGATATAAAGCTCTAGATGATGGCAAAGACAAGCAAGCAATTAAAAAAGATAAATGCACTTCAATTTACAAAACACACCCTAAACCTCCGCCTCGGTAGCAAGTTTATCTCTTAATCAAGTCTTATTACAATCGCATGCAAATGCCAGGATGGCAGGACATTCCTTCAAACTATGTTTTCATTAAAGATTCTGCTTTTTCTAGAATAATAGTAAATGACACGTGAACTTCATATGAACTATAGGTCATGAAAGGATTTAGTATTGGCATTTTTAATCTAAAAAGTCTGTGCCAGAAAATCAATATGTTTCAGTCGCAGCATTCGAATGCAATTTTCTTCGCGTAACAGGGTTCTTTCTTTCACTCCTCCTTCCTCTCCCTCTCTTTTTCTCTCTTCCTCTTCTTTAAAAATAATGAATAATTCCCAGTTTTTCTATGAAACAAGCAGGCACATTAGAAGGCAACGACATCAATAATGTGTTACATGTAAACAGAAAATGAACAAAAAAATCATTCAAGGCCCCTTTCAAACTGGCGTGCTTTTCATCAGCGCTATTACAGGTTCCATTCACATTATCGGATTGAACCACGCTGCATAACCAAGGTGCTGACAAGCCTTGATTACCCAATAACTCCTGTATTCCTTTCAGGCAGGTTCACCGAGAGGACAGGAATGCGCGGCCTTCCTGTGGGGCAGGCTGCTTTCCAGCCAGACCAAGTCAATGAAACCCAACGCCCTCCCGCTCCTGCGCGCCGAAACAGCCCCTGCATTTCCTGAGAGGCAATTATGACTTTTCCCTTCTTTATTCTCAATTGTTTCGGATAACAATTTATTGTACATCAGAGGGGCCAATATAAACATTTTAAACTCTTTTCATAACACTTAGAGGGGGCTGCTAAGTCATCTCCGTAGTAAATCTGTTGTCGGCTCTTTCCCATGCTGCAGAGTCAACAAATCCGTCTCTCACCCAAGGCAGGCCCAGCCAGGCGCTGCAAAAACAGGGGAAAATGAATGCAGCGCCTCGTACGTCGCGTCTCTACTTGCTCGGACCTTCCCTGCATGCTTGTTAGCCACCCACCTTTTAGTTTTCCCTTTGCACGACACACCTCTAGAAAGACAGATTGCATTAAAAAATAAAAAAGGCAGTTTTCAGGCCCTAAGTGTTTTTTGCGTTCGGATTAAACCCTGCTCCAACCCAAGGAAGTGCAGAGGATGCATTATGCAGTCACTCTTTCTAGCAACTTAGGCTGGAGCACTAATGAAAAGCAGGAGACAGAGTTGGCAGCCAGATGTAGGGCGAGGGCTTCTACCAAAAGGGAGCTGGAGCCATTAGGGCTGGGATCTAACAGAGGCTAATTCCCTCACCATGTCACTTGCCTAATTCCTTGCAGACAACTCCTTCTCCCTTCCCTAACAAGTATGCACATATCAAAGGCAATCAAGCAAAATAAACATTTGCAATAAATTTATTTTTGGTAGCAATTCATATTGAACTTACTGTTATTTCTGAACTTAAAAAAAAAATCAGTTCTTGGTCTTCTTCTGTGTCCCCTGAGTGAAACAGCTGCTTTAGTATCACTTTGAATCCAGAGCTGTGGGTGTAATATTACCCACATTTCTCTAATTAACTTCTAATGACAAGTTATCTGCACATTTTTCTTATTATTTTTATTATTCTAAAGTCAAGTAAAATTCAGCTTGTACCTGTGTCTGATGCACATGCAGCAAGACTTGTAGCTCTGTGTACAAAGCTCCCACCCAGCTCTGGCTTCAAGCAGCCACAGCCACCCACCAGCTGGAGGGCCACTGGGATCTCCTGCTCCCTGGCACGGGCTGTTTTCTGACCAACACATGTGGGATCAGAGGAAGGACTATGTGTGTTCTTCCCACCTCTGCCCAAAACACCAAGACCATCTTCCTCCCGACAGGGACTTCAGAGGGAGAAGAACAAAGATATGGCTTTTGCAAACCCTGGAAATTCCAGAGCAGTGGGTGAGGGCAGGGAGAGCTGTGGAATACGTCAGAGAGCAAATTCTTCCCGAAGGTGCGAGGCTTGGCCAGGCCAGCTTACGGATGGACTTCTGACAAGCCACTGCCACATAGGCCACTGCCACATATTATATTCTGGTTTAAGGCCTTAATATTCTGTTCCCCTGGACAAACACACGGCTGTGTGAAGCCCACAAAGCCATGCTTCAGAATTGGTGTCCCAATACTGGGTCTCTGAAGAGGCTGACGCTGAAACCATCTTGCACCACAGGCGTGCAGAAATGCACACAGAAGTCTGCAAATGCACATGCAGATATGCTGGGAACTTCCCTGCTGCAAATACCCTCTGCCTGGTTCTCATCTTAGTTATTTGGTCTGTTTTTTCATTCCCCACACACGGCTTTAACGATAAGTTCAGCTCATCTCTATGGTTTATTTGTTGTCACAAGCCTTTTCTTTTAAATGGTAAGTATTTTGAGCTGTCTGTGGTTGTGTCAGTTTACTTTTTAACAAAGCGAACTAAGGGTTTTTTACTTGGTATCTCCTAGAACAAGAACAAAAAGTGATTTCCTATGCAAGTACAAACAAACAAAAGCTTGACCATTTTTCTTTCAAGCAGAGGAGTTACTCCTGTCCAAGGAAGTGTGCTTGATACCTTCCAGCAGAAAACACACTGCTTTGGGGATTTGCTCACACACTTATTGTAGCAAGCTTTAAACTTTTCTGCATCCACCATCGAGCAAACAGTGTCATACACGAAAAATTAAAAGTCTACAAATCTGACCTCAATTTTTATCTTACATAACCATGGCTCTAACAATGCAAACACTACAAATACCCATGTGTTTTTAAAGCCAGTATTACAGTAACATAGATTATAGAAATAATTCTTACTACTAGAAACACATTAAAATAACATATTAAAATGGGAATATGAACAAGATGGATATACCAGCTTCAAAAAATATACTCACAAAATATATTCCAAGATAGGGTATTTACAAAAAGGTTTCTATTTTACCTGTATCTACAGTAGTTTTTATATTAAAAGAAAAAGAAATGGGATTAATTGAACTCCAGGAAACCATAATAGCAATGGCAATGGATTATTCGTCTGTTTAGTACAGAACAGACTTGAAATCTGTGTTGTGCATGTGCTGATATTTGGCTGAATGAAAAACCTGTAGGAATCTTAGGACCAAAAAGCAGTAAGTACATAAGTCATTGCTTCATTGTTAATTTAGTAGTGGATTTTTATTTTACTTACTCCTAGCTTATATGAAGAAATCAAAATTGCACCTTGTCATATTTGTCTGGTATCACACTCCCATCCTAAGAGGAGCTGTTACCAAGCAAATGCTTCAAGGAATATTTACTAAACATGACTCTAAATTGCAGTCTGTCTCCAAACAAAATCACAGTTGCAAAGCGTAGCTTTACAAAATCTCAGTATATGACAAAAAAAGATAAAAACCAGACTGCTGTATTTTTGCATTTCTGTCCGATTCTTTCAGGTTGGGACATAACTATCATGTCTTCAGCTTACATATGTTTTAGAATCTTCCCATCAAAATTATCTATATTCTTCAGCTCCTATTCCAACACCCCCCAGAATGAGACTTCATATAGCAATTTTCTTCAATCAACCTAAATGAAAAGACATGTCATCATCCCTCTCCACCCATCATGCTGTTTGTTGCATGTTAAGCTGTAATTGCTGTGACCTTACAGAATATTTTTTTTAAAATTTTCTGACAAAGCTTCTTCCTTAATTGTGTCAAACAAATCAGAATGACAATTTCTAATAGATGGTCGGGGACAGTTCACAAAAACTCTCTGCACCATTCAAATAAAAGTTTTATAGAACTTAACCAGATAAAGGTGAAATTAATCTATTTTCAAAAAGTTATTTTCCTGTACACTGAGATATCCTTTCTGCAGTCTGACTAAACATCCCCAATCTGTTATATCACCTCCTGGAATGATAAATCATAAGAAAAGGAGAAAAAACAGGTTGGAGTGTGAAGTCAGTCCTTTAGCATATAACTGTAAACCATCATCAACTCATATACAGACTTCAGAATGAAGTTCATGAACACTGCAATCCCAGGAATCTAAATGGGACAGGTTACAGTGCTGAATTTGTTTTCCAATTAATGTGCCATTTTTATTGCCACCCTTTGATAATAAGCCTTTTCATCAAGAAAGTCTTTTAATCAGATGATATTATTACATAGTATTGTTGCTCTGTTAGATCTTGAGCTGTCTTTCGGTCAATGTCCCTCTCTGCCATACAAGCAGTAGATGTAACATCAACCAACCTGCTGTTTTTTTGGTAAATATTGGCATGAGACACCAGTGATACAACCCATGTGCTCCTCAAAACAAAGATTACTTCCCTGCATCAGCAAAAAGGTGACTAAACTGCATCACAGCAAGGTCAAAACACCTGAAAGTCTCCTCCGAAAAAATAGGGTGGCACAACATCTCTCTGCATCCAAAGGCTTAATGCAACATGCTGAAAAATCTCTTCTGAAAAAATGCCTCTTGAATCCCTGTCACCCAAAAAACATAGCCCCCAAACAATGAAACTGTTTGGAGAAACCCACTCCAAAGCACACTTTGAAGGAAAAAGTTCAAATCAGCCCAGACAAAAAGAACTTGGGTCTGAGCCACCAGGGAGACTCCACATTAAAATAGCGCAGGACTACTACAGGGCACGTGATCGGTCTCTCTAAGCGCTCTCTCCCCATCCATTCACCATCCATCCATCCATTTGGACTCAGACCAATTTTGCTATGCAACTTTTTCTAAATCTGCATCACTTTCTTAGGTGTCACTGCAGGTCCAAGCAGCACTGAGCCACATTACCAGCTAGATAGGTAACCTGTTCACAAACACAAGCAGCAGCCTTGGGTCAGCATTGCCTTCTGAAGCAGTGGCAATGGGTACCTCACACCTGTCCACAGGACAAAACAGGGCTGCAGAAGGCACTTTTTTTCATGAATTAGTCCCTTAGGAAAGTGCCCTAAAGCATACTGCTGGCAGCATGAGATGGATTAAACCTGCAATATTCACCATGCAACAGCACATGGAGGGCAGCAACACTGGAACTGTGTGCTGAAATTCTTGCACAGCAAACTTTTGTTTTTAAACACGGGAATAAAAGATTTAGTAGACTGTGTGACAAACAAAATCAAGCTAGTGTTTACATAGGAAAACTAGCTCTCTTGTAGCTGCACAAATAAATAATATTCTTTTTCTTTGAAGAAAAAAGCATATGCTCAACATTCCTTTGTCCTGTATCACAATAGAAAAACCCTTTGCACTGGAATATCTGAATCACTTCTTGGCAGTCTCTCAAGGTAAACAGAGTAAATTAAAAATGAATGTTTATCGTAGGCACACACATACACACACACACACCAGCAAAGTGGAGTGCTGTATTTGCCTATCAAACATAAGAAGCGACTGAGTCCATCAGTCATTCAAACAAGCAACTGAAAAGTGGAAATAATGGGATGACAACATCAGAAAACAACCTCCCAGAAAGAGATAGGTTTCCTCATAGCCATTTGTCTTGTCTAATTAATCCCACATGTGGGACTAGGCTGGAACATTAAAAAAAATTAGATACAAAATATTACTTTCCCTGGGAAGCTTCAAAAGTACAAAAGGAACAGAAATGTTTTATGGTCACGCTTTGCTTTCAAGCTCCCTTGTTCACATCATCTTCTTAATGTGGGACTCTGCCCCTGTGCCTAGATGAGACCAAGATAGTGTTAGCAGCACAGAAGAAAACAGTTGGAAAAGCTGGGGAAAATTATGTCATTCCCACTAATAAAACAACTTGTCAGTTCCTAATAGATTTAAAACCTGTGTATTAGGTTGCAGACTATTCCTGGGTACCCACAGAGCGGTCATGCCCAAGAGCACTTCCCTTTGCTCAAGCCCGGTGAAAAGGGCACGACCTATTCCCTTCCACGCAAACCTTGTCACAGTTTATCCGTATTTTTGTCAACTTGGAATTAGACTGCTGTAACACACTCTCCACAGGGCAAAACAAAATGCAGAAACAAATGCAGAATGTGTCAACTGCTGATTTAATGGAGTTTCATGCCAGGAGCTTGTTGCCCTAATGCGCGCGGGTCTGCGATATCCGTCCTCATAGGAGACTGTGTAGGTATAGAGGTGGTAGGATTAATATGTAAACCCAATAATTTTTGAAAAGTATTTCTGATCCTGAGCATGCAGTCAGACACACTTGCCCAGGTTCTGAAAATTGTGACCATGTCTTGAAAGATGTGTTGGGGTTTTTTGTTGTTGTTTGTTTGCTCTTTGTTGTTATTTGTTTTTAAGGTATACAGCAGACACCTTCTCCACCACAGTGTGTACCAGGCAGGCTACCAGAGCTGAAATGAAAGCAGAGCTGAACTGAAAGCTCCCTCAACATACCAGAAAACATCCTCCGTATGCCTACTCTGGAGCAGACTACCTATGCTCACATTTTGAATGTAACACAACGTGAGCGGTGCTAATTTATTTCTACAGGTTTTTGGAAGAAGGGATTGCAGGTTGCAATGTTTCACCAACTGCAGTCTGAGGGGTGACAGATGTCTAACAAACGTCTGCTACAATATTACTGATGCAGTTAATGACATAAAGACATCCAGGACATAAAATGCATACCACTGGATAAATGAGTAGAGAAAAACCGTCTGAAATTCAACAAAGGCCAATGCAGGGTCCTGCACGTGGGGAGGAATAACCCAATGCACCCGCACAGGCTGAGGACTGACTGCTGAGAAGCAGCTTGTGAAGAAGAACCTGGGGGTCCTCATGGACAACAAACTGTCCGTGAGCCAGCAGTATGCCCCTGTGGGCAAGAAGGCCAGTGGTATCCCAGGGTGCATTAAGGAAGAGCTTTACCAGCAGGTTGAGGGCAGTGATCTTGTCTCTTTACTCAGCCCTCGTGAGGCTGCATCTGGAGTGCTGTGTCCAGTTCTGGGCTCCCCAGTACAAAAGAGACATGGAGCTCCTGGAGTGGGTCCAGGAGAGAGCTACAAAGATGATTAGGGAACTAGAGCATCTCTCATGAGGAAAGGCTGAGAGAATTGGGCCTGTTCAGCTTTGAGAAGAGATGACTGAGAGGAAACCTTATCAAATGTCTGTAAGTATCTGAAGAGAAGGTGTCAAGAGGATGGATCCAGGCTGTTCTCAGTGGGGCCAAGCAATCGGACAAGAGGCAATGGGCAGAAACTGATGCACAGGAAGTTCCATCTGAATATGAGGAAGAACTTCTTCACTGTGTGCATGACCATGCACTGGAACAGATTGCCCAGAGCATTTGTGGGGTCTCTCTCACTGGAGATTAATATTCAAGAACCATCTGGACACAATCCTGTGCAATGTGCTCTAGGATGACCCAGCTTGGGCAGGGAGGTTGAACCAGATGACCCGCTGTGGTCCCTTCCAACCTCACCCATTTTGTGATTCTGTGATTCTTTTAATGCAGTGAAGTAAAAGTACACTATCCTTTTGCACATTAACAAGAGGAGTGAAAATTATTCTAGCACTTGGCATGGTGATGATGCCATGCCTGCTGGCACCATTTGCCACAGAACCTCCCCACAAATATCATCCCACAATAACTCTGAAAGGGAAAGCGGCACTGAACAAAGCACTGAAGAGCTAAGCGCTTCACACACAACTTTACACATTTTGGCTACTTTTTACAAGGAAAGTAAAATGAGGATTCAAATTGTGTGTTGTGCCTCCATCTAAAGCAGGTAGCAGTGAGCCTGCTTTAGGCATGCAAACACTCAGGTATGTGTGTGTGCTGTGTGCGTGTTTATGTATCTGTGTGTGTGTATATATATATATATATATATATGTATGTATGTACACACATCTCCTGGCATCCATATGTGAATCATGGGTACACTTCTGAGGCAAAGAATATTTTTAAACCTTTGTTTTCTCAGGAGAACTGTAAGGGGTGCTTTCAAGATTTTGCTGAAGGCAGGTCCTAGTTTGCTCTCACAGAGTACTTATTCCCACTTCACTGCCTTCGCTTTCAGAAGAAGGGAGTCATCACTTGATCCCTCCCACTTTGGCCAAGGATGAGGTGCCTGAAGTGCTCTGCTCCACTCCCCTCTCTACCGCCATCCAGGGAAGATGCCCCCATGCTGAAGGATATGCACTGCCCTGCTGCAATTTCCCATGCTAAGCTGAATGCATTTATTTTATCTGCTCCCAGAAAACCACTTCTCCTGTTCTTCCTGTCTTAGTGGAAAGTAAATGGGTTAATTCCTGTTGCAATATATTTGAACCAGATGTACTTCCCCCACCTGGGCCCCAACCAGAAAGAAAGGGGGAATTGCAAAGTTTTCCTTCTTTGAAGGAAAATCTATGTTCTTGTTATTGAGTCAGCTCCAGATCTCACATAAAAACACCCCGGTGTCCAATTCCTCCTCTACAGTATAGAGGAGTTTTCCTTTGGAATTTTTTGGGGTCTCAACATGATGTGTTTGTTAAAAATATTCCCAATGCATAACTCCTTAAATTAAGCAGGAAGGAGATTATTAAAACACCCCAGTTAGCACACCAAAATTTTGTGTCAGAAAAGTAACCAAAATGCCTCCCTTTGCCATCAGAAACCTCTTCAGGAGAAGACTCAGCTCCCAGTACCAGTGGAAGAGCCTAAGGAATGTATCAATACACATCAAGATCTAGGAAAAACAACAGCAGAGAGATCTGTTCTCCCAGCACTGCTAATAAATAAGGTATTAAATCGTTAAGATTTCAATTACAAGGGAAGAATGTGGCTAACCAAATAAAAGCAGGAGGAGTTGAAATAAGTAGTAGGTTAAAGATTAATATTCTGGGTTCAGAACAAAAGGATGCTCTTTTGTGGCACTGTGCTTATGCCTCTGAATGTAAACATTGTTCCGAGAACCATTTTTTCTTTGCCCAATCTTTAAAGGGTAATAAATTAGACCTTGGACAGCCATACAAGCTGCTACTAGATGTGAATGTGAATGTGTCTGTAGAAAAGGCTGACTTTCAATCAAAGTCTATTGAAAGAATAGTTGGATTTTCTAAAGAAGCATGTTGTGCCTATTAACCAACTTACAAAAGGGGCCATTTTCTTGATTTATGTTTGGTTGCTATAGAGATCTTGCAGTACAGACTGGCAGGTGAAGCTCCCATTTAACAATCTCACAGGTTTTTCTTAGCAGTACTCAGAGGACATAGAGCTACAGTAGGTAAAATCCACCACACAAATCTACCACATCTGTCAAACTTAAAGATTAGATTTAAGGCTTTCCAAGAGTTTATCGGGAATATGGTAGTTATTACACAATCTTTGCCCGCAAATGTTTTACACTCTGAAAAATCGTATTGCAACGAGCTGCTTCAGCTCAGTTGGGTTTGGTCACTGATCCACTTCTTATTCAGCAGGTAATTACTGGTGAGCAGGATTCCAGCTTATCACAGCATCACAGAGTTGTCATCTATTCAGGAGTTTTTTTTGCAAAGCAAACACATTCTCAAGGAAGAACCTTGGCTCTGCAACAACTGATGCTAATGTGTGCAGGGAGGTGTCAACTAAAATAATCATCATCATCATCATCATCATCCCCTTGTTGTGAAACACAAAAAAACCCAGAGAACATGCTACTGAGAAACAACGTGTCATATTCGAGTCAGATGGAATACTTCTGCGTGTCAGTAGATCACAGGCAATTCAAGACCTGGACTTGGAACTATTGTTCTTTAAGATCAGGTCTTCTGCCTAACTCTGACTAAAGGTAGCTACACAGAAACTAGAGTCCTGGAAGAGGAAAAGGCAGTGCAATTAGCAACCTATGCAATGCTCCAAACAGCAACCCGAGCAGAAAAATGCCAGATTTGCATGACAGTATATGCTTCAAGTCAAAACCAAATCAAACTAATATCTAGGATGCTCGTCTTTCCTTAGTTGGATCTTGTTATTGGCAGATACAGTATCAAACATACGGAACAGAAAAAATATTTTCAAAAGAAAATAAAAATGAGACATATTATTTTTACTGTATTTAACACAAGAAAAAACCCCCAACATTTATTTCTATGTGTCTCCTCGATTCAATAAGAAATTTCCATTGACATATCTTATTAAAAAGGAATCTGCATTTCATAAACCACTGAACTAATTTAAGGTAACAAATTTTGAAGAAGGCAGTGCCTCAAACCTTCCTGACTTATCAGTATATTTTACATTACCACCACCGTACTATTTAAAGTTTTACAGAAATAGAGGGGGCCAAGTAAAACAAGAAATTAAAGCATTATGGCTCCCCATCATTTTACAGAAGTAGTAAGAGGTGATGGGGCTGCTTGAGAAGCGCCAGTCCCACAGTCCCCTGGAGGGATAGACCTTATGCATCCGTCTTACTAGGATCTCTCTATTCACAGCCCATGCTCCTTCACAAGCAACTCCCACCTCTTGCTAGGAGAAGTGACCAGTTTTTCTGCTCTACCCTGCACAAACCCATCATGTTCTCCAGGCTCACCTGGACAGAATCAAACTGCACTCATCACCAATGAAAAATACTAAAACCACCTTTTTTTTTTGGAGTTACAGCACAAAGTTGCTCCCGAGGAGGCCTGATTTCAGTCCCCGAGGTGTATTTAGTGTCTGCAGAACAAAGATGATGTTGAGTGTCACCAAACATCTGGAGCCACCAATGGCTGGGAAGGCAGCAGCACAGCATGAGATGGATGTAGGTAAATTCCATGAGCAAAGGCAGCTTAATCCAACACTTATCAACACACAGAGGTGAGAGTCACATATGGCATTATAAAGTGTAAGAGAATAAAAGGTTATCTCTTACTAAGGCCAATACAGATGTCTCTCCAGGGGCAGATGGCTTGCGGGTCAAGATTGGTCTGATTCTGTACAGCTGAAGTTAACAAAAAGGAGCTTTGCCACCAAGTTCGAGAAGGTAGGAAGGAGGGATGGGCAGGAGGAGATCTAACATCAGGCACCGAGAATTCAGTCTCTCCAGAAATGAACTTCCCTTTCTACCCCCCTGTCAGAGGAGAAAGCTGCAAAATCTTGCTTATGGTTAAAAGGGGGAGGAGGAGGATAATTGCGGTAATCTTCAAAGAATTTGTCTTAATTTCTGCTGAAAGGACAGCAAGTCTTTCACTGCTCGAACATATGGCTTTTGGGGAGAAGGCTCCAAGTTATTTCATTACTGCTCTTTTGAAATTCTGCTGATTATCAGAAACAAACACAGCCTTAACACCAGAGCTGCGATGAAGAGAGATGACTTCCTTGTAAAGCTCTCCGTTGTTTGCATCCTAGTAATTATTCAGCAAATGGATTCCACCTGTTGTACTTCACCCAGCACATACAGATGGGACTGAAATATATCCTGGATTTATATTTTATTTGGACTAACAAAGTCAGGATTTGAATTCAAGGGGCAGTGAAGGAACTAAGAATGTTCTGAATCAGAGACTTGGAAAAAGAAATACAGGGCTTTGGCTGTGGCCCTTCTGCTCATATTATCTCCAAATACTTTACACACAGTGACTCCTCCTAAGTAAAGCAGGAGCGATCAAATCCATTACGCTCTGCTGCTGAACTTTGTCCCAGGCCTCCTCTTGACACATTTCTTTTAATTCCTGTTATTTATTTTTTAGATTAAAATCGTTGGCAATATTTTGACCATCTCCTGCTTTAACTCTAAACCATGATCAAGGCAGATTTGACCATTAGAACAGTGTTACGCAATACCTGTCATCCAGATTGGACAGTAACTTATTAAACCCTGTTTTATTGGAAGTCTGCATGTCGGCATTTTGTTTTTATACCTTGCATGTGTTTTTAGTGTTGAACTTGGCTTTTCCATGAATCTTATAAACATAAAAAGCACAAAGACTGAAATACAGTTCCCGCTGAAGTAATAGGTTTTTTGTCACTGATGTCCACGGGGTAGGATTCCAATCCAGATTACTAACAGATTTTTTTTTTTACAAAAATTTCAATTTGTATCCCTTCAATGTACACCTTTTGACTGGAGAGGTCATTAAGGAGGAAAAAAAATCAGGAAAATATGTTACTATTAAAATCATGTTCTAGACAACATCCCTGTGCATGTGCATGCACACCCACATCTGGAAGAGCTGCCGAAAGCACATGGAGTCACACGAGGTCTGACACCCCAGCCGAGCCAGTATTAGACCTGCAGTCTTTAAATTCCTGAGGATATGTCCAATATCTTAGAGATTCTAAATAGTGAGGGAAATAACACTTAATGCAGACCCCTTTATTATAGAAAACACCCACACTGTCTACCTTTTAGACTATTCTACAGGAAACAGCATCCTAGATTTTGGTCTTCATTATGCATGGACACGGAATGTCTAAGCAAACACAACAGGCCGGTAATATCCATGTGGAAAGCTGCTGCAATATACAGTAAATTAATTTACTGTACACATCCCCTTTCTTTTTCTTGGTAACTTTGTGTCCTTTTCAGTTTCAATTCACTTAAGAACCTTCAACTGCTGCACATAGTAATTCCATTAAAAGCGATGAAGGTGAGGAAAGAGGCCATCTTCTCCCTGCTCTGTGCAGAAAGGGACAGCTTTGGGAATTCAGGTTCTTTGTTGCTGTGAAAGTTTGATAACTGCCTTCAGCTCCACCAGCAAGCACCAAGGACTCAGTGTGCCCACCAGTTAAAACTTTCAAGTTTTAACGTCAACCCTTACAAGAGAAAGGTTCTTAAGGTCATTTCTAGAGGTGTTTTTCTGTTTAATAAGCATACCTCCTCATTTTGCAGGAGCAGAATCTTGAAAAAAACCCTTGCAATAAAACTTAAAACCTCCAAAAGATTCTTAAATAGGTTTTCTATAACCCATATGGCATATAGTGTTGTGTAACAAGTTTATTGGCATACAGTTGGTATGGCCAGATTACTTGTACTTTTAGTGTGTAACCTTAGACCGTGGCCATTTTAAATGCATGCTGATAAATCCTAAATATACCAGTCCACTGTGCATCATTTGTTCTTCATGCATACACTTCTCTTAGAGTATGTAAGTAGATATTTGCATATAAAATTCTGATGGCGCACAAAGGATTCTATTAATGCAATTTCTTTGTAAACCCACCGAACCCACTATGTTTTCTATCACTGATAAAACCTCTAGACTTTTAAACTCACAAACATATTTTAACAATTGTTAAGCTGCTCTTATGGCCTGTGAAGGTTCCTGGTCTGGTAACAATGGAAACTGGAGTCTTGTGTTTATCTTCAGGCTAGGACAGATGGAGGCAGCAACAGTATATGCTTTCCTAAACTGACCTGCTAATGACCTGAATCCTGCCCTGAGGGGTTAGTATCCCTTGGAGTAAGAGGATATTTAGTTCTGATGCCTGTTCAACCTACCACTCATTTAAAAGAAATTGCCTCATCTAAGCTAAGGGGTTTAGATCCTATTCTCCAAAATTAATCATTGATACAGCATGTGGTATTTCAGAAACATAGATGTTAGTTATGAAAAATAACATGTATTAAAACCCAAGCGGTCTTGTACTGCAAAAAATAGTATGGTCGGTGCCAAACGTAGAAGAAAACTTCAGTACCACAAAGACTTTAGAATGGGTTTGATTGCTTACTACTTTCAACAGTCTAACTTCAGTACGTCTGTTTTGTGCATCAAGTCAGCTATTCTTGTGTCTCTGCCGAACCAAGGCCATCTAGGGATACGAAGTTCTTTACTGACTAGCTTCCTCCCTTAGAAAGATGGAGCAAGCAGTTTGGATAAAATAGAGTGATTTCATCCACTCTTTGGATAAAACTGATCTGTCCTGAGGTTATAATAAACTCAACTACACTTAATAACTATTTTGTTTTATCATATGCATGTGCATTTTACATGCTTCTGATCAAGATCAGAAACGGAAAATGGCACAGGATGACTATTTCCATGATATCCTCTGTCACATCTGGAGATTAATGATGCAGCATTCCAGAAGGGTTGTATAGTTTGGAAAACACCCAGACGTTTTGAGCGCTTACTCACAAACCCAAACATGCAGCCTCGCCAAGCACTACCAAAATACCACACTCTCTAATTTACTTCATTATCGCAGGGTAATGATATGACCAGGACTCTTATTTCCCTGAGTCTATGCTCTCTTTATCTCTGTGTACATCTGCCACTTGGTGTTGTCCAAATTCAGAGCATCACTCGCTATTATTCTGTTACAGGTTTTCCTTGCATCCTAATCCCCTGGAAATCTGGCATCCCAGTTTGTAGCAAACCCTATTCATACCCACACTCAAAATAAGAACCCAATTTACCAATTTGCAGAAACATCAACAACAAGAATTAAAGCTACAATAAAACTGCATGTTATTTAAGTTTCTAGGCACAATTCCCATCCAGATAAAATCACCATTTATACCAGCCTGAAAAAGTCACAAAAAAGGTTTGCTGAAATTTTGTACCTAAGTCACTTCAATGTCTTGGAAAATGACCTCCCTTTCCAATCACCTCCCCACCCCCATTCCCCCAGTGTAACAAAATAGGTTTGTATTTTAAACATTAACTTGCAGGTAAATTCTGCTCTGCAGATCCAAATATTACTGCCTTGGGAGATTACACACCTCCAGAGGCATCATTTGCCTTCTGAAGCATGCGACAAAAAAAAAAAAATTGATACCACAAATGTGTAAATTTACCTGCCACCATATTTATCATACATATATATTTAAAAGCATTTAGCAGTCAAGCCTTTCTTAAAGATTTTTGCCCCTCAAAAACTTTTCAAACTTACAGCCTTTAGTTACAGCCTTAATTGCCTTTGAAATCAAATTCAATGCCTCCTATTTAAAAAATAATTTTCTACTGCAAATGTAAAGCACGCTACATACCAAATGCCCTGTGCCAGTACAGACAATGAGCACTAATAAATCATAGTATTTGATGATATCAATGCTTGTTCTTTGACAACTTTGCTCACTTGCACAGACACCAGGCATGGAGCTAGGTTACCCTAGCAGCTTGGATGAAGGTCAAACCAGACCACCTCAGGCTTTTCAGCAGGATGCAACTAATGTTCCAGCACCAGTGGTGGAAACACCTTCTCATCTCCCAACATCCAGACAACAGCCCACTGCCTTGCTTGCTCCTACCAGCCACTATATCTGCTCCAACTGATGCAAAAACTGGTGCAGTCTGGGCCCACCGCGGCTACCCAGCACCATGACCTGGAGCCTCAGGTGCTGAGCAAGAATGGGAACATACCTGGGCCCCACAACAGCACCACAGACAACAAAAGCTTGCAACCTGTTACTCAAAACCTCCATTAGCCAAAGGCCTGCAGGGAGCACTTCTGATGATATGCCCAGGCAGGTGGCTTGTGCCTCTTGGTATGAGGTTGGAGATCCCAAGGCGGACAGTGACCTTTCGGCTGGCAGCTCCAGTCCAGGGAGGTTGCAGGGCACAACTGGTGCTGGTACATGCACACCCCTGGGTCCAGGTGCACTGTTAACAAAACTTTATTTCCCACAGAGCCTGCAGAACAATACATTTTATATTCTAATGAAGTAATTATTAAAATAGGTAATTATTGAAATAAGCACATCAACTCCCAGTCATTAAAATCCTCCTAAACAGAACGGCATGATGGCTTAGGCTATTAGAAAGCTTGGCAGCCACCCAACGCCTACAATAGCTTCTAATTAATTGATCTCACCTCTAATCTGCTATTGTTAGCCTAGTGCTGATCATTTGTTTGGCCTACAGATCCTATTGCCCCTTTCATTTGATTGTATTTGTTACTGTACCCTCTCTATCTCTTTCAATTAAGCACAGGTTAAGTGGTTCAACCGCAAGAGAATAGGAGATAATGGCACCAATCAAAGTAATCTCTTTAATTTGCTAAATGGATTACAGGGAAACCCCAGCCAAAGTGAAGTCATAGCTGGTGGCCTTCACTTGAACTATACACAAAGAGTATCTAATTATTAACCCACCACATGCCAAACTTTACAGATATCCAATAAAACAACACAGCACTAGCTGTGTGCTAGTGGAGTTGCCTCCATTACAGGGTTTTCCACTGTAAAATTACTTTGACTGCAAAATCCTTATATCAGTGTCTTTCCAAGTACATTGTATGCTACACTTTCAAATGCAACCTATCTAGATTTAACAATCAAAGCACTGCACTGCATACCAGTCAAGGGAGTGGATTTATAATCTCTTTAAGGACACGCTCGTGGTAGAGTTCATTTTTCATATTTGTACTATAAATGCAAATTCAGCTTTGCAGCCAGTATTGCTTCTGCTGACTGTAGAAGTTTTAATAGTAAATAAGCTTTGTCCTTAAACTGGCAAGTGAGTTTCTTCCCGCTCTCCTCTTTCTTCTGAAGTGTTTTTGAGAAAGCTGTCTGGCAAGAGAGCTTCACGCCCAATACTTTGGCTGTGTACGTCCTTGGCTAATCAGTCAGGCAGTGAATTTGAGAATGTGAGCTGCATGAAACCGAGGGTCATTTCCTTGCAGTGGCAGGGACACTGGGGCATCAGAAAGAAAAAATGTAGGAGAGGACAACAAGATTTCGTGCAGAAGGAAACAGCTCGTTGGAGAAGCAGAATCTCTTAGGAGCAGCTGGATCTCTGCCTTTTCATAATAAAATGTTTTTATTAGTGACAAAATAGAGATTACCAAATACAAATCTGCTTCTGGCAGAATTCAACTTGCATCAAATGACAGGTCAATGAAACAGAATACGGTATCATTTTGCACTTCCATATTGCCTGTGGTTGGTTGATTTTAAACAGAATGATTACATTAGCCTCAAGCAGAACATCTAAGAAGTGAAATCTCCATAATAACTTAAAGGAAAGTGAGGTATATGGAGAAATAATAACCTATATTCCAGGCTGGATGACTTCAGATCCTACAAAAAGTCCATTAAAAACGGAGAAGGACTTGTACTCTCCAGACCTAACACCTGGCCCACAAGAGAGTACTTATTTCTAACATTCACTACAGTATTCTTGTAAGGTCAAGAGCTGCAGTTTTTATTTCTGACTTAGCCTTTTGCATCTTCACTTGTTTAGGCACCAAATCTTTTGTACTGGGATTGTCAACTTTTCACTGTCACTGTTGTGATGGTTCTGGTTCCAGATCATTTCCATGCAATACAGGCACAAGCAAAGAAATTATACATATACATCTCCAAATTTCCAGCAACACTCCCAACACAGCATGCTTCTGTTCCAATGAGTTGTCATATTTCATAACATGTTTTTGTTTGCATGGTAACTGGCCAGTAACTTGGCATTCTTCTGCCGTTCCGTGTTTCGACACCAGTTCAAGCAGTAACTGCTTAAAGCTGAGCACATACTTCCTGTGTTATTGAATTAGAAAGTACATATACACACTATAAACTGCACCAAAGTCCTTGTAGCACCTGCTTGTATAGCAAGGATGGTTCCACAGCAAAATCGCAGCTGAGACCAGGTTTACCCACTCACCGTCACCTAAAGGTATACACACACAAGTAACATGTTGTGCATTACTCTACATTACTCTGAACATGTGCATTTTGTAAGAAAAGTACTTTATGGGTGCAGTTTGGGGAACAGGGGGAGATGCTTTTCTTTTTCCACTCACACTGTCCTGCTTACTATGTCCTGGCCTTAGGCAGCCGGGACAGCTCCATGACCTGACTCCACTAATTCAGCGAGCAAAAACAGGGGCTATTCTCCACAGGATGTAGGACCTGGACTGGCTCACTGGAGGAGCCCTGCAGCACCAGCAGCTGTAACCACCAGGGATTGGCAACCAGGCTGGAGGAAGGGATCCCTCAGCTACCCTGTCGTCTGTCAGGTAATACTTCTCCTCCTCCTCCTCTTTTACATATAGCATGCAAACAGATAAAAAAATCTGGAGCATGACCTGCAGCCCATTCCCATTTTTACCTCCAACAAGTCCCTTTATGGACATGTACTTTCTGCCCACAGCGATCCATTGTGCCTGCGTATGCACACCTGACCCAAAAATATATGGTTGGCTGACACCTTCAAGCATGGAGGAAATCAAATGTCTAAATTTCCAAATGCCTTTGCCATTTGGGAGCACACGTAAGGCTATATTCTGCTTTCCAGCTGTCGCAGCTCTAACAACCTTAATGGATTTAACAGCACAGATAGAAATGGCCTTCCAGACTTTACCCAGAAAAAAAATATTTTGCTATTTTAAATTATTCTATTTTTCAGGTAATTCATAAAAATTAAACTGGGCAAAAGGGAAGGTAGAAGCTTACCCAGTAGTATTGTCAAGTTGGATGTTATTCAGAAAGCACAAGCTTTGGGGATCTGCAGTGCTGATTCAGCCCATTCACAGAGCCAGGGGTCAACCCACAGCTTTATTTCTCTGGAATGCAGAAATATTTATTCACATCTGGAAACAGCCCATCAGCACTGAAAACTATTCTACCATTTTCTCCTCTATTGTGACACAAAAGGTACCAAGCAATCCTTTTTTTTCATTGTTGTTCTATTTATCCAACGGTCTTCCCCTCCATTTCTATACCTACATTAAATAAGACATGCGTGTTAGGAAGTAAATCAAAATGCTTTAAAATCTGACAGTGTCGGCACCAATAACATAAATTGGTATATAAATATTGAGGACCTAGTAATCCTCCTTCAACAAGTGAACCAAATAAGAAACCAGGCAAAGCCCATCCCTTTTTAATTCCATTGAACTATTGCTATTAGCATGGAGGCACCCCAACACACACGAGTCCCTGGTTCAAGTGATGGTTTTCCACACCACCTTAATTAAACCTGCTCCAAGCAAATTTAATCAGTGCAGTGAACAGAATGGCTTCTGAAATCAGGGAGCACCTTACATTAGCGTTTCTGGCACAACTGTCAACAGTGCTGCAAAAACATTTTGCTAAGCATCAATAGGGATTTCTGGTTTAAAAAAAAGTAATTCCTATTTCAACTCTTTGAGCAAACCACTTTAAAAATATCATGAGGAGAGTTAACTCAGGGAAAGACACTTTCCCATCTGCACCCGGTCCCTTTCAGTTTCAAGAGGAACTTCTGTGAGCATCTGAAATCCTTTCCTATGTTTAATATTAGTGGTAAAATTCCAGGACTTAAATTTAGATCACAGACAAACCTACTCTTTTTTCAGTTCTTTCCTAGGTGTCTGCTTGCAGTAAGGGTGGAAGACTGATGGCTGGGCCAGACAGACCCTCGGTCTGAGCCGGCACAGCCTTTCTTACACTCACATTACAATATGTTTCCTACACTACTCTGTCACAGGCAGTGCATAAAGTACTTACTCTTTCTTTCTTCTGGCTGTATGAAGTCTATTATTTAGGTAATTATGCTAGGAACTGTACCAAGCAAATGTCTTCCTCCCCTATTGATGCGAGACAAGTCTCAAGACTGATGATAATTCCATTACCTTGCTATACAAATAATGTAAAACTCACGGATGGATATTTTGCATGATCTCTGATTGAAAACAGTCCTGAAAAAATACAACTGTCTCTAAGTCCTTCCTTCCCTAAACTCCAACGACTGTGGAAGCAGACAAGAAGCAATTATTTTGCTGAGCAAACTAAGACAGCGCTGTTAAGCAAAGCAAGGTAGATTTTTTTATTAATTTCTGTACCTAGCAGCACAGGCAGATCTGCTCACAGGCTGCCCTCCCACATCCACACCACCAGCCAAAGGTGTGCTAGTCAAAAGGCACAGGACACCCCTTGTAACTCATTTGCTGTGTAAAAATAATTGCTGCTGACAACAAGGGCAGGAGAATGAAGACAAGAAGATGTAAGGCAGTAGTACAAACTCTGATCTCCTATTCCCGGGGACCTTAGGGCGAAGGGGAACACCAGCCCCTTACAGGGCTAGAGTCAAAGCCCTCTCTTTGTGCACTACATTTTTGGAGCCAATAGGCATTTCTGTTGTTTCACTGCAGGACTTTGCTGCCATGTACCCTATCAAGATGGATGCTCTTAGGAACTACAGCCCTGCTGCCTTTCCTCAATAGTGACATGTCTTCTGCAGGGTCATCTCACTACCGACGCAGATCTCTGAATGCACAGTGTTAAGAGAGAACATCTAAAGGCACAGTTACATCCAGATAATAAAATTTCATCTCAAACAATGTGGTTCACCTGCAAAGATGAACATACACAAAGATCATCATAGCAAAGGCCTCTTGCAAAGACTGCTTTTAGCAGTCAAGTGTAAAACAACAAAGTTGTGAAAAGTAAAACAACAACAAACCCCAAACCAAACAAACAAAAACAAACAAACAACAACACCACCTCCCCCAGTAGTAAAAAAATAAACTGTGTTATGATTTCTGTTGGTAAGTCAAATATCCCATCTCTCTGTCAATAAGCACAGACTTCTTCACAGGCTCTATGCTAATTCCTATGCTGTTTAGGCAATGAATATGTAAAAGTTCAATACTACTTCAGTCGGAGCTAAACAGAAATGAAAATACCTTATGTCTAGAGCACTCTGCCAGAAAACACCTGCTAAAAATCCTCAAATTAAATTTAGGCCTATCACATGCCAGATTACTACTGCAATCCCAAAGTAATGAGGAATGCAGGAGAAAATTACAAGTTTTGGTGCCTTTCCTACTAACCCTCCAATAAATCTGTGAAAAATATCTCCTCCTTGAGATTAATCAATTTTAATCTGCAGAGGAAAATCACTTTCCTAGCTCTGAAAAAACAGGGGTTTTTCTTTCTTCAAGTAAAAATATTCTCTAAATACGACCCAAATTATCAAGTAACTTTGCTTCAACCAGAACTGAATTCTTTCATCAAGTCAAACCTTTTCAATTTGCAGTCATCTTAATGCCACTATGCACATGTTATTTACTCTGGACAACACAGTACCAAATACAATTCAGTCCTAACCTAGTCAGAGTTTTTAGACTGAAGATACACAGAAAAGCATTGGTGCTTCACACTCCCATAAAGCTCTCCAGGCTGCCTGGTTTGGCTTCAAGTGAAGCAACATCTAGTGCAAGCCAAGGAAATACTGTAACTCAAAGACACCGAAATAACTATGGAAACAAGACACCATACAACAACACAGCGCTCCCATAACTGTACTGTAGAAAAGTACCTCTCTTCAAAACTGTCAAAGAATAATCAGAATTGTTCAATAAAATATTTTGTACTATTAATGGGAGAGAAAAACAAACAAACACTAAACCTCTTACAGCTTCAGCAGAGCATGTAATATAACTTTAAAAAAACCCAAAGCTAAACAATTTCAGTCCTCAGGCTTTAAACACACTATTCACATGGTTTCCTAGACAAAATTTAAATCCACCAGCACTTCAATAGTTCCCTAAATTAACAAGCTATACTATTCTAGCAAACTCTGTTCAAAGAATAAAAAAATGGAAAGTAAGTGGTGTAAATTAGGTACTAGCTGAAAGTACTGATGTGTATAAAAATCTAAAAAGTATCTAGAAGTTAAGACTTTAGAAAAATATTAATATAAAATACCTATGAGTACAATCTTTGAGGAAAAATAATGTGTTAAGCCAAGTACATATGGAAGCATCTAAAATTACAAGCTTCTATTCCAACTCCTGGTTATTCAGTAGCTAATCTGCTCTGGAAGAAGGTAACTAAATACAAATGAATTGTTAAGAAAAACACCCAGTACTTGTTTGAATATTTAACAGCTGGAACAGCTGGACTGGATTACTGAACAATGAAATTCAGTGTGCAGTCAGGTAGCAAGGCGAGAAAGCTCCCTGAACAAAGCCATAACAGAAAGAAATAAAAGAATAAGTATTTATGACAATAATTTTTTTCTTCCTTTTAACCAGCTATTAAATCTCACACTAAATGTCCCATTTCACAAGTACACGTGAATCAAATCCACACACCTAGAAGCCACTTTCTTTAAGCCTGCTTTTTAAAGGTGAATGGCTTCTTAATTTCATTTTATAGTAAGAAGATAAAATGGGATTTTTTTTTTTTAAATTGAATATGTTGGATTCCCAGTGTTGGAAGGATGCTAATTCTATTTATTTATTTATTTATTTATTGGTCTATCTATTTAAGAGTATATGAAATCTCAGAAACTTTTTCAATCACCCCTTATCTACACTGGCTGCCATCAGTGAAAGCAAGAAGCTTATCTCAGATATTGACCCAGGATACTTTTATTGAAATGGTGTGAACTTGCTCTGATGCTCTCTGAAATATATGAAAGTGTAGTACAAACACAGCGGCCTGGACCAATTCCTGAGGGACACGAGACTGCAAGATGCAAAGGTGTCTCTAGATGAGGAGTTGTTGGCTCAGCGATGGAGAGCAGTGGGAGAAAAGGAAATAATTTTTTGTCTTTCTGCTTTGATCTCCACAAACTCATGGATCATCTCCCCATCAAATAAAGGCAAATGAGATCCAATCCACCTAATTCACATGGACTCTTTTGCATGGGTATATTAAAACAAGTATTATTCTTTAAATCTTGCTTAAACACTATCTGTCTAATAGAAATTCCATTTGCAAACTTTCAAAAGTATCTTTTTCTTTCCGGCATAGGGAACCTGAGTGCATATTTTACAAGAGCTGCAGCACTGATGTCTGAAACACAGATAACTGGATTCTCTTCTGATCCCCACTGCTATTTTTCCTTGAACCTCCTGATCCCCCGAGATGGCCTGGACGGTCCTTCCATCGTCAACTTCACCAGCTGCCACATTTCCACAGTTCAGTGACACATTTGCTGTGACAAGTGGCTCTTCTGGTATACATATCATTGCAATGTCCAGGTGCTCCAACACCAGGGCTTGAATAGATATCCCAACAGACTGATCACCAGTCAATCAATGAGACCAACCAAGCACAATCCTGAAAAACTTTTCTTAGAGGAAGCCAACACCTCATCAGGATGACCAAAATTTTGGAAAACGCAGCAACATGGAAGACCCTGTCGAGTACAGGCAGTTGATACCGTGCCAAAAGACCCATCAGAGCTGCTCCAGCTTCTCAATTGGAATTCCTTTATGTTCAAGCACTGACTCGCCTTGCCAAATATTTCTGATGTGATTTACATACCTCAGAAAAGATCCCAAACTTCGCAAGTTAAGCCAGAACACAAGCCCAGCCAAAGCCTCCACCTGCACAAAATGTTTATTTTTAGCAGCTGCAGACTTCGGGGAGCCTGGCAACAAATTTGACCTGCAGCTGCTCATCATGCCAATGCTGTGTCAACAAATGGCAGGTAAACATATTAAACAAAGTACTATCCGATTTATTCAATCTACTCCTAATCAAAGAGGAGACAAACAGTGGTACATGTGGGAGACCCAGATTTAGATGAGGCTCCTGTTCACCCATTTGAGAAAGAAATAAGGCCTTGAACAGTCTTATTTAGTTGTTGGCCAACTGCATCCATGCCCATTCATGGATTAAGTTGTTTGTTTACTATTTTACAAAGAAAGTAGGTGCTTAACAACAGTTGTTTCATCACAGATTTTTCACTTCAGTTCACTGTAAGCAGGAGAAAATTAAGCAAAACACTGCAAAAGTCTAGAGGCAACTCACATCCACAGATTTCTCTCCTTACTCCAGTCTCGGACATGGGGAAACACCCTGGGTGCACTGGTGAGATGCTGGATCTGAGTGGCATGTGCAGCTACACAGCTGAGCAATGCCTGAGCTTGCACAGCTTTCTGCTCCCACCAGCAATGCCAAAGCAGGAAGCAAGGACCAAGCACATTGGGGAACTGAGAAGCCCACAGCATTCCTCTCTGCTCTCCTTGGTCATGCAATGGCCTGAGAAGGGATCGGGTAGATCTCTGCTGTGGTAGGGCAAGGCAGGAGGAGACGGTGTTTCTCAGTGGGAACGTAGCAGTGACAACTGAGGAGGGAAAAGACAGGGAGCAGGACAGTCTTTGTGCTCAGGTCTGGGGAGAAGGGGTGAGGGAAGACAGGACACCACAGCTCTGATCCATCCTGTTTCTGAACAGCTGATACACCCTGAGCCAGCACCAGTTTCACCTTTTCTCAGGCCAGAGGTCAGGAGGCACAAATATGTGTGAAAATGAGACCTCAGGTTGAGCCCATCTTGTATGCAGGACCCTGCACTATAGCTAACCCACAAGCAGCTTTACTGACCCAGCCCAAACCCCTGTAGGGTCTGGAAATCACCATTGATCGCACTGAGTCAGCTGTTGCAGCACTCTCAGCCGCTCTTCTCGTGGAGAGGCTCGAGGAACGTCACCTCCCATTCCCAGAGCAAGAGTGTGACAGAGAGGTGAAATATTTGATTTCAGGTAATGGAGAGCCTGTCAGCTGCTCTCCTTTTTTTTTCCAACATCCTTGCCAGATTATTCACAGCTAAATTTAAATGGCGAACAGTTTCACGGGTGAAACAAATACGAGGCCAGGCTGCATGTCACCTTGTTACCTTTGCTGTCTTGGCTAAGTGAGGTAGGTGTTTTAATTTTGCTGTGCTCACTGACGATCAACGTGGCAGTGTTTGAATGGTGGGGAGGCACTACTCATGGCACTTGTGTCAGGCATGGGCTTGCCTGAATGCCAAGGGGACTTGTGATCTGAGGGTTTTTCTTTTTTCCAAGCTGAGAAAACTTCACTGCTAAGAAAGCAGGGATGACACAACCTCCGCATAACCTGATGCCTCTGGGCATATACCTTCAACAGACAGCTAAAGAAAATAAAATCATTTTAAAGCCCTTTATCTGATAGACAAGTTATTATTACACAGAAAGAATGGAAACATCAGAGACAAAATCCTGAACAGTGCTGACTGTCCACAAATCCCATTAAATGAATAAAAAAAAAGAAAAAAAAAGCCAAGACAACACTGAAACTCTTCACCTTTAATCCTGGATTTATACATGTGTTGTAATTAAAGATAAATCGAATTTCAAAGCCATTTGGAATAAAAGGGCAGCTCAAATGGCAGAATTATAGAGAGATCTATATATAAACACCAGTTATACAAATATGTAGTCTACTTAATGCCAACATAACATAACCACCAACAGGTGAATACCCTGTTACACAATACTGACCAAGTTTTTGTAAATTTGGTAAAGAAACAGTACTTCAGAGGAAACATAAGAAAACAATGGCCTAACAGGGGCCAACTGTTAACTCAAAAAGGAAATTGTGAAGAGCCTTCCCTGGGAAACAAGACAGCTCTTTGAAATCCAGTTATGTTTTGTTTTCTAAACACCTGTTGAAGGTATTTTTGGCCACACACCGCAGGTCTGATTTTTACCACCCACTGTTAGTAGCCTATGAAATAATCCATATGTTTTATCATCCTTTCTTTGAAGGATTAGAGGAGGCAGAGGTGGCTAAACATGGGGGAGGATGTTTTCAGAAAGAGACCAGGCAGGTCTCCTGACAGTGGCCATGCAAACCTCCCCCTGATCAGGTCTGGACTGGAAAAAGCTGGGAATGAGCTGGGTTAATCTCAGAGCTGGCCCTCCTTCCAGCAGAGCACCGGACTGGAGCCCTCATGGGCTTCTGTCCCACCTGAGATATGCGGTGATGATACATCCTGAAAGGGGTTGGTGGCCTCAGAGCAGAGTTTGGAATGCCTAGGTTTAGTTTCCAGCTCTGCCACAAATTCTATGTGTTACCCTGGGCAGGGAAACCTAATCCCCATGCTTTCCTTCTCCATTACCTCCACTCTTCTGTTTGCCCGTCTCCTCAGATTAAATGTTGAACTCTAAAAGCCGGGGCTGTGTGTTCATATGGTATTTCAAGCAGTGTGGCTTGATAGGATTTGGCACGTTCATATGCAGTGAAATAATCAATAGTCAGAAAAGTTACATTACAGCATAGCGTGTGCAGAGATGTCTACTACAGGGTCTACCTTTTGTTTGTTGATTTGTTTCAAAGAACCTTAAGGATAATTTTGCTTAAGTATGTAACGAAAGATTAGGGCTAAATCCGTAATGAACATGAAAATGAATAGTCATTATTGTCCTCCTCCTAGTAAAAGTTTATTACACACAAAAGCCTCCTGGAGGCATGGGCAGCTATTAAAATGCCTACACACCTAATTCTGGTTTCACTGCTGAACAAAGCAGTGGGTTTGGGAATCCTTCTGCAAGACCTCAAAAATAAATGGCTGTTGTTTACTGAAAAAAAAAAAAACAAAGAGAAAGGGAAATGCAGGAATTCATTTATGCACTGAAATAACTGCTCCCATTTGTTTCAGTGGATCTACTGTACAACAAGAAGGAACTGTGCCCATTGCCTTTTTCAGCTGTCAGTGACTCATCAACACCACAATGCAACTTACCTGAACTGCCTGCTGCCAAACCCTTGGGTCTTTCTAAATAATCACTGGTTTTGGTGTAAACCCTCCACCACCCCATTGGTGGAGGACACTGGCGTGGCAGGAAACCTGCTGGAAATGACAGTGACAAATGTTCCAGCACTGAACGGCAAAGCCATAGACTCTCTTAAACCAGCCGTTACAGCGCCTATATTTTAATTTTAATGGCAAATCTTATGGAACAGACATGTTGGAAAAGCAATAAATAATAAGTTATTGTACTCAGTCTTTCATTTCTGAATTGTTAAGGAGATTAATGTACTCATCTGCATTACTACTCTGAGCTATTCTGAAACAAAACCCCAGGCAGGGCACCTTCTCCACAACCATGGACATACCAAACCGTGGGCATGTTTTGCCACATGACTCCACAACACATACCGCAGCATCTTGTTTGGATTGTCTTCTCTAAATAAAGGGTGGATGAATAAATAAATTTAATTAGCACATAAGAATCGTCATTATTTGGTCTGACACATAATAGGGGAAATGAAACAACTTCAAAAGAGATTTGCTCAATTAACACAAGACTTTATAATGGCACTAGAATAAGATCTTATCCCAGATCTAAATAGCCTGGATTGCAATTTCTCTCTGAATCATATTGGCATGCTCCTGATATTCATACTATCATTACAGGGATCTGTCTGCACTTCCATGATATCCCTAATCCCCTGTTTTGAATATTTAATAACTACAGCGACTGGAAATCAGTGCACCATACTTCAGAGATAATTACTGTGACAAGGATGGAGGGGCTGTATTGCTGCAGCCTATTGTACTATCTGAACCCACAAACTTCTCATCTTCCCTGTGGAAAAGTCAGAAGACCTGGCTTTGTTGTGGATAGATATGGCTCTGTCATGCAGCTATCCATAGCTGCAGATCCTGAAATGCAGTTCATCAAGACAGATCAAACATAGTGCTGGGTTATGAACTTCCCCTTTGTGCTTATAGTTGAATCAGCAGCCCTGCTTGGCCACATGGTACATACAGGTACATCATGGAAAAAAATTCTAAAATTAAGGAAATTCAGCCAAAAAAAAAAAAAGAATAATCTCTTCAGTATACTTTTGTTCTTGATAAAATCTCTAATAGAATATTTTACAACAGAAAATCAACAAAGCTTTTCTTCAGAGCAGTCACCTCCACGGGGTCTCAAACCAAATCCTGGAAAATTTTTTCAATGAAACCACAAACCAGTTTTACTTCAGGTAAAAGCAATAAGATTTTTCTTAAAGACAAGCAAAATTACCTACACATGGCTAAGATGTTGCAAGCCTTTCTCATTAGGATACTAGCTGAAAAGCAGTCAATAAAAATTTCTGCCATCTTCAATTTGTCCTGCCTTTCTTCAAAAACAAAACTTTTCTTGCAAAAAAAGGAGGGAAAATCCCTCAAAATAACATTTTCTCAAACTTGTAACAAAGTAGAATTATAAAACTGTTGGGTCAAAAAAAAAAAAAAAAGCTTTATTGGAGTTTTCAACACCTATGCCCTCACCCATAAGCAAAGGCAGAAGTCTGCAAAGACAAGAGTTCTGTGCAACACACAAGGTTCCTCTTTTAATGTATGAATCAAATGCCTAATGCCAATGCTCACTAGGGGTTGTGTTCAACAAGAAAACCAGGCAGCTCTACTAGCTGCTACTTTTCAACAACCATAGATATCTATGAAAAAATGGTGTAACTGCAAGAGAAAAACCACAGGCCTCTTTCATCTTAACTTACTGTTAATTAAGCCACTCATATAATTTATTTCTTGGTAATTTTACAAAGAACCTAAGCAACTGTGAACTCAGTTCAAAAGTAGGGAAAAAAAAGCCCCTTTCTTTGAAGCTTTCTGCGAAAGTCTACTGCATGAGCACGGAAAAAATAACCTTGTCAGTACAAAATGCCTTAAAGGAATCTCCCATCAAAACCCCAGCGAGGATGTAGACTCTTGACTGAAAAGAGATCAGTGAAGTCTCTGGAGACAGTATCAAAGGCAGGGACGCTAAGCAACAGCAGATTTAGCAGATCTCTCACTTCCATCTCTTCACTCCAGGATGCCAGCCACCTCAAGAGACTAGCTCACATCAAACAGAGAAAATGATCAGCTATAGGCTCGAAATTAAGCTTACACGGTTTCACAAAAGACCTGAGTGTTTCTGAGAGATAAATACACAGCTGAATTCTGAACAAGGAGCATGCCAACCGCTGACGGCATCCTGCTCATCTCCATCAGCAGCTTTGAGGGGAGCGACAGCAGAGTTCCACACACACAGCACTGAGGATGCTCCCTGGCACCGACTGACTCCTGCTTACACAAACACCTTTGCTTTTTAGTTCTCCAGGTAACTATGCAAACCAAGAGGGTTTGACATCATTTATATAAAGAATGAGGAAAACACAAATTCAAGAGACACTGCTGAGAAAGACCTGTGTGGTTGGACAGAAAGAACTACAGAGTGTGGGGCAGTGAAGGAAGAGTTGTCAAAAGATCACACAAATGCTAAAATAAGGAGCTGCAGTTTCTTCTGAACATGGATCATGCCATAACAGCAACTTGAGACTCATGGGGGATTACTGATTCTTGATAACATTAAAGAATATCTCCTACTTCTAAAAGCCAGTCTATATGCCATCATTTGCAGACACTAAACTGAAAATCTTTGCTGTTAAAACTCAGTGGTTTCAAACACTTAGTCAAAATACAGCTCATTTCGAGGCAAAATTTGCTCTGACACAATGCAGAGGTGTTGTGCTCCAGGAACTGAAAATCTGTTGGGTTTTGGGTTTGGGTTTTTGTTTTTTTTGGTGTGGGGGTTTTTCGGTTATTGGAGTTTTTTTGTTTGGTTGGGTTTTTTTCTGTAGGACTGGCAGCCTTGTCCTAGCTCTAGGTCACAACCAGCACTACGTATTTTCTCAGATAAAAATGCTAGATTTCCTCTTCCATGATTGCACGATGCAGACTGATTAAACATTTGTTCTCTAAAATTGGAAATGTTATTTTGCATCAGGAAATCATAGGGGTTTTGATTTGTTTTGGCTTTCATTTGCAGTTTGCCTCTCTGAAAAATGATACAGGAAGAAGCAAAATGTACTGTACTTGCACTGTACATAAAGATAAGGTCTATCAAAAATCTCTCCACTTATGATGGATAACCTTACACAGCAGGAACAAACACATAAATAGCAATACTCTGAAACTGCCTTCTATTCACATATTCAAATTGTTGTAACTTAGACATGTATATGCTATCTGGAACAGCATAGAATGAAAATGGCAGATTCCACCCCAATCTTCCTCACTGGGAGATTCTGGGTCAGCTGCTGGACAACTGTCCTGTGTCATGGGGCAGTGCTTGGCAATGCTTCCTCCCACCCAGGAGTGCCAGCTTATCAACTGGGGGTGGAGAATTATCAACTGGTGGGGGAAGCGGAGCAAGAAAAGAAAAAGAAAGCAAAAAGAAAAAAACAAAAAGGACAAAAAAAGGAAGAAGAAAGTCTATTCCTTCAGAAGACTGTAAATCTCAGAATTGTTGGCAGACCCTCACGAAGCTCCCAACTTCTCTGCCGGTGAAAAATCCCACACAAGCAGGAATGACTTCCAAACACAAGGTGAATGGCAATGTTTTTAAATATGAGTTTCTCCATGTCTCAGTACCTCAGCTGTAACATGGAGACAATTATAGTGCTCACCACACTGAAGTTTTTTAAAAATAAAAACATCTGTATAACAAACAAGATATGCTAGGATTGATTGTCCCACAAAGGTTTCAATAAAATTAGTATTATGTCAGAGAAAGTTTTCAATAACATGCAATACTCTTCAGCTGTGACACGGTGAGTTAAATCCTAATTATTCACTGTGCTCAGAAATAATTTTTATCGCTCCTTTGATTCCTGGCTTTTCAAATATGCCTCTTTTCTCAGCCGTTTCCTCCAGGCAAAAATACTCCCCAGGTAAAGTAAAAGCATGACATCAAATAGAAGACAAAATAGCAGGGAATGCTGGTGTACAGAGTGGTTATTGTGCTCACTGTAATAGCCTGATGCAAGAGCTGCACAAAAGTCCTGTGATAATACATATACAAAATCCTAGCTCAGACAAAGATACACGCCGAGGCATGAAATAAATGAATGCCTACTACTGAGTTACATCAAGGCTGAATTTTCCCCTGGAGTCCATGATTGATTAATTCCTGTAACTTTGGTACCTGAAAGACAGGAGATTTTTCTTGGTAGTAAAGAGCCTTATAAGATATACTTAAACAGATTATGTTGATACCTTTCATGATGTAACCCTAATGATAATTTAATTGAAAAAGTGCTTTAAGCCATAATAGCAAAGACGACAGGATTTCCTTTTTTCACTTTGACAATTATGGGCCAGTTCAGAACTGCTCTCAAAACAAGGGGGAGGACAAATTTCCAATCAACTTAAAAGAATGTGTCAAATTCTGCGTTAGTTTTCCTCAAGCCAAATACAGAAGTGTACTGGCATCAAAGCCCACAGATTTTTTCTCATCTCTATTCCCAGATCTTTCTTCTTCCATCATGGAAATCACTCTACATTTATCCATGTGCAAGTGTGCTCATTACTGTACCACTTTACACATACTATTCTTGCTACCTGCTCCTCAGATTGAAAAGCTCCCCAGTGACTGAGAAGCCAATGGATAAGGGTACATGACTTTCACCTGTTGTTCTCTATACTTTCTTCAATCTTATATCTCTTAGTGCCTCACATACATTTTTTGAGACGTCATCAGGTTTATCAGATTGAGAGCATGATGCCACTCCTGAAGGTATAGATCACTGTCATCATGTGCATTGGTACCACCGCTTCGCAGACATACTGCAAGAGACAGAATAACAACAACTTCTTGATGGTTTATGTACTTCCTGTAGCCAGCCTGTAAGGTGTACACGAACCAGCACACATGCTAGAACTGCCTCCGCAGGGACAGAGATAAGATGCGGCAAGATGTGATAGGAGTTTGTTTGTAATCCCTGTTTTCCAGGCTCGGGGAGGGAAGGTGCAGCCAGCTGAAAAAGCTGATTTTCTTCCAATATTTTAAGAGTGCAAGCAGGTGATCTAGGTATTTATGGATCAGCTAACCTGGTATTGATTTCAGGCAAAATAACATAAACTCTGTTACAAATGCAATCAGTAAAGAATTAAGGGAAGGTAGCATAACTAATGAAAATCATCACAGTATTATGGAAAAAAAGTCTTATCGCATAAGCTTGGTATCATTACAAGTATGGTTGGCAATACTGTTGGGGAAACAACACGCTTAAAACTACTGTCAGGCATTTGAATTAATTTTACATGACATTCCAATTAAAAATTATCAGTGGACATAATCAATAGAGAAGAAAATAGATTAAAAAGCTGGCTGATCTATTGTAAAAAGTAATTGTAGATGGGAAACTATCAGCAATTACAGATATTTTAATGGCAATTTTATATGGATTTGATCTCATTCCACTGTTGCTCAAATTCTGTCAGTTAAGGGGGGATAAAGTCAATCAATATATACCACCTATGAAACTTTCTGAAAGAACACTACTAGGTAAAGGAACACCCAGCCAGGTCAGTTCCAGAGAGCACAATAATTGATAAAGGAGGCTCAACCTCAAACAACCGGCCTCCCAGTATCATCTCATTTCAAGTTCACACATGTACAAATACAAAATATAGGTCACCCAAAAAGGACACAGGATGCACTTGAAAAGTTGTGACTTGTAGGAATTTATGATCACTGTGGCTGACCAGTTAAATGTAAAATTGCCACTCAAACCAGTCACAGAGAAAAACATCTTTTACCTGTGGAAACAGGGGTAGAAAATTGATAGCTGCAACTGTAAATAATGCTAGTCATGCACTGATGGCAAACCAAAACTTCTGGCACCCAATTCTTTCAAAAGGAAGTTGACCAGTTGAACATGACTCAGAAAAGGACAAACAAAATGATCTGTGCTCTGAGTACTGTGTCATATTCTGAAAACAAGAAACAAAAAAGAAAACAAACACACACAACCAATCAAACAAACAAAAAATAAGCCTGAGACCCGAGGCTATGTCTCAATTTGTTGAGGAGAAGGATAAATTAAAAACTCCTCACACCATCTGTAGAAACAATCCCAGATGTGCACAGCAATGAAAACGCAAGTGGATGAACTCACAATGAAGAAAAAGGAAATACAAAGAGATAAACTACTTCTCATCCCTTCTCCTCTAATATCAGCCTTTTTATCCAGCCACACTCCGTGGCCCAAAACCCAAAGTACAGAAGAAATGACGAGGAGGAGGCAGTGGCACTGAGAAGTAAGTACAAAACAACGTGTACTAAGATATGATGCAGCTAACCCAACATAAGTGCTGATGCTACAAACAGCAGGACATTGGCAGTGTCCCTCCCATAAGTGAGAAAGCTTTCTTTCCCAGCTATTCAGCAATCCTCTGCCTAAGGCATAAACATACTCTTCAGCCATAGAATTCCATCCCTATTTATAATGAAGACAAAAAACTACATATATGCTTGCACTGACTGGTGAGGAAGCTCAGAGCAGTTTCTACCTGCAACTTTCTTTTCCAGAAAATTTATTTGTACTATTGAGCAATCTTTTTGATGAAAACCCTGCAATTTAGTTTGCCTTCTGAAAAAGAGACATCAGCATTCCCTAGGAAGGAAGGATCCAGAGATTCAGAAAACTTATCACCTAGCCACGGCCACAGTCAGGCTTTGGGCACCCAGTGGGCTCTTCACACCTGATTAAACCACAAGGACCTTGTTCTTGGCCACCTTTCATTTTGTTGCTCAAACCCAAGACCGATCACCTACTACCCTCAACCACTACAGCAGTATTGCTTCTCCCTTCCATTCAGAAGTAAGCTGAGAAACAAAATACATATCAAAAATAATACAAAACATTATTTAGTCATGCAATAACTGGATAGATACAAAGGATATCCAAAAGGATAGCTATCCTTTTCAATCTATGACCTAAACATTAAATGGGTACCATTGATTTGCTCAGATAATTGTTTAATTGTGGTCCCAGGTAGGTTTTGTAAGATGACAGAGGAAAAATTAGTTAAGCCCAAGAGAGTGAAGACTGTCATTACAAAGCTGTAACATGAGTGGTCTGGCCCCAATTTCAGGTTTTCAAGCAGTCCTGCATTCCTAAAGACATCCTAAGGTCATAAGCATTATACAATTCTTCTGTTTGTTGTATGCACCCAGAACGTCTTCCCATGGAAGGAATTTAACAGCAAATACTTGCATTCTCAGGTGTTTCCATTGACTGGTGCCCCATGCATTCCTCCTGTATTTTCTCATTTTCATTGCTGCACGTCCGCTTTGTGGATATGCAGCACTCTTCCACTGATATGTAAAAACAAGTTATTTCATTTCTAACATACTGCTGATCTGCTTATCACCCACACTTCTGACAGGGAAATCATGGAGCCAGAGAAATCAGCATAAAGACTAGCATATTAAGGGATGAAAGAGAAGCATTTAGGAAAACTTACACAAGAAAAAGGGACAGAAAAAGACAAGGTTAGATCTAGACACAATGTGAACAGAATGAATATGCCCACAGGGCATCAGAGGATGCAAACAGTAGGTGGTCTTTAAAGCTCTCGTCTTCATTCCCAATAAACTAGAGGTGGCAGCTGGAAAATGCAGAAGGCCTTCAGATAACTACACCACCATTTACCTTTGCTGTTAGTTGTCCCACCACCATATTCTGGAATTCAGCTTGCCCATCTACTGGCCATTTACCACTGAGTAACATGTCCCACCTTCCTCCTCCCTGAACTCACGGCTGCAAGATCCCATCCCTCCATGCCAGCCATTGATATGGCAATTTAGGGATTTAAACTGGCAGCAAACACTTAATTTTTAATCTTCCTCACATCTGGTAGTGGTTTGATTCTCTGAAATGGCTCCCCAAGGATGAAAGGGGCATCCAAGAAACAGAGGCAGCAGCCACCATGGTTGAGGATGCTGGAGCAGCACCAGAGCTCCCAGCAGTCACCAGCCTGGCCATGAGCTGAGCCTCAGCACAAAACCTTGTTCTTAGCATGAGACCCCGTTTTCTAACAGTATCACATTCATTACCTTACAGAGCACCTTCTGAATGAGGATACGCTAAATTTTTGAGTGATCAGTCAAACCCAAACAATCAATTACACCTTTTGTCAAAACTGTTTACGCTTTCACACTGTGCTGGAGTCATTAAGAGTGAGCACTGAGCAGGATTGGTTATTTATCCTCCTCCTCTTGCCCTGAAAGGGAATTAATCTTAAACTTTGTGTTTAATGATCTCAATAAAGGCTCACTGTAAATGACAGCAGGCAGCACCGACAAATATTTAAAAACAGAAGGGCCTCTAAATGACAGAGTTTAGCAACACACAACTGTTCCTCCACATGCACGCCAAGGGAAGCTGAACCACTATGGAAGGCGAGGTTAAAAATGTGCTGTGCACCACTCCAGTGCTACAGAAAACATGCTGTAATTAGCAACCTCTAGAGATTTATTCAAGCTGAGAAAGATAAAAGTGAAAGGAGTGATTCAAAAGCAATTCTTAAAACCGCTGGCCGAGCCACTTAACATTCTCTCAGCATCTACACAGAAAATGCAATTCTTCTGTCAAAGAAAGGTAATTAATGAATCTGTCCTACCCATCCATCGCCCCTCTCAGAACGCCAGCCACCAGCATGCTCCAGCCTGCACAGCGAGGTGGGCGATGCGCCACAGCCCCACACGGGTGCCAATCACACACAGCACCCTCACGGCGGGGAATCATGCTTCAGTGGAGAGTATGTGACTTAGTACTAAAATGTGGTCCAGGGTGGGACACATCCCTTCTCTTGGTCTCTGTGTGGTTCTCAGTGAATCCCTCCCTCTCACTGCTCTGTACCACAGTGACCTTTCCACATGCACCAAAACTAGCAACACGTTTTGCTAGAGCAGAATAAACCAGAATGTTTCAAAGTCTGGTCAGGGTGATTTTCACCAAAATGTAAGAGAGTGATGGGGCTTCGTCATTCAGAGAGGCCTCTGTGCCCAGCCACCTCGCTCCCCCCTGCCATATTTAGCAGACTTAATCTGTGATGTTTGTCTAGGTGGGGTGCTTATGTTGTTTCCTTCCCCTCCAGAGGAAAAAGAGAGTCTGCTTTTAGAAGAATTTTTTAATCCCATTTTAAAACAGATGCAATTTTTATCATTATTTTCCCATCATTCTCACTGCTCCCCTCCATGGATCTCCTTCTACCCGAGCAAAGCTGACAGTTCCCCACAGCAGAAAGCCATGTTGACGGCTATCATCTCATTCATATGCACACTCAGAGCCCTATAAATCTGCTCAAATACCATTCCTCCCCCAGGGCAATGTTTTTTTTTCCTCAGAATATCTACACTACTAGCTGCAGAAATTTCTTCTTCTAATTAACTTATAGGTTCCAAATATCACCAGCTGGAACTGCAGCACACAGCCTGGGCACTGAATGCAAAGGAAACCAGCTGAAGGATGAAGAGTTTTACTATCCTTTCTTTGCTTTGGTGATTTTTTTTTTGTTTTGTTTTCCCTTTCATTTAACATCCAGCAAGTTTAAAACTACTGAACCCTTTATTGACACATGGACAACAAATAACCCATGAGTTGAGTGAATTGAAACTATCCACATAACTCTTTGCTGATATTTTTGTTGGCGTGTCATGTTTACGTCTGAGTCACGGTGCAGCCTGATGGAAGAACAAAGCACAATGCAATGCAACAGGACATACTGGTAAGGTCAAAACACCCATATGACTGTTGATTGACTGCCCACCACTAATTTGGATTTAGTTAATTCCTTCTAAAAGACAAGAACAAAGTTCAGTGAAGGTTAAAGTGCATATGCAGAGTCTAATAATCTATTAACACAACAATCTGCCATATATGACTATGCAATAAGCTGAGGGAATTTGCCAGAAACACTTCACTTTGCAAACGATATTTACAGCAATTCTTGATTCATTACATTCTTTGTATACACAGAAAAGGGCAGTGTTACTCTGACAAGAAGGCTCCTAGACATGAACTGAGTAGTACTAAGGTAAAAAATCAAACCCTAAGCAGCAGCCAAATCAGAAAAATAAGTTTATAATATTTTTTATTTTTGTTGATGAAAACTATTAACTATTGGGGCTGAATTCAGGCAGGCTGGGAAAGAAAACCTGACTTCAAAGTAGCATCAAACAGCAGGGAAACAAAGTAGTAATTTTAATCTTAAAACTTTAAAAACTGTAAAGATCAACTCATAAAATGACCTCTGCCTTTAAACTCCTGCTTTTCAATGGATAGGTTGTGTTTTTATTGGATCTTCTTTATTTAATGCAGACAACAAGGCTGATCTTCATTTTTATTTAAAACGAAAGGCAACTATCAGACAGACATGGTGCTGTCACTGGGAAGAGAGTTAGTAGGCTTCACTCTTCTGCCCATGCCTGTCATACAGGCTGCTTTTTCATTAGCACAAAGGAACCATGCTACACTGCCAGCCTTGCCACCCTCCTGGAGAGAGAACTAGGACCTCTGAGATCTCACAGCAATCTCAAGGAGGAACTTGAAAAGAGCAGGTTTGCATTCCTTACAGCAGTGAGGGAGACCCTGATGTTGAAGACGGTGTGATTTGTGGTGATGATCTTAACCCAGCACCACTTCAAGAAATAAATTAGTTACTGTCTTTTAAGGCCATTCATACTTTGCCCAAATAAGGCTTCAAGAAAGTTACAACTGAAGTTCTTTTGGCTTGGAGTACTGTTTTTGCTGCCTAAATAAGCCCATAGTACACTTAACCAGTAAAAGAGGAATGACACCAGCAAAGTGCTCCTTGTGTTCTACCAGTGTGGGCATACTTTGGATCCGGACAAAAACCAATGTGAATGAATGAAACAAGGTATAGCAGTAAAAAAGTGTCCATCTTCCTGCAGTAACAGAAGGCTCAGTATGTGCTCCTGCAAAAACAGTCGTCATAGTTTATCTTACTGACACGGGTACAAGTAGGCAGAAACAGTTGGTAAAGACCTTACGGGAGCCTTACAGGGGGAAAAAAAGAGGTGAGCGACAAATCACAAGAGGGCCACAATCGTGCTGCTCAGTTCAGTTATCTAGTAACACAAGAGAACAAGAAGCAAAGCAAATGGAGACCAAATGTTGCTCTACCTACTCAAGAACCTTGGTTTTGCTGAATTTCTGTGACGGGGGAGATTTTTTGAAGAAACAACTTGCGTGCAGCATTTCAGCATTGAAAATGTGCAACGCGGCCTCAAAAGCACACTGACGTTTGGAATCCCTTTAGGTTTCCTTGTCTTGCACCTGTAAACTTGGTGCATCCAAAAATCACTCTAGAGAACACTAGCCATGTATAAAATCACATTTCAGAACTGCTTGTTTTGTAGCCTACGTTCCCTTCAATCCTACTAGATTAGCTTTATAGAGTAGTGCAGTCCTTGCTTACATTAGATAGACCCCTGACAACTACATTCCTCCATTTGGCAGTCCCTGGGACTGCTGCAACCTTATGGTGAGCACCTCATCGTATCACCACTGTGATTCAAAAGCATAAGCAAAGCCACCTGCCTGCCTTGCCCCCTGAAGTAAATCTTGCCTTTGAGACAACTCGCAAGAGAAGGATTGTTTTGCTATAGGATCTTGCAGACCAAAGATAATCAATGGATTGATACATGAAATGAAGGGGTTTACTTTTTGCGAGACAAAGCTTTTAAAATGTATTTATCTTAGTCCATGGGACTGAAACAGGAAGATGTATCAGGGTGACAGTAGAAAAATCCTTAAAATTGCAAATTTTGGCACCAAGTTTTCATAAACCCTTTCCCCATCTCCAAGAACTAGGCACTCGGGCAGCAGATTTACAGCTTCCTATTCAAGCCCTCCAGCCATCCATTTAAAGAATCAATTCCTGCTCCTTCCAAACAGAAACACAACCAAAGACAGCCCAAACACACCTCTTTAAAAACACAATCACAAAGTCATAGCATACAGAAGATACCCCCATCATTAACATAGTTATGAAATTGGGACTCTGCATCAATCTTAAGCAACATATTTTGCCTTCGCTGATGCTGAAACAACACAAGGACTGTGAGATGATTTTCTTACTGAGTAGCACCATACTTGGAGTAATACATTACTGGTGGGACTCCCCTGATGATGTATTACACTAATGCATCATTAGAATGATGTTTCACACTGATGATATATTGCAGTGCAACATAATGAGAGCAATAGCTCACTGGGTGCATAATCCTGCCAGAAGCTGTGAGCCTGCAGTTCTCTGACTTCATTTGTAGTTCAGGGTGTCCAAAGACTTAGATGGATTACATCCTCGGATACACACAGCTTTAAGGATGGCAAGAGTCAGAAAAAGGCCAGCATACAGGTGGGTGCAGTTAATTACAGGTTTCGATGGACAGTATGCTAATATCAAGACACACTTTAGCATCTCGTTTTAACACCTGTGCAAAACATCCTCTTCAAACTAAGAAGTGGCTCTAAGCAGAGCTGCTGAAGCTCTTTATTCTTATGCTTGCCTGCAGTAGCCATCATAGCAGATTCCGGCTGCTTATAGCCTTGATAAAAATCCTTAGCTTACATTTTCCATGCCAGATGTCTGTTAGGAGGAGGAAGGCTGGGGAAAGAGGGTGATAGCTTGTTTTTACTCAATAAATTCAGTTTTTTACTCAATAAAAGCAGTTATGTTCAGCTATTTCTATGACCCAGACTAAGAAAAAATTAGGTAGTTTTGCCAATAATGAAGGATTCTGGTGACCTTTCTTCTGACCTTTTTTAACAAACAGAGCTATTTGATCTGTATGAAATTCTAAAAAGACCTTTGCAGTATGATCGCTGTCACTGACGAGAAGGCAACATTTTAAGATTTGTGAACTCTTCACCGTGAAACCATATACAATGTTCAAAAGAGGGCAAACTGATATATAAACAAGGAAGGAACAAGCCAGTTTGAATAATAAAAGAACTTCTCCAGTCTCTCACAGAAACATTAACATTTACAATTGAACCACAACTTCATTATTTATTTAGTTTTTGCTTCAAAACCTTTGGGGTTCTTGACTAAATTTAAATGTGCGCGCGCGCACACACACACACACACACACTCTCTCACAAATATAGCATGGATCCTGTGTGCAATTTCCATCTTTGTGTATTTTTTCAATTATGAAAAACATAACAGTATTTTAGACAACTAAGTAATGTGCTCTGCATCTTGAACTTCTGGTTCTCCAAAGTAACAGTCATCCACGATGGACAGATCAGACTCCTCTCCAGGGAACATCAGCCTCTCTGGTCACAAATTTAAAATACGTGGCTTTCATACCTTTCTCCTGACAACTATAATTGAGAAAGCACAGGGTAACTCAGGAATTGGAAAAGAGTGTAGACACCTCAACTAGCTAAATGATGAGTTAATATTTCTTCCTTTCTTTCTTTTTTTTTTCCCCCTCACATGTAGCCTCTCAGATTGCTTGAGCTATAAGGGCTCTGCCTTGTAGATGTTATCTCCAGCCAGTAGAGCAAACAAGTTGGGAATACAGAGGAAAGAGTTGCTCTTTCCAAGATCTTTCACTGCACCAGAAAAAGTAAAAAAAAAAAAAACCAAACCAAAAACCCCAAACCAAAATACAAAACAAAACAGAAAGCAAACAAAACACACACCCCTCCTCCACCTTACTTTCAGGGGACCACTTTTAATCAGGCCTCCTGCACATCCTGCAATAAATTACGTTCTAAGAAGATAATGCCAGTTGAGCGTCACTCCAACCTAAAGTAGCCTGAATCCACCTGTCACCTGTCAGGGTACCAGGTGTTATCCAAGCAGGGCTGTTCCCTCCCTGTTGCCCAGAGAGCGAACAAGGTCCACAGAAGAAAGAAGGGGCCAGCACAAACCCCATCTTGTAGCTTTCAGCATGCAGCTATGCTGTCCCCAAGCCTGGGAATGGCAATGAAAACTCAGCCCTTAAACAGGCTGCAAGAAAATAAACAAACAAAAAAAGACCAGAATGACTTTATATATTTCCCCCACCAGTCGCCGATGCAAGGGCCAACCACGTCCTGGCCATAAATTCTCAGGCACTAGAGCATTATACCAAGGGAAAGGAATGCCTTTCCATCTGTGTATTTCCCCTCAGGCACTCACTTGATAATGAAACCAGTTAAGGTCTTTGGGTTCACAATGTTATTATAGTCGGATAATATTTTGTTTTCAGCCGAGCCTGAAGAACTCCTAAGTAGTGCAGTACAGGCGCCATACACCTGTTAAGTCCCAGTGTTTCTTCTCTAAGTGGACAAATCTGTTTTAGCCATCTCCTGAGATTTCCCCTCATAGTTAATTACAAAGTGACGACTGTACTCATTTCCTGATCTTAAAAGGAATCTATAACAAATGTCTGCCACAGGTAAGCTTGTTCCCTCTGTCCCTCAGAAACACCAGCAATCCTTCTAGCAGCCCCAGCTGCCCTTCTTCACCCTTTTCCCCCAGTCATCCCAGACCTTCTGCTTCAACTCAAACACTGCACAGAAAATAATAAACTCTTACTAGGAAAGAAACTGCGTGGGCTGACTGAGACTAACATTTTCTACAATAATTTAATATTGCACCTGCTGAACACAAAAACATTGGCACAGGCATCCAGTCCGAGGTCGTCTGCAAGGACCCGCAGTTAACATCAAGATGGACAGACCTAATCTGGCTGTTCTGCAGTCAACGATGCCCATGTAGAGAGCCACCAGGCATGACATCACAATTTTATTCACTTCCTGCATAGGTGTACATGGCTAGAGAGATGAACACATTTCTCCAAATGATTTGGGGAGCAATTTTGTTTAAAGTGATTAACAGACTCACAAAGAAATTTGCCCCTTGTTGGAACTGAAATTCATTGGAACCACTTTCACCCTGTGACATCTATCCTTATATACAATTTCGATCTAAAATATTAGACTGTACAAAGTATCATTGTGCCCTGTACAGTACAAGGTAGTCTGAAATCAGGTCAGGCAAGATAAGTGTTCTGGGGAAAAAATAAGGGAAAAGTAGTCCATCCTAAGAAGAAGTGATACTTCATTGTGACAGCAACCTTTCTTCATGCTCCTCCTAGCAAACTGATGTCTGATCCTGGGCACAGATTCTCGGAAATAGGTCTCCCTGACCTTAGAGACATACGTTAGGTCAGTGGTTCCCAACTTTCCGGACCGATAGCCAATTGAAAACGATCAGCATTTTTCGCAAATCATCACACACACTTACCATCAACCTTGTGATTGGAAACTCAAAGGTGGTGTGACTCAGCAGCATGGCTCTAATGCCTTCTTCATTACTCTTGCAGGATGATCAGCACTGGGTGGACACAGGTAAAGAGCACACCTTGGCTGGAGTCATCTCTGAGAATCTCAGAAATTTAATTTGTTCGCTGCCTCCCACATTTTTACAAGTTGTTTAATGCCATATTCCAGGAGCAAGTTCCCATGTCTTCATCCAGGCATGAGCCCCGTCCCAGACCGTGCTCCCCCTTTTCTTGGCTGTAAAGAACCAGCCTAGCCTTCCTAAAATAACACTTTTGCATCTCTTTCACTGCAAACACAGCATCTTGCTGAAGATGCCACTTTTCCACTTTGAAGGTAAATACAAAGCAATTCCTTCAGCAAGGAAAGAGGGAGCAGAAACATTTTCTATAATTAAGTTTATGGGATTAAGAGCAAAAAAACATACACATAAATCAATGAAATAAAACCAGATGCAACCAGACAAACTGAAGGGACAAGAAAGTAAAGAAAATGATTGAAGGGAGAGCTCCTGGGTGATGGGCAGATGGACTGTGATTGGAAGCTCAGGCAAAGAAAGGGACTTTGGGCACTGGGTTTCTTCTGTGATATAGCTCCACTTTACCAGCCTTGAACAACAGACTTGACCCCAAAAGTACACTTTTCCTCCAAAGAGAAAAAACCTACTAGACTCCAAAATGTGCTCAGTGCATCTGATGGTAAAGGAGAGGCACCAGCTCTCCAAGAGCCCTTGCAGCTGTAGGAACCTCAGGAAAGCAGCTTTAACTACTTTATTAACACGTTCTGAAACACTTTTTTATACACCCCCTCAGAAAAGACAAAGTTTATCAAACAGGGCCACATATTCCTTATCACTTCATTCCTTTCTTACTGGAACTATAACTGTGGAGTCTTCTGGGTAGCCAAAGAAGTTTCATGGGCCCAGAGCTGATTAAAAAGTGGATTACCAAGAAACATCTCTGGACAAAAAAAAAAAAAAAAAAAAAATGCGTGTATCTCACTCCGGTTTTAGTGTTAATGCTCTTCCTATGTATACTTCACTAGGTTTTTAAGTTCTGGGTTGTCCATCACATAAAATTCTCACCACTGTTAGAAACCCCTGGCACACACACAGAGTACTTCAGAAGGACAACAAAGGTTTGGCAAAAGTCCCGTTTAAACTGCCTGCATCAGTGACTCTCCATGTACTTGCACTAGTGTTAGACTGCTTCAGTTAAGCTTCACCTTGGCTATGGAAGGCTCCAGCTTCATCTTGGACAACAAGGTAAAAAATACTTTGGTTATTAAAAAAGTGAAATAGGGAATATGTCCAATACAAGACTTTGGTACTTGTGGAATAAAACTGGACATTTCTGCTGCTTGTGTTATGTGTTTTAATTTGTTTTCCCAAATAATTTACAAACAATGATTCACAATTTTTACTACAAGTAAGTACAATTACCTATTTAAAAATCAAAGCTATTGCGACATGTTTTCATTGAGTTTGTGTGAGTAATTACATATTAAAATGGCTAATATCCCTTCCAATAACACCCTGGCAGAGTTCATTTCTTCACTTCTGCAAGTAATAAAAGTGAGGGAGAGCAAACCATGCTCCAAGATGTTTGGCTGCTGCGTCATGAGGCAGCTGATTCATTCCAAATGTCTGTCAGGTCATTTTGCAAAACCAACCACCACTGATCAATAGTGAAATCTCTCTCTCTTTGGCTTAAATATATTTCTAGTTTTGTTAAACAGGAGAAACTTGCAAATTAGTTGGACTCTGCTGGACGATGCAGCTTCGGGAAACATGTTGTCATTCTGACTGGTTAAGAGGTAAGATGACACAGTTCAATGACAACACTTAATCAATAGTCGACCGTGCACACAGGTTTTGTGAAATAAGCTGCAGTATCCTATTGTTGGTCTTCAAAAGAGGCAGATCAGTCTCCACAGGCTGTCTTGTTTCTAGGCATCCAGGCATTTTTTTAGAAGCCCCAAACTCAGCTTTCCCTTTCTAGGATCCAAGTCTTTCTTCATCTTCATCACTTGGCCCAGAAGGCACATCCTTTTCTCTTACTCTTCATACAACTTCCTTTTTTTGACTTCAGGTTACTTGGAAGAGAGATCATATCCGTCTTTGTTTGAAAACTCTATAGCAGTCTGTGTGTTGCACTGGTATCATAAATAAAAAGCAATAAAAATGTTAGGAAAGCCTTTAGAAAAATCCATGTTATTTTTACTATTACTCATGTTGTTGCTATTTAAGAAACAATGCCAGGAAGATCTAGGACTTGAAGGGGACTTATAACAATTTTTGCAAGAATACACTATTGAAACTATGATGTTACTGACAGCAAAGTGTTTTGTAAGGTGTACGGGTTCTCCCGCTGCTTTTTCAAGTGCTTCTAACAGATGTTCAATTTCAAGTGGTCTGCAGATACCAATAGGCTGATGGTTCTGCAGGAATCCGAGCAGCAGATGTGCCCTGCACTGTGTTTTGCTATTCCCTTTATGAATCGACATGTCGCCCTGTGGGTTTATAGCTAGTTAATTTTGTAATGACATCACTATTTCTATACTTTTAATGATTCTCATAGGATTTAATTTCTCAAATAACAGAACTCTTGATCCTAGAATTGCTATGTGAAAGCAATATATAATAAACAGATTTCTTTACATCATACAGTTCTATTTCCCACCATATGCCTTCGCTGACAGCTTTTAGGTAGTGCTGGTATGCATGTGAATTCTTCCAAAGACTGCAGATTTACAGCATGGCCTAGTTACAGGGCTCTAGACCGATGTCTGTGCATCTCTCTACAGGATCGTTACCCTCAAACAAGTATCGCTAAGTGGCTGGAAGAAATGAGGATAAGAAGAGAATAAGGATAGAAAGAATGGGGATTTCCACTGGCTCTGCTGTAGATGCTAGGTATCACACTCCTGTCAGATGCTGTGGTCCATGGTGGATTAACGTTGCAACTTGCACGGTACCCAACTGAAATCACAATGCACAGGAAATTGCACTGCCTTTTCCACTGACGGTGACCTGATTGTGACAGGACAGCACTCCAGCTTTTGGCTTGGATGCTTTCAATCTCAGAAGGGAGCCAAGTTGTTTGCTCCCCCAAATGCAGTTGCAGAGCTTGTTAGAGCCCAGGGGTTTTTGGGCAGAACCTCTGGTAAAGCTGCGGGCTGCACAGAGCAGCCACAGGACACCACCTTTCTTCCCTGGAGTAATCAGTGCTGGTAAAAAGGGTCTTTCTTATTTTTAAATACAGGGAGGAAAAAGTGATGCTATGACAGCTGTATTTAAAGGACTTCTCACATTTCCTTCATAGAAACTAATTTTTGCGTATTTGAAATTGACTGGAAAAAACATCACAGGTTGGAAGGGGTTCTAGTTAAGTATTTATGTTATGAAGCCTTGAAAGACACCTGAAAACTTTTAGCTTTTAGAAATGAGAACTGTATAAGCATATATTCCCTCCCACCATGTTATCTCAGACAGTATATTCCCCACATTACTGCAAATGTCAAAATTCAGCTTTAGAAAAAGCCAGCTTTTAGAAAGTGTCTTAGGTCTTAAATTTGCAGAATTAATGCTATCTGCTCTTACTGATCTAACTGAGGAATCAAGGCTTTAATTTCTAAGAAGTGACTACACAATTTTTGCATGTATACAGGAAAAAGTGATCTCCAGTTGTGATCACAGGCAGAGTGTCCACAGTCCTCGCAGGAGCTGGGTGCCCATGCTGAAGTCTGAATCCATCCCTAAAAAAGATGAGGAAATCCATTCTAAAAGGATGAGGTAAGTACTTTCCTGAGTTTTCCACAGTATTTCCTTTTTTTTTTCTGCCCATCTTTATTTCTTGCAATTCATATTTCTTTTAAAAAGTTTAAACATATGACGCTGAGGAAAGCTAATGTTTAGGTTAAATCAAATTTGACTGGCCTTCAGCACTGAAAAATAGAAAAGACTAAGCTCCACCTGGAGGTCCACACCTATTGCTTGCACGAGTTATCTGACTTCCATCTTAACTGAAGCTATAGGCAAGTGTGTTGTGCAATGGCAGGCAGCACGCCAAGCCTACAAACATCTCAGAGTAGTCTGAAAACAGAAGCACATTCCCCAGAGACATGGAACACCACAAGCCCTCCAGATCTCCCTCTCCTGCTCTGCTCTGGGCTCCTAAGAAATGCTGAACCAAACTCTTCCATTGCCTGAACTCACCATTTCTCCCCCAAAAGCTCCCAGTCATGACTTTCAGCTGCTCTCTCAAACACCTTGAACTACGGGATGAAAATCATGCTCAACTTTGCTCCTCTGGCATAACTGCACTACTTATACCTGTGAAGCCTGTTTGTGCAGGCACCTAAACATCCTTGGGAGCTTTCCTTAGAAGGAAGGATCGCCATAAAACTGCAGGGCTAAGCCAAGGGCACATTCCCTTCATCCAGCCTTCTTCAGCATGGAGGCATGGCCACACGGGGACTTCCAGTGCATCTCCAGCACGTCCCCTCCTTCAAAACCTGAAATACTGGGCAAAACATGCCCCCTGCTACCAACACGCTTCCCCTACCTGAGACCATGAAGGAACAAACATGCACATGGACCAGATGCCGGGCATGTTGCTCACTGCGCAACCTCGAGGTACTCAGATACAGCCACCAGGAGCCCAGCAGCCCAATCCTGATGAGATCCACTATATATAGGGTATGACTACTTTCTAAAAATGCATTATCTAGACAAAACAGTTGAGTATCTTAGGGATGCAGGTTCTGGTTTTCCGAATATTTCTGATATTTACTCTGACATTTCCTCTGAGTAAGCGTGGTGTTTTGAAAGGAAAAGAGTTTTCTGTTGCTTAAGGCCAGTCCTTCCTGTTTGTTAGTTTATCCCCAATCTAAGTTTTCACATGAATAAAACTGTTGCTTTAAATCTGATTTCAAACATGTGGTAAAGGCAAATCTAACAATTTTATGAGATATAGTTACTTTTGTAGAGGGTGAGTTGGCCCCAGGGAATTTTCCTTGACTAGATTTATCACAAGTTTTTTGAACCAGATAATTTTGTTTGATAGCACATCTGGCAGCATCATAAAATCTTGACGTCCCAAGCTATTACACAGGAATTACTTTTGTAAATCATTTATGAATATTAGTAATGTAGGCCTATTCTGGGCAGTAAGAAAGGAAATGGAGTGCTGAAGGACAAAGGAAGGGAAAAAGGATTCCCTGCCCTTTTGAGGCTCATCAGACAGGGTGGGTATTTATCATCTTAAATGGGAAACATGCTGTCATTGATGTAGCTGAAAAGTCCACATAACACAACTTGTCCCCCATATTCCTGAAGTATGTAAAAGGGGAAGATATTCTAGCTGTGTAAAATCATAAATTGATTTATCAAAAATCTGGCCCTGTCCGAATCTTAAATAAGGCTTCCCAATTAAACACTGTATATTGCCAAAAGTGTAGTAAACACAAACTAATAACTCAAGTAGACTAAAGGAGGAAAGTTGTACCAAGGTCAGCACTGAGGCAAAATAAAAAAGCACATTTTAGCTAAAGAGAAAAAAAAATTAATAAAATCCCCCAAACTCCATGGTGACATGCCTTTTGAACACAGCAACATGACTGAATGGAAACTCTCCATGCAAAGGACATGAATAGCTGCTAAACATATGCCTTCAGACAGAAAGCTGGCAAAATTAAAGCTTATGTTTACTTTTAATATCATGAACTATCACACAATTAACAAGTTCAGAAGATTGCCCTGTTGATTTGAATTGAAAACACACCAGATGCTGAAATAACTTTGGGTGCCATTTACCTTGCCAAACCCAAAGCCTGGCATTATATTCCTTTTGAACAATATACTGTGTGCTTCATATGCCATAGATGAATCAACACCAAACACACCATCACCAGCTGGGTGGAGGAGCAACAGAGTGGTCAACCAGTATGACCTGGAAATAGGGGACTAGAACAAGCCTTTCACTCTTCATTGCTGACGTCTCCAATATTGGGAGCTACTGGGTGTTGTTTTTGTGTAGCCAGAGCAGAGAAAAAGGACATTTGCAATACTCTGCAGAAACATGTTTCCAAGCTTAGGTAAGAAGGCATTTTGCTGGGGAATTTCCTTGCTTTGGGGCCCATAAGGAGGGAAGGAGCAATTCTCTGACAGTTCCTATTTGACTTCCAAACACCAGGCTCCCTCAGACTACAGCAAGTTTACAAGGGATACACAGAACCATTATGAAGCACGTGCCAGTATTACACCGTGCTCTCCCCCTGCCAGAGCAGACAATTTCTAATTTTGGCTTCCTCCCAGGAACCAAATTCCTGTCCATACACACCCAGAACAGATTTCTCATAGATGAGCAAGCTGCCTGCTAGAATCCAAGGCAAGCTGCATCCACAGGGTGCAGAGGACCCACCCCGGCAGGGCAGAGCTACAGCAGGAGCCACCAGTTGTGCCAAGTAGAGAGGCACTCCGGCTTTTTTAGAAGGCAGGGACACTGAAAAAAGAAGCTCTAACATGAAAAAATAAGTGGAAATTTTTGATAGTTTCAGATCAACTAGAATCAGAAAACGACAGTGTAACACAGTTTAAATAATCGAAGGATGGATGCTTTCAAGCCGCACAAGAGCCCCACCAAGAAAAAGCTCACAACATGAACAAAAGGAGGAACTGGAAAGAAATGGTGACTTCCAAGGTCTTGAATGATATCTACAGGGTATCATCTGGACATTGCTCCTCAGACTTGCCAGCATGAGGCAACACTGGCTGTAGCTAAGAAATCTGATATTCATGTTCTGTTTATCCCCCCCTTTCTGAATGCAAACACATGTTCTGTCTTTTCAATAAATATGGACAACATATGCACTGAATAGGTACATTGAAAGTCATCTGTTAATTGCAGATATGTGTAAATGACCACACAGCAAGCCTTCCCAGGGAGACAGGGCTGTGAAAAATGGGAACAGGTACAGGAATATTAGAAGGTATGAAGAAAATTCAACAACATAATCAAGCAAGGTTGATTCATATATTTTTTTCCTAATTCAATATAACTACTATAATATTATTTTAGACAACTCCAGAGTGCCAAAGAGTGATGAAGGGGTTTTTTTTATTAGTCCATTACAGACAGCACTTCCCCTAGTAACTATGCTGATGGAAGAAAATTCATCATGTACTAACCATACTCCAATCTCCAACAGAAACATTCCCCATTTTGTGAAGTAAAGTGAGATGTGGGAGTCCTTGACCTTCTGAGTAATTAAGGGAAACAGAGACATTCTTGTTTTTATTAGAGACCCACTAAACTATTTGAAAATAATTTGAATAGCTGGAGAATTAGTGTATTTGCCTGTTCATGAGTAGTGCAGATAGTTTAGAGTTCTCTTGGGGGCAACACATCGTAATGAATATCTGCTATTCATATTTAATGCAATCTGCCAAAGAGTGCTTTTGGGAGGACTTTCTGTGTCAATATAATGATTAACAACAGGACTGGAAAAGTAAATGAATTCCTGCAACGGGTGGGGCTGGCAAAAATATCTTGCAGTACTACACCAGTAACACTGGATTTAACTGTACTCTTTTAATAATACCAGTGGAAAATCTATTTCCCACAGGGAAATAAAAAAAAAAAAAGAAGCAGCAAACAGTCTTTAAGTTGGAGTTCAAGTGGTAAATAACCTGCATTAACGAAAGGAGAACCAATTCCAGCAGAAAACAATACCCAAAACAACAAACTGCTGTCCTGAGCAAGTCTGAAAAGCCTGAGATGCAATACTGACTACTAAATATAGTAATTAGTATTTACATAGCACTACCCAGAGGTAATGTTATAGTTAGTTCCTTGTCTACCTCTTTGAGTTCCTCAGATGATTCCATACATTTTCTCATACTTAGAAGATTTACATAAAACAGAACGTAAAGGCCTTTGTTCTCTACAATACACTTTTAAAACACCCAAGACAGAAAAACATGGAAAAGCTTGGCTAAAATACAATGAGTGACCTTAGTATGAATTTTTCTCCATGACATCCCAACAGTCCTCTAAATAACACATTTAGATTTTTTTTTTTTTTCCTAACGGTCTGGATGAAGCAACCCTACTAAGTTTATATAAATTCCAGGACATTCCTATATCAGGATGGCTGCTTTTCCCTGTCACCTTACCAAGCTACTCCTATTCCTCCCTTGCAACAAATGAAGACAGAATAACAAGGATCCAAAGGTTCGTGTTGGCAGCCTAAGGACCAAAATGTGGTGGAGGGGCTAGAGGTAAAATACCGGCTTGCTCCCACTGAATGCCCATTTGAGCAGGATGCCTGAAGCAGGATGCTCAATCCAAGCAGAAAAAGAACAATTGCCAAACAAAGTGTTTTATTATTTAGTGGCTCCCACTGTGATTATTGTCCAGATCCTTTTTTAATTTGATCTAGGATACACTCAGGGATTCCTTTCATCACAGCATCAGCTCAGATTAAACATTTTCCTCCACAGTCTGCAGCTCTTATCAACTGGCTTTGTTATGTAGTGGTCTTTACCCACATTAAACTAATTCTGTAAAACTGATTCTGGTGAAGTAACATTAGAGAAACCAGTTTTACAAAGATACTCTACCAACAAGCAGCAGGGCTACATTTTCCCCCTCCAGAGATTTGCCTGTGAAACTGCAACATCTCCATATGCCTTGCAGTTCTTTCCTCACCAGTTTTCCACTCTCTGGACGTACTACAATGATCTGTGTGGCTTTTACATACCTTCCTTCTCAAATTTCAGGTGGTGCTTCACTTAGTTAGTTTTTTTGGGTTTTTGTTTTATGGGGTTTTTTTAGTTTTGTTTTCTTTTTGTAGTTTGGGGTTTTTTTAAGACTCATTTTTATAATTAGTCTTTTTCTAGAAATTAAAATTTGCAGTTACATCCACAACAGGTGTTTTATAAAGAAGGCAAGCTCTTCTAAAGTTGGTATTCTCACATTGTGACAGTTCCTACTGGTCTCTGCCAACAGTCTTATGATGACAAGATGAGCTCTGGCCCTTCTTCCAGGGCTGATGAAGAGTGGTGCCACTCAGATACCAGAATTGCCTGTGTGGCTGCTATTCTCCTGAACCCAAGATGCTTTTACTTTAATAAAATATCATATAACAATATTTGCCCATATGCCCATATTTATTTATTCCTCCCCCAAATATTTCCCAAGTGTTTTGTAACATGTCGGGCTCTGCAGGACTTTTGCCTATTTCCCACAGCTGGTCCCATTCTGTCAAAGAGCTGAGCCCTCTTGGTGTAGGACAGGCTGGCATATGTTCCAAAAAGCACAGGCATGCCTGCAGTTTCACCTTCCCTTACGACTTCTAAATGAGCTAAGAAGTTACTTCCTGAAACAAGCTCAGCTATGTAGAAGAAATTCCTCATTATTAATGCGACCAGGGAAGCCTGCAATACCACCTGATCTCAGGAGCGGAGATGTCTGCTCTTGTGCTCTACAGGGTAATACAGCGGTAGGTAAATCAATTGGACTTCACAAAAGTAACGATCTTCTTCACCGTGATCTCGTTCGGTGCTAATGCACAGTTCACGTATACATAAAAGTGACATTTTTTCATCTTCTGACCTCCTTAGCACTGTGACCAGACCTCTAATTATTAAGTATTTTGCACTATGTATCTCGGTATAAAAACAGAAGCCAAGTTACAGGTCACAGAGGCAACAGCACTATTAATATCAATGAAACTAAATCACTCCAACCTAAACGTTTATAGTAAGCCCCTTGTGCTCACACAATTCATACATCTAATATATACTGTCATCTGTTTAATGGGACTGGAGATACCTACCCCAACTATAGATTAAGATAACTTAATGCAACTTGATATAAGGTTGTCTGCCATCGTTAAAAGTCTAAAACCAAGACAGAACAACATAAGATAATAATATGAACGCTTAAGTGGCAGTAACTTTGAACAAAAGCTGTTGAACTACATTGTTTTTAAAAGATTACAGAGATCTTTATAGCATTCCTGTTATGTAAAATCATTTCAATTGAATTTTACATGAATGGAAAGAATCTGGAAGATAAATAGTACAATAGCTTCAAGCATGTAAAGAGCAGTGGTTTGGCCAAACTTTAATTTCTTCAGGACTTTGCCAAGAGAATTCTATATTCTTCCACCACTCAGTATAAGTTCTAACTTTATTAGAGGCCATAAGTCATACTGACCTAAGCCCTTGCGTGACTTCATTGGGAAAAATAAACAATCAAACAAACAAAATCCACAGTGAAGAACAGAATCCAGAACCATAACCCAAAGCTCAACCTGCGTGCTTCCAAGAACTTGTCTCTGTAACTCCAGCAATATAAACCTCAAGCTCAAGAATCAGAAGTCTACAGGTTTCCAAACAAGCCAGTCTTGCCACTACAGATATGAAAACAGAGTAGTACAAACCAGAAGAGCCATCCTGCGGTGGACTGTGTCAGAAAAGAAATTCTCACTCATCTATCATCACAAGTCATCATCTTGCTAGTTTTAGACAGTATTTTCAAACACTATCGCCTTGAGCTCGCACAACAACTGAAAGGCTTTCATGCTCAGTCACAGCAAGCCAGTGCTCCAAAGCACCTGAACAAAAATACTGCCCTGAAAATGCTGGGACCCAGGCATAAAGACACAAATCCTAAGATTCAGAAATAGCCCCTTATTTTGCATATTAACAGAAATTCATACTTGGCACTACTTTTCTGAGAGGCTGAACACTGACTGGCTTATTGATCATTAATAATGCATCTGCAACATAGTCTTAATTCCACAACAATAACTCATGAAAAAGAAAAACTCTGCATCATTGATCATATACATTTGGTATTTACCAATGTATGCCTCAGAAAAAGGCATATATATTATTAACTAATAAAACTGTTTCTTCAACAGGTCAGTGTTCTTGAAGTATTGAGGGATATATTCAGGACGGTAATCTGATATCAGACAGGATAATTTCTGACAGGATTGGAAAACTGAAGTTACTTGTAGACCTTCTGGCTCAAAGTGTTTTGTTTTTCAACTCCAATAAAGATAAACACTCTGCAATAAAACAGGACAAACAAAAGCCTGACCCAATTATACTTCTTCCCATGTGTGACTACATGAAATATGCCCACACAAGAGGAAAACAATTTACTTTAAGACTGTCCAATCTTCCAACATATGTATGTAAGACATGAAGCCAGAATTAGCATTAGGCAGCAAAAACCCTATAACTTACTCTTCTGAAGTTTTATCTTCACTGTGATTTCCCATTCAAGTTTGGAGCTGAAACTTTGTGTGATTTTGGTTGAAAGATGTATTAGGGACAATGCTATAACAAGTCTCCTTTGTCTCTAGTAGAAAGTGCATTTGTTCTGCAGATGTGCTGTTTAGTCAAGACCTCATACCGAACAGTCACAGCAGTGTATTTAGACAAGCACCTTCAACAACAAACTGATCTGCAAACCTGTATACATCTGGGTTTCCTGGGTGCTAAATGCATCTGTCATCCACTGCAAAGGCCTCCAAAGATGTATCTGGTCTGTGTGATGCTACTTAAAGAGTTTATACCTGGGACAGCTTTGTTTGGAGCCACTTAGACACATATAAAACTTAAGACCAAGCAGAAAACTTGTGTTTGTCATAAGGCAATGGAAAAACCTTGCCCAGCTAATACACTCAGCAGTGCTGCATGTAGAGCTGTCCCCATTTTGGCTGGAATAGAGTTAATTTTCCTCCTAGTGACTGGTAGAGTGTTGTGTTTTTTTGATTTAGTATGAGAACAGTGTTCTAAAGCATAATGTTCTAACTAAAGCATCACTGTTTAAGTAGTGTTTACTCTAAGTCAAAGGCTTTCAGTCTGCCACTGAGGAGGTGCACAAGGATAGCTACCCAAACTGGCCAAAGGGATATTCCATACCATAGAATACCATCCTCAGTATATAAAGTGGGGAGAATTGGCTGGGAGCTGCCAATTGCTGCTCATGCACTGGCTGGGCATCGGTCAACGCATGGTGAGCAACTGTAGTGTGCATTCCTTGTCTCTCTTGCATTTTATTTATCTCTCTCTTTTTGTTGTCTCCTTTTTCATTACAATGATTCTTGTATTATATTTTATTTCAATTATTAACTTATTCTTATCTCAAACCATGGGTTTTACCTTTTTTTCTCAGATACTCTTCCTCATCCCTCTGTAGGGGCGAAGGGGTGTGAGTGATACTTGGTTGCTGTCTGGAGTCAAACCACAACAGAAACTCCATCATAGATTCAAGGGCTCATTCTGTAGCTCACAGCTACCAGCTGTCCACTGGGCTGCTCTTCACAAGCTTCCCAGGAAGAAAACAGTTACTCATGAAAGAAAACTAAAGCAGTATTAATTACTGTACAACTTAAGAGAATTCTGTACTGAGGAGTCATAGCTGTTCATGAATATAGAAAGACTAAATTTTCTTTAAAAATTGCATTGGATTCTGGAGCTAATACAATAATGCAGGATGTGCCAAAATCTATAGCAGGTTTTGTCACTCTTGGTTTCCACAGCTTCGCTATGTCATACAGTGTGTTTATTTTTATAAAAACAAGATTAAGTGAAAATGGCATTTCAAAACAAATGCATGCTCTTTGCTCAAGACATCATAGATGAACAACTGCAATTACTCTTAAAATAATTTCAGGATGAACACAATAAGTCTTTGTTAGAGGAGAACTGGTCAATAAAAGCTATTAATGCCAAACACTTACTTGCAGGTGATGGGGTGCTGCATCCGCTAGTTGGCTGGTGACTCTGGAGTCCATGGAGAGAAGGCAGTGATAGTCCTCCAATGACTGGAGGAAAAAGTAATGGATATGGTGCTGCTGGATAGTGAGTCATATGTCCATTCACAGTTGGCACAGGACATGTACGGCTACTGGTTGTCATGATAACACCTCACAGTGGACAAATATTATGTTGCATCACTCCAGGCCAGAAAATATATACCTCAAATTATAAATGAACAGCGCTGTCAACTCTGAAGGTGCTTCTTGAGCTGGATTATGTGATGAAGAAAAGGAAATTCACTAGATCAGGTCCGTCCTATATTTCATTGCTGCTTTCTACTGTTCTCTTTTCTAGGACATTCTTGCTCTGCAGACTGTGGGTAAAAAGTCTTTTTACTCTTGTATCAGGGTGCAATTCAGTTGCTTATGCAAATGTTTCTCTGCGAGTACAGTTGCTCTCTACAGATGCATGCTGACACAGTCTGAGGGAAGAAAACAATATATTGATTAGAGTATACTTATTTTTAATATATACACATAGAAAAATCTTTTATCCCTTTGCTGCTCTTGCTAAGTCATATTTATAAGTATCCCATGAGATCAGCCTGAAGGTTACCTAGGGGTAAAACTCTCACCCTATTGAGACTAACAGAACACCCATTAACTTGATCTCCCTTCCTGACGTGCTGCATCAAAAGCTACTTCTGGTCTGATGCAATCTTGTTTTGAAAACTGCCAGATTTGAAAACAATGCATCAATAATTACCTGAAATACTGACACTGGGGGAGAAAAAAAAATCAGCTTCTGAAAAATTTTCCTGCGTGTGAAAGCTTTCAGTTTCCCCCTAGAAGCTCCAGAACAAATGGTACTGCGGAGGCTCTCTATTCACTTCAGCACTGTGATTCAAGCAGGGCACTGAGGCACTGTGTCTGAGGGGGATTTTATATTGGGCTGTTAAAGCACTAACTGGTTTACCAATGGCTGTTTTCACAAAGAATAGTTAGTTTATCTTATTATCGCTTAGGAGACCTCACTGATTGTTCTTTCTTTTTTCTTTTTCCTTTTTTTTTTTTTTTTTTTTGAGAGGAAGGGGGAACTGCCCAAACAAACAAGCACTCATTATTTCATAAACTGGGTGAGTGACTGACATGATGGCAATACGGTGCTCCTGTGCTTCACTAGGGAACTTGCATGTTCTCATTACCACCATCTTCAAAGTCATCCAGAGCTATACACACCTTCCTCAGTGTTTCACCCAAATGACTGTCGCCTTTCAAGGGGTCCTCCTTTTTTCAGTCTCTGTACCAAAAGCCTCAAGCTGAGAATGGGCATTTCTTTTGATATTCTCAGCTGTGAAATTTGCTCCCAACATAGCTGTTTATATACAGCAAATGGCCGGTAGTCTTTGAATCAACCTGCTTGTGCAACACCAGTAAGTGCTACCAGCGTCTTAAGAGATAATCTACTGGGAAGGCTGCAAGCACTCCATACTGCAAACACTGCTCATGCAGTTACTCATGCAGTACTCCAGGCAAAAGCTGGGGAGTACTGCAGCCAACTCCTGAGCATCACCCTGCACAAGGAGTTACTCATCTCCTCCAACACGTTGTGTTCCCTCCTAGTGTGGAGGGAAGACAGTAGGAGCCACAGAGCAAACTCAGCCATCCAAAAGCAAGGCAGTCCATGGCTGCCTAAAGGCTTTATTTCCTGAGACAGCATACTACACTCTTGCATCTGCTACAGTCAGCAATCAGTAACCACATCCAGAGCTATATAGCACTTTTATCTATAACTCTTTGAAATTATAGCCTGAAACCAAAAAGCAAGAAGATTTTTGGGTGGGAAAATAAAGGGAGAGGTAAAATGATGTGTCAAGGTCAAAAAGCAAAATTGATGCCAGAGGAGGAAAACATGACAATACAACATTGACTATCAGTACTCTACTCAGTGTAGTAGTTGTCAGTAAGAATTCAAATGAGCAAGGAGAAAAAAGAAAGAAAACCAATCCTAGATGCATATGTTTGCCTGTCAGAGAGCAGCGAAGTGTTTCGGCTCTATGTGGAATACCAGCAAAGGTTACCAGCTGTGCATGTTTTCAGACAGCAGTTTCTGCTGAGTGCAGCCTGCTTGGGCATAACAGAAATATAGCTTGTAAGTATTTGATAACTGTGTAAATTATGCACAAAATACCTTTAATGGTAATGGAGGCAGATGTATCTAGAGATGAGGCGTTAAGGGGGGATACAGTGAGCTAAGGCACAGCTGCTGACCATGCCAAGCTCAACGACCACGTGCCTGGAGACCAGTGAAACCAGGAAGATCTTTTGAGGGAGCCTCAACAGCTAAAATATATTGACTCATTAAAAACACAAAATGAGATGAACCATCGCTGACTGATGCCTGTTTTACCTAGCTAAGGCTTTATGAAGCTTAAGAGACAAGAAAAGTCAAATATCAAAGGAACATGCAAAGAACTAATGTTTTCTAAAGCAATACCCCAAGAGCCGGCAAAAATACTATACTTCTAAGTGTTTGCAAAAAAACTAAGAGGGGAGGGATGCTGATGAATACCAGCCCTAAAAATGTGTGCATTAAATTAAACACAGAACAAGGTCATCTATTTTTAAGTGATGTAGGGCTTTGGAACTAAAATTTGTCTTATAAAACTATCTAATACCTTCAATTATATTTCTATTAGACAAAAAAATGCAGAGCTCATCATAACTTATAAATGTTCCCAGAACCACATCAGATATATTTGCATATTTAAGTGAAAAGGATTCAGAAAAAAAGCAACTCCTTCAGGACAGAGGGGAAAAAGGGCACTCGGGGAAACTCTTTGGTCAATTCATTACTGGAGGATCAAGATCTGTGATAGACCTGGTGATGACAAAATGCAGCAGTGTTATAGCTCCTCAGTGTGCAAATACATATATCTAACAGTACCAAAACTATGTTCTAATCCTATAGTTCTGCATGCTATATTTATACACTGAAATTGCTACCTGAAAGTGAGTTGCTCTTGCCTTACTCAAAAATCACCTTTCTTTCACTACTCATGGCTGGAAATTTCCTCCAGGTAGCTGTGCTGGAGATAAGCCTTCAGGACTTGTTCCTCTCCACAGTTCTTCAGAGCTTTTCTCTCCAAATACAGGCAGAGAGGGAAGACGGTGTGAAAGGTGTGATACTCCATTTGACTCCAGGTAGTGTTACTTGGGAGCATCAGGCTGTTACAAATGTTCACACAGCTGAACATCTATACAACGGTCAAGGAGCAAATTACAGGCAGACACCTCTGTATCAGCAACTCCAGCTGCTTGTAAAGAAGCAAACAGCACTTTTCTTCTGTGACTTACAAAGAGACTTCCCTTGAAGAGATTACAGACCCATCACCTCCATCACTGCGCAGCAGAGGACATCACAAAGTAGAAACTGCTGCAGCACAGGAAACCCAATGATCAGTTGATCCCATTCACATCAGTGCCTTGGCACAACTCCCAAGGCAACTTTCAATCATGTATTACCAAACTGACACATTCATGTCCCTGAATTCACTGATGAAGACCCAGCACTGGACATTAGCCACAGATGGCTAGGCTGCATGTGATTTCCAAGGTGAAAACATCCCTTTTACTTAACTAAACCTGTACCACAGAGCAAAACACTGTATGGGCATCAGTTTTGAGAAGGAGATTTTTCTTTGTTGTCACTTGCTATGGTAAATACCCCCCTGCTGAAGTAGCATGTCCTCTCTGGACCACAACACTTGCCCAGAAGCAAGTCCCATCCTTTTCATGCCATGTGGACTTTGAACATATCCTCCTCTGGCCTACACCCGGATTTTCTTGAGGAAGGAGCTAACAAGCTTACCCTAAATGGGACAGGAAGAGCCAGCTACCACAGCTGAGGAGCAGCTCAGAAGAAACAATCAAACTGATTGCAGGGTGACCTTGATGGTTGATGACCACCCATTTTGTGAGGCAGCAGCATGGATTTCTGCCCTTTAGACAGAAGGCAAAATCTCCAGAAAGTGGCTGTCATCAAGGCACTTCAGAGAATTACTCAGCATATGATGAAAATCCTCTTCCATTAGACTGTTCCTGAGTACAAGGCCCTTAGTACAAGCAGGATGGAAAAGGATCATACAGAAAAGTTCCTTTGAAGGTTCACCAAGAGATGATCACACTGTGCACTACTTTGCATTGAACAGCGGCCAATGACTCTGACAGAACATATGCCTCCTCCTTTTAGGTTTTTATAGGCCTTTTATTGACTTGACTTCAGTGATAAAGCAGATGGCCACAGGGGAAGGAGGCTACAGTAGCTCTAGTGCAGAGCAGAATATTTATCAACTGCAGTTTATGCAGCAGGTGTACTCATCTCTTCCAAATTTCTTCTCAGTGTTTGTGCAACTGAGTAAAAGTTAAAAAGTAAAAATTTTCATGTATAAGCTCCAAATTGTACTGGATAAACAGTGACCCAATGTTTCCTATTGTCTCAATTTCCTGTGCATTTTGCACAGGCTTTACTACAGAAAACAGCTTTGCTCTTCAGACATCTGTCAGTTCTCCTGGAATGTACTAAATGTATTGAGCCTCATTCATTATATTGCTATTTAGCTTACATTTGGTAACAATATTTGGTATTACTGTAACATAGCTCATCCTTCTGAATTTTTCACTTGGATAAGATTTATTTGAATTCCTAAAACCCCTTTGCTGTTACAGGTGACTTTGACACACATCAACAGCTGGACTGGCAAGAAGCCAAGGCAGGAGGCTTGGCCAATAGTTCTATGTCAGTAGGAAGGTTACGCTCTGTCCTCCCTTCTGCCAAAACCACCCCAATTCCACATTCCTCTTCCTCCTCTCTCACTATCCATAGCAGGGAATTAAGTTGTCAGCATTGCAAGTAAAGCAGAATTTTTGCCTTTCTTTCTTCTCTCACTTCTGAAAAGGTCAGTGGGGAGTTCTGCCCTACCTATAGCAGTGTTTGAAAATCAGCAGTCATTTTAAGATATCCACAGCGTTGGCACCCAGAAAACTTTCAAGCTTAATCCACCATTCCTTCTGCCGCAGCAAACTGCTGTTGGTCTTCCTTTACAATTGGGGGATGAAACCAGGAATGCAGGAGAGGCACGCTGACGTGAGGACATGCTCTGCACAGAGCTGGGTGCTGGGGAATTTCCTTCTCCAAGCCCAGCAGTCTGCAGTGTAGCTGTCCCCGAAGTTTCCAGGGTCATGGAGGAAGTCTCTTCTAAGTTCATTTCCCATTTTCCTGCCAACACAAAAAATCTCCCCCTCTTAAATCTTAGGCTAAAACAGGAACCTCTGGACTGGGAGGACAGCCTGGGCAGCAAGGCAGGAGGGGCAAGTTGCTCCTCTCAGAGCAACAAAAACAGTTGCAGAGAAATTTTGCATGCAAAACCTTTCAATAATATATGACATGTTTTTCCCAAGGGACAGAGTTGGTGGAGTCCTTATTTATTATGTGGCTTCAAGACATATTCTAATGCTGTTTTCAAAAGAAGTCAAGTTTCAAGAACCCTTACTGTATTTAATGTATAGTTTGTATTGAAATCCCTGATTATGCATATGCTTTCTATTATGCTGGCTGATGGTGTTGCATCGAGCAGTACTGAATAATTCAGCAGATTTAGCACGACTCAAGTGTAAATCAGTCAGACACAGTAACACGATAACCACACTGCCTTTAAACTCTAAAAATGGATGGAAACTTTTATTTCATAAGGAGGCACACTCTGTTCTGCACCAGTTCTCACTCACTACAAGATGTTGCATTTTTGTTTTCTTAGCTATCCAATGAGATTTAATTAAACAATAAACTAGTTACCTTGGCAGAAGTAAAAAGAAAAAAAAAAAGAAAAAAAAAAGTCTTTGGAGTGTTATGTTTCCTTTATTAGCATAGTGATGTGAAACTAAACAGAAAAAGCAATCTAATAACAAACATTCCTTTGAGAAGGGCTCTGGGAGCAAAAGGACATCCACTTATTGTTCAGCCCATCCCATTGGTCCATATACGGCAATAAAGGTACAATAGAAGGAAACAGGAAACAGACTGGCACATCTGCATTATCTTATTAGAGGCTAATGGATATCTGAGAGGAACATGCATCTGATGCTGAATAGTCTGTACCAATCTCCGAAGCAATTACTCTTAATTAGTGGATTCTGTTTATAGATGGAACTTAGTGTACCCTTCTGTATCAAAGAGATGCAGGCATCTGGAGGGAGATATGGTTTTCTTAAAGGGAAAGCACTGCAGCACAATGCGAGGGTTGGGCTGTTGGGGGTTTTTTTTGCAAATAAAAGCTCTCTGAAGCATAATATATTCTACTGTATTATTAATCAAAAGAGCACGATGGTTTAAAAAAAGTAAAGGAGGAAGAAAAAGACCATACTGTTAATCTCAAACTCCGAAAGTAAACACAGAAAGCTAATACTCGCATATGAATTATATGACAAAACCCACTTTGATGATAAGCAAATAAACAACCGAACCTAAAATTTTCAACCGCTGGCCAAAAAGCTTAAAATAGCAGCTTAAGTCAGAAGAACAACATCTGCATTTTGTATCTGCCAAGTCTGCAGCCAAAAAAAGTAAACCACTCTATATGACCAGATGCATGAATAAAAAAGAAAATGCATGAAACAGAACTTCAAAGTCAGTTTATTGAAAAGCAGATCTGCAGCTCTTACATCCCATAACCAGAATTGTCATATATTTTCTACTTTAGGTGCAAGACTTATGGAAAGAGGGAAGATAAATTGTTGTAACAAAATTAAGACACTCTTACTATGACACTTTTCCTACATCTTGGTATGCAAGATAGCTGTCTGCTGGGGAACTGTGAATTCCTTTTTGTCATAAAGCTGACACTTGCAAAATGGGTTTCTGTTTTATTTGGGGTTTTTTCCCCCCAACTTTGTTAAGAGATAATGAATATAATTAATGCAATTGTTGTTTATTTGAAAATACTATTGGGAAGTATAAAAAGGAGGGGGAAAAAAGCTTCTTTTTCTCTTCTTCCCTGAACAGCTATGCTTCGAATTGCCTGCATTGCAAATACACACTGCATATGCCTGAAAAAGAGCAAATCTAAATCTGAAAGGGGAAAAGGAAAAAAAAAAGTGAGACACAATGACACCCATTTATTTACACACCATACAACAGTACCCTGCTGTGCCAACTATTGATTTTAGTGGAACTGAGAGTCCATGTTGGAGAGTAGCAGCTGTGAGTACACAGCCTGAATCCTCATATGGGAACAATACTCCATAAGCAGAATAACCTATTTCAGCCAACCTTCATGTATAACATCTAACATTAAAAACACACAGAGCTTACATTTCAAAACTTGAAAGGCACTATGGTTATTTGTTCCACAAAGGTTCAGAGGAGTTATTAATTCATTTGTGCTAGCACAACCAAGAGGTGTGAAGGATTGAAAATCCATGCTTCACGTCTGTTCTACAGATATGTTAATTCTGTTCTATACTAACCATATTTAAGATTCTGCCACTGCATCAGACAATTTCTCATCTTCTCCTGTTGTTTGCTGTTTTAAACGGCTGTTGGTAACTGAAGTGTGGCATGGTTGGGTTTTTTGGTTTTCAGGTTTTTGGGGGCGGGGGGGGAGAGGGAGGGGGAAGAGGGCAGGGAGGTTGGTTGTTGCTTTTTTTTTTTCCTACAGCTATCTGCATTCCATGTTTCTTTCATTACTCAGCAGTTGCCAAAACTATACTGAGAGCAAAGATAAATGGTTAGGTCAGGTGATGGGGTTAACAATTTACTGTGTGTACTGCCCTGAGAGCCAGATATAGTAGAATTGGCTCATGTTTATGTACAGGATGAGAAGTTGATTTCCTTAGCAGTGGCTTTCAATCACCTCTGTAAGGGACTCTCTTCCAGTTTTCTGCAGAGGATTCAAAGGCCTTTGAATACATTTTGTGCTGGTATATAGGACACTCTTCTTTGTAACTAAATGCATTCCTTACTTTGTCACATTCGAAAAAATCCCAAAGGACAGTCAAGAAAAAAGTTCTCTTTCATCTATGGAAACCAAAGGAAAGGTAACTGAGCTTCTTGCTCCCCAAGTTTAAGTGAACTTTTACACTGATTTTCCTCCCTGAAATTTAAAAACTATTTCTTAATGCTTAAAATTGCTCTTCCAGTGTCATCAACACTTCTGTTCTTGCATTGTCATCACTGTTGTTCCTTATTAATGTTTAAAAGGATGTAAAAGAGTAACTCCATAGTGAGAGTATCCTAAATGAGAGACTATCCCATGTGTTGCAGAGGTTTAGTAGATCAGAGATTTGCCAGACCAAACCTGTGGGTGTTTTCTGCAGATTGAACCTCTGTTTCCCTCTTCCTTCCCATCCACAAAACTCAAAGGAAAAACCACACTTCTCTCAAACACAATTCAAATGACCCACAATTAAAGCAGCACAGGATAGTTAGCAAAAACCAGCTCTTAGAAAGCAAGTTGGTCCTTCAAGTCACATATAACCAGAAACTCCAGTATGAAGATTTTCCCACCCAAAGTGCTGTGCCTACTGCTTTAATTCTCCAACTACGTTTTTTCAGCAGGTGTCCTGTGTTCTTCACAGTTTCTCCCTACAGTTCAGAAAAACTAGACTGGACTTAGCAATTGAAATTATCCTTCACTGTCCTATGTGTCCAACCAGACTGTTTTGTTCCTAGCTGCTTTTATGCAAGATGGCAACCATGAAGGTGAAAAATGATCATTGACAGGACTAAGGAATCTATCCTTTGGGTTTCCCCATCATCATCAAATCAAGGCAGAGAAAAAGAACAACAGGTAACAAAGGTAAGCAGCAACCAGTGCCAATACACTTCTAAGATTTAGGAAGATTTACATAGGCCAAAAGGGAGCACCTTAAACTGACGGCATACTCAACTACCCGTAAAGGAAAGGTAGCATCTATGATTAAGTTCAGAATGGGACATGCTTCCTGCCCAGCAAAAAGATCTTCCACTGAAGATCTTCCCCTTAACTGGCAATTAATTGGTCTTTAACCCTGACTACAAGGCACCTCAAGACAGCATCCCATGGATTCCCAGCCAAAGCAAGTTTTTGTGAGAAGAGTTCTTGGAAAGAGGTGGCAAGCCAGAGGAAGGGAATCTGAGTTATCAAGGAAAACTACCTCCTGCTGCCTATGTCCAGTAATGTCATCCAATATCTTGGGTCATGCAGACATTTACAAGTATGCCAATCGCTTCCGAAGTGGTGCTACAGCTAGAAGGATATAAGGAATCTGACTGAAGCCTCCCCAGCATGCTCTCAGAGTGCTCATCCTTAACCTTCTAGCTGATGAGAAACATGTCATGGTGACCAATGGCAAATACAACACTTACCATCACTGCAACTACTAAAAAGGTCTTATACTGACTGTTTATAACTTTTAAGAGGCCTCCGAGATCAGTAAGAGGGGGTCAAGTGATGTTATTGTTTTGGTGACAGATGGAAGATCCCTAGTAAATGATCGTGGCCTGGGAGTCATTACAAGAATGGAGTACTTCATTTGCTCAGAAGCTGAAGAGGGAAGCAGCTTGGGAGGGTAGTTCCTTGACAGAAAAGTACATCTTTTTGGGAGGCCAACACTCTATGGTCACAACATGCACTGCAGAAACAGGATGACAAGATATTTCCTTAAAGGAGACCATGAAGAATGCAAGACCAGTGACAATTTTATTGATGAAAATAAGTGGGTGTTGGTCTCAAAACCCCAACCAGTGAAGCCAGGAGTCAGAGACAACGGTTCATCAAATGCTCTACAAGTGGCAGATACAGAAAACATCAGTTTTGAAGGCTATGCTTTATCTGTACATCAATGTAGGTGATGTAAAGTCACCACAGGCTTATGTTGGGAAGGCACAGGGCAATTTAGATCTGCAGCCTTTGCTGTCAGCCTTTTGAATATGACATTGCTAGAGATGACCATCCAAGCACAGAAGCAAGCCTCATCCATCTGTTCAGCCTTGGAGTTAACTTCCTGAGAAGTCTTGGTCTTGGCAGAACCATCACAATAAAGAAAAGCAGAACACCCTCCCGTTCCTGAGGTCATTTGGGTAGTAGTCCTCTGCACGGACCCATATAGGCTATCTTTAGTGGCACTAAGGATAGAACCTAGTAGTCAAACTGATCCAGCCTGGATGTCTAGCCACAGCTGCCAATGGTGGCATTAGACTTGCTTTCTTCGCCAAAGAAAGGAAGAAAATGTTCTACATCTCCAATTTCCACTTTGTTCAATATCTGGACAACCAGTAAATACAGATCTTTTAGTACCCCACTATGGCACTGATGTGCTGCCTAGAAATGCACTGAAGGGTCAGTGCAGTATGTGATCTTCACACACTGTGGAAAGAAACAAAAGGACTTCAACAGTCACCAAGATAAACAAAGAGGAAAATAAAATTTCCGTTTAATTTGGGAAACGTGCACCACAGAGGGAAACCCCACCTCAGCTCAGCACACTTCACTTTGTAAGTCACACAGAGAATAATCCTGCAAGAGTCCACTTAACTGCAAAGAAAAATTCTGCTATCTGGAGTAATCTAAACTCATTGTTAGGATGAGCACGTGGATTCACTCACAAAATGAATAATGTTTATTCAGGAGGCTGTCTGAGAAACCTGAATAAGGACTTTGTAAGGGATGTGCCTGAATTGTGAAATGATGTAGGCTTCCCAATCCCCCAGACAGAGCTGGGAGGCAAGGAGGTAGGTTCAATCTGTTAGCAGTCCAGCTTTTTGCATTTCAAGGCTGGAAGTTCTACTTCCTCTGAGCTAGAGGAGTTTGCATCCTTGCTGCATCCATTTATCAAGTGAGAATGGTGAGCCAAGTGGAACAGGGGGAAAAAGAGGGTTCAAGCACTGGTTGTGAACTTTGTTTCTGAAGACTAGTCTGTTGGACTATAGGTGCATCTATCATCTTAATATCATAGAGGTGTGGACGCTGTGCTAACACAAAATAACTTAACACATATAATTTATCACCTTTAGTTAGATACATCAAGTCTAGTAGTATATCTGCTGAAAGGTTCTGTAATTCCTCTGAATTATTGGAGTCTTCTGTCCTACTTTACCCAGAAGACAACATTTCTGCTGTCTACGTCAGGCTTCTGAACCTTCACTTATTACATATCACAAGTTTCAATATATTCCCCGTAAGACTCCCTGAGGGTCAGGAGAATATGCCAGAGGGCTGGTGGAGATTATGAACATCTATTTTAAAACCTTTGTTCTCTGCAGCTCCCTGTCACAGGAACAATAGGGTAGCAAAATTAGGAGCAAGCACAGCCGTTAAGTAGGAGGGGACAAAGCCATGGAGTGGATCACAGAACAAAAATAGCATTTTTATTGTCAATATTTTGCTTAACAGGGAGCCAATAAAGCAATTGCAAAATGCTAATAATATGCTGAGATAACACTGCACATGTAAGCACCTCCAGAGCTATCCTCTGAATCATTTCAAAATGTTGCAAAAACTTTATAAGTCAGGTCATAAGGACAGAGGTGTAATAATCAATCACGGTACCCACAAAACCAGAACATCTTTTCCACATTCAAACATTCAGAAGATCTATATCCCAGAATTGTCTGCTAGAGATGCTGGACCGATGGATTACATTGTCAGAAAGACCAATGACCTTACATTTCACTTCCAAAAACAACCTAACAGGAGCCTAAGTGCTGACAAAATTCAAGGAGACTTGTGTCATGCCCACCAGTCTGCAAGGTAGGACTCCTGATACAACACAGGTATTTTTGCAGTGTAAGCAAGCATGTGAATTAACTGCAGAGCAATCATTTCCAACAAGCTCTTTTCTGAAAGTATCTTTCCACTGGTAAATATGAGACAACTTTGCCACTTCTGTGGGCAGAGAAACCAGCCTAAATTACTTCATGTTCACTGTGCAGAAAGAAGTTGCACACAGACTCTTAGGGATGGAGGCAGGTAATATGCCACCATGCAGCACTTAGACCTGCCCGATCCTGCTGTCATATTTAAGCATTTTAGCCATAACCCAGACCAAACACTTATCAGGGCTGCATTTAGCTTCTGAATACAGTGGGATCACTAATCTTTCAGCTTCACTGGCAAACTAATGTATTAAAATTATGAATTTTTAAAACATTCATAGAAGTAACAATGAACATTTTCATAATTACCTCACGAGATATGGGTTAAGAGTAAAGCTCTCAACAACATTTGGAATCACACAGGAGCAGCTAAACTTGACTAACAGTGCCCAAGATGATGACTCCTGTGGAAAGATGATGTGGTTCAGGCAGTACTTCCTCCAGCAAGATTCCAACCAATTCTAAATCACCACAAGTAGAACAACAGCAAAGATATTCAGCCTTGGCAACAAGATGTCCCTTTCTGTAACCCCCAACCCACACACATATCAATAAATGTAAGCCGGCAATGTTCTCAAAGCTCCCAGCAGCACCTTCCCGCTGTGTGCCAGCAGTCAAGCCCAGTATGCTGCTGAGAATGAGCCTGCACAGACCCATCTCCTGGTACCAACAGCACCATCTCTGCTGTAGTAACCCATCCTTCCTTTGTGCTTACCAGTCTGAGTCACTCTGCCAGGTACTTTGCATTTGTGTAATAATATTATATGTATGCATTCTATAATAATGATATATCCAGATCTAGACAACTGGGCAGGTAAGCATTCCATACCACTTGTTATATGTCTGGTAAACATCCTTCCCCACTGCAGCACAATGACCTTACCCAGGCTCTTCCTGCATGATTTTCAGGACAGTAGCGCTTTACAAGTCAGAATCCAGCAGCCCAACATGCTACAAAGAACACAGAGGAGGGAGAAGCCTGGAAGCCCAGCTGGGTGCCCAAGGCTGGTAAGACAATCTGATTTAACCACACAAATACCAGCAGCCAAGTATAGCATATCTTGGAATTGGGAATGTCAAACCAGACGTGTCACAATAGAGTGCTTTTCTAACAGTAGCTGAAGTTTCTTCAACAGATGAACATGTTAGGTGAGCAATTGAATTCATCCCCAATAAAACAAAAACAAAGAAACAAACTAACAACCACACAAGAACAAATAAACAAAAACCCAAAACAAAACAAAAAACCCAACAAGACAACCAGGATCTTAATTACTAATAGAGAGCCACTCAAAATCCACTCATGTCTTTTGTGACTATAATCAGGCCAAAAAATCACTAAGCAGAATAGTCCAGTCAGAGATGGTTTAAAGGTACATGTTGATTCAAGCACATCCCTCAGTATTATCCCAATTGCATCCTTTTTCTAGCTAATGCTGTCTGTACCAACTGGGGCTCAGACAGCTGTCCATTAAATGGGGTCTCACAGAGTACCATATGCTAAAGCAAATCCAAAGTAGGCAGAAAAGTATAATATGTGTCCTCAAAACAATGCATGAGCAAGAGAATGCAATAAACATGCTAGCTAATGGAAATAACCTCTCAAATTAAGTGACTTCTGCAAAGCCTGTCACTTCCTTTATACAAGCCACGGTTCTTGAAGATATTCCACCCATATGGCTCTCCAGTTCCCAGTGTGGAGTCCATGACTGCAGGGACCGTGAGATGAAGAGAATCATGTTGCTCCGCACTGCATAACCAGATTTATGAGGGAGAGGGAAAGGGATCAGAAGTTGGAAGAAAAAAGGATCATGTCGTGTACAGTCACTGTTGCTTGACTTGGTAACAGATGCGAAGATTCCCCTTTCATGAATGCAAATCATATGTACGCTATCCAAGATTCACAGCAACAATAGTCTGAAAAAAACCCCACCTCAGCCTATATAAATAATTATATAAAATGAAAAGTAAATTGTGACTAAACTGTGTGGAATACTTAGATATTCAAAGGAGTACTACAAGCAACATACCTGACTGAATGACACATGAAAGAATATTCCAAGAACAATGATGCAGAGCTCTAATTTATCGAAAGAAAATGATCAAGAAAAAGCACCCTCTGGAACATTCCTTTGTATAAATAGCTGCATTTACAACATGGACTAGGTTTCATATTCATGCAACCACTATGCCACTGTTTTTGCCAGACAAAAACGTGTGAGATTCTTTTTTAATAATATACATCAGACATTAGGAGATATATACTCCTACAATAATAATGAGAGTCCAGGTGTTAAAGAGAACCATAGGATCTTGTCTGTTTTAACACATTTTATAAGCACAGTAATACACCTAGACTACAGTTTTACCATGTGTGAGCTATGACAATTTTTTGCTGTACGTGTTTGAACATTAATGATGGGCCTTAACAATAATAATAAAAAAGAATCAGGTATATTGTCTTTATTATGAGAGCATAAGGGTTTTGAAACAGAAATATCTATTCTCTTGTACAAAGAGGAATGTAAAAATGTAGCCCTTGTGTGTTAGATCTAAGCATCAAAGACCAAATGCCGAAAAGTAGAATAATATGAAAATTTGAGAAATGCTATATAGTGAGTACTTAAATTCCACTCTAGCATTTGATTTAGTGATAATCCTCCAAAACCAGTTCTGCATCTGATAAACACAGGTTTAAGATCCAGTTGTTGACACATGTTAAGGAAATGAAACACGTTCTCCCTATATGAAGTTCACATTTTTCTGGGTGAAACAAAGCACACTTGTAGCTCATGCCTCTAAGGCACCTTTTAAAACAGTAAGGAGAACTGAAAGTCATCTACATGAAGCAGTATCATCTGACGTGCTAAAAAGATCTGAGTTAAATAGTTTGACTGTCACATCCACTCTTAAGCCTTTGAAAAATAAGAAAATCAAATTTAAGATTTACACATAAAACTCAAGGCATACAGTTCCTTGACATGACAACTCTGCTTCATGTATCTCACTGCAGATGTAGGTTGGTTGCTTACTGAACCTCTTCAGCTCAAGCAAAATAGAAGGACCTCTAATAAACTGAGTGAAGGTAGAAAGTTGGGTTCCCCAGAACATCACCAAAAGTGACTGATAAGAACCCCAATAATAATAATATACTGTCCTTTAAGAAATTCTCCACTTTTAAAGGAGAAATAGAAATGGTAGCAGGTCCGGCAAATGGTAATAAAGGCACCCAGTTTGCATCCTTCTGAACAGAACCCACAATTTAGCCATATACCAGCCAATCAAAACTACTTTGTCCCTCAATTTTTAAAAGCACATAATTCTGAAAAATTATGTTACTCAATGGTCCTGAATATTACTGAATAGCAAATGCATCAGATGGGAAGCTAAACTTTATAATTTAAAACATGCATACACATAAAAGGGGAGTGGAAAAAAAAAAGACACACTTCTTCAAAACAACATACAAAATTATATAGCAACTGTGTAAAAGCTTCTGGACAATTTCTTTTTCCTTGCCTCGAATGGAGGGTTTATTCCAGAGAGACAACCCTCAGCAGACAAAGACTGCTTGTAAACATAGGAACAGAGGAATTGCCATACTGGGTCAGATTAATAGTACATTTAGTTCAGTAACCTCTTATTTGACAGCAGCCAGCATCAGATGCTTCAGGGAAAGGATGAAGAAATCTCCAGGAGAGCAATTACAGAAAAAACTTTCCCATAAAATTTCTTTCCAACTCACATCATCTACTGGATGGCTTATGCCCTGTAACAGGAGATTTTCTTCTCATCTTTTTGTTTGGTTTTGCTAGCCTGAATAATACAAATAACACTAAATAACACTCCAAGCACTGTGGATATCTTTTATATCTATAGTCCATATGTTTTTAATCCTAAAAACTGTTGTCCCTAGCAGAATTGAGAGGCACAGAGTTTCAAAATCACCAGTTGGCTGCTTAAAATAATATTCTGCTCTGCTTTTAAAAAACTCTCCCGTTTTCCCTGGATCATGCCGCGTAGTTATAGGACCTAGCATAGAACAGTAAAAGAAAAGTGAAGTGGATATAACTCACCTTCTTCAAGAGTCCCTCCTGCTTTTCTCCACACAAGAGAAGAGTCTGCAGTGACTCTTCAGAAAGCAGCTTGGAGAAGGCAGAAATGCCTCCAAAATTCCTTCCCCTACTCCAAATGTTTCAGGTTTCCTTTAGTACAAATATTAGTTTCTTTGTCATATTTACTTGTTATCTTAACTGCTAGTATAGACTTCTTCAAATGTCACCCTTCTAGTTAACAACCTCCTTGGATTTAAGGGCAAACACTTTTTAGGGCAGGAAAAAAAATCAATTCTTGAATAACAAGTCAAGAATATCAAGTCATTTCTCTAATTAAGGCATTGACTTTCTACTAAGATTGCACTAGAATTATCTGCATAGTCACTTCTATGTTAAACTCTAAGTAAATATTAGTAAAAAAAACCAATTACATCAATTAATAATAGCAGCTGACAGATAAACACTATCAAGGCGACTCCATTCTCTCCCCAGACAAACACAATGCCAGATTCCAAATGAAGGCAGAAGGGGAATAATATGGACACAAGCTGTCCAAAACCTGTATTTGCATCTGCAAGTAAACACTTCAGCTCTGTAAACACCAAGCCATTACCAGCCTACTTGCCACCATCTCAACTGGGCCACAGCAAGCTGCTAATGGGGAAGCTGCAGGGACACTGGCTCTCTTTGCAGCATGTCCCATCCATTGACCTCTGGTTGGCTTTAGGGTCACTTGGAATTCATCCATGCTGGCTGAAGTCTGCAGGCTATCTCCAGGATTTTTGGAGAAGGTTGAACATTCACAACTTTTCTTAATACATTCACACTGTCCATGTCCATATGTCTTCATTTGCAAGTCAGCTCAAGCATGGAAACGACTAGAGCATGAGCAAGTATTAGACTAAATTATTTCAGCAATCACATTACTTTTGGTAGACTGCCTTTTGCCAAACCAAAGCATCTGCATCTCAGCAATGTAACTTCCAAATATAAAAACTTTTCAAAGTGTATGAGTTCACAAAGGTCTGGATGATGGCAATCCTCCAAACATTATTGCTGCAAATAACACTAGCATAAGCAAATCAGCTCTCTGAAACCAACTCTTACAGAACACCTGAGCAAGGAAAGGCTAAAGAGAATTTATTTTTTTATTTTCATTTTTGAACAAATTTTTAAAGATTCATTTAAACAAGAATAAAGAAACATTAATAACCAAAAATTCACACACAGTGTGAATATCATACTTTCAGGTTCCCTGGTCTCATTTAAAATTACATTCATCCATTTAGTTCCCCATATCTATAGTCAAAGGACACAGCAGAAACTCTGAGTCTGGTCACTGCTTGAGATTTGGGCTAAAAGAGGAATTAAATGCACAGAAACTGATGCTGATGGAGAGCTAGGAAGACTCACTTTTATTCCACTCATCTCTTAATGCAGGACCTTCCAAACAAATTCAATGGAAAGATTACATCACGTGGGCAGATAAGAAATGGAAAGAGGTCTATGTCTCAGGACCAGCTCATACCCACATGTGATCTGCCCCTCACAAATATCAAATAAATACAAGGGAACCCAGCACAGAGAACCCTCCTCCCAGGGCTCCTGGTGCTCTTAGGGCTGACAACTCAGATAAGCACTGCTGGACATCTGCAAGATCTCACCATTAGTACAAAAAAGCAAATACTATCACCTTTCAGACAGAATAGGAGGGAACGATGCTCCTAAACTGAACAGAGCTTCTCAAAGTGTCTTATGTACTAGGCGAGGTGGAGTAAAACGGATGCATTCAGAATTTTACAACCCTCACTATAATATTTTTCTTTACTATTCACACAACTTAGGAGGAACTTATTCCATGATCAACAGAGACCCAAAACAGCAGTGTTGCACTATCAGCAAAGTGTGAAAAAGAAACTCTAGATCAACCAGCTTCACTGGGATGTCTCTAAAAGGGACAACATGTAAAAAGTGAGTTCAAAAGTACTAGAAACCACTTCTGAGCACCGTCAAGCTGGCTGAAATCTTAAGAGTTTGGGGGGAAAAAAGAAAGGAAAGTGTTGTGACAAGTAATCTAAACAAATGTTAAAAGTGAAGTTTGACAAAGATGAAATATCTGCCAAACACCCAAAATATAAATGAAACTGCCATTCAGCCAGGGCCAAATAAAACAAGACGCAGCCAGGCAGTTTCTGACAGAACAGTAAGGGCATTGTTAGGTCTTCTTATAAACCTTCTTTCTTAATGCAAAAAAAAACAGGAGGGGAGAAAAAAAAAGGCACACCAGTATGTGGCAAAATGCGCCTCCATTTCAGTGCACACCTCAGGCTCTCTGTATTTATATGTGAAAAAAAGGGGATGGGGGGGTTTGCCCATGATTTCTGCTGAGCACTGGGGTGCTACACATGCTGGAGGTTTGCAAGGATCGGAGCAGACGTTGATAGACAACAGGGAAAGTCCAGCAGGAGGAAGGAGAAGGTTTGGGGGAGTGGTAAACTCATCTGAAACATTTAGCAAGACTTTAAGCCTATTTGATTTCAAAGGCTAATTAGCATTTTGAATAAAGGACCTCTTCACTAAACATATAACCACCTCATCCTTCCAGTGACTGCCAAAAATCCAAGGTTACAAAATGAACGTACGTAAGGTCTTTATACTTCTAATGAACAATAAAACAATTTTCCCCATAAATTTCCTAATAAAGAAGCAAAATATAGCACAGAGAGTATGATGCCAAAAAAAACCCAACCCAAAAAACCCAACTCATAAACTCTGCAGCTTTTCTGAACAGTATTCTGATCTTTTCTGAAATGAACAGTAAAAGTAGCATATTCCCCACTACAAGCTTTATTTTAGGATCAAAAGGATAGAGGAGTCTACACATTTAATTAACAGAGAGAATACAAAAACCCATTAATGGAAAACAAAACACATTTTATAAAAAAGTACGGTATAAATGTTACAGAGAGACACTCATGTGTGTTGCTCTGTTCATGGTAACAGTTCAAGAGGAGTAACTTCTGAAAGTGGTGTATTGACTTCCAACTTCACAGCTTTTCAGGATATTCACCCTTCTGCGGCTGCTTAACATGATCTCCTCTATTTATAGAGACTTTTTTTGCAACTGTTATCATACGGTTGTTACAATGAACAGGCAGAATCACAGAAACATCGCAGCAGCCAACACCAGTGACTGAATAAAAGACATTACTTTAGCACACACTTTTGCTTGCAACTTTGGCAGCTTTGAAATTTTTGTTGGCAATGCTCCCTGTGCAGGTTAGGAGAGCCTAGTAGCTATGCTGGAAGCGTGGGATGTAGCTGACCCAGGGGTGTAAGTATGACCCCTACTTAAAACAGCACCTAATGTTGCTGCAGGGCACTTGCTTCATGTCTGGCCTCCTGACCACCCAAACCAGTGTAGGGCGGTGAGGCTTCACACCCACCCCAGGGCTGCTCCTGGGAGCAATGGCAACCCTCTCCCAGTCCAGCTGTAGCCTTCAAGCAGCAGGTTCCCTACAAATGGGAGAATCCCTACAATACACTGCACACTCCTTTAGGGATAAAGCCAGACGGAACTCTGCCGAGAAGTAGATCTGACCACCTCCCTGATGCTCAGTAGGAACCACAGAGTCCTTTGCTGTTGGTGTATGTCTAGAGTAAACTATGACACGTGATGGTGTAGATGAGGAGCAGACCTCTGAACACCCACCTGAAGCTGCAGGTCCCACAACAGGTCAGCCCAAAAATCTGTCTTGCCTAAAGCGCTGCAGACATGTAACTTCAAGCTTTCTCACAGGTACCTAGATCAAGTCCCTTCAGATAACATGGAAACACCTTCAGTGGACTAAACATTCAGGATTCTCCCCATGCTAGGCTCACAGCTTGCCTACTGAGGGTGTCCCTGGTGCCACCCACCAGGTGAGTCCTCCAGACTATCAGCAGGCTCACCTGTGTGAGCAGCCCTGTGAACCCATTCCACCTGGCCACACAACCTACGGCAAAGAAACAGCCCCCAAACTTCCAAGATGTATCTGAATGCACATATATATATACCGAGCCATGCTGGTTTTTGAGAGAGTTAATGTCCTCAAACACAAAGAATCCATCATTTTAGCCTCAGCTTGCACCATAGCTATTTCCTCACAATTGTCCCACATGTTTCTTCACAGGCTGGTTGTAGTTGCATTACATTTTAATTAATTGTACACATAAGAACTGGGTTTTATACAAATTCACTTTTGCAGTTTCCAGCTGCACAGCAGAACAGCCTTTTGTCAGACTTTAAAAGAAGCTCAGCTTTCTTCTATTATAAATGCAGATCACAATAAATTGAGAAAAGCCTAAATGTTTTGTGCTTTGTTTACAGGATGTAAATACTTTTACATTATGACAAACAGGGTTAAGGGTAAAAAAAGTATTTATTTTAAAATTTAATCACTGATTGAAGCTTTATTCTAAACCTGCTAGCAAAAAAACCCACAGCTTTATTTGAATACATTCATTACACAATTAACATTTTAAACCATCATATGTCCTCTATCACTGGTTTTACTACTTTTAAAAAGTGAGTCTATTGGGAGTGCTAGGGTCTGGAGTTCCAGACAGGAGGGGATGGTCAGTGCTGATCCATAAGGTGAGCGTAAGCTCCTGCTGCTGCAAAACCATTCCGGTCCCAAGCAGCTGTTATGAAGTGGGTATGAACACCAACTGAAGTAATCCCCACAACTGCAGCTTCTAAAAGCTCAAGAAAGGAATCCTAAGAAAAGCTGAAATAAAAAATTTGTGTATACAATTACCAAACCTAAGTTTTCCACACCTCCAGATCAGTTCTCATCAGAGGACATCTAACAGCCTCCAAGATTCAAGGGACAGAAATCACATCTATGGACCATTCAATTCTTCATACAGCTCCTTTCTTACTCTTGTAGCCAAAAATGCCAACTAACAGAGGTTCACATATGGCTGCAAACAAGCCTCACTAGGCACCAAAGCACCATCCAGAATGACAGATCTGGGCACAATGAAACCACCAGAGTTCCTGGGGTCAGTCAGAAGGAAAAACTGTAATTCACAGAGACAGAGGTGGCAGTTTTACAAAACATGTCTTCTCCATAGAAGAACACCTCAGAAAGACCAGGAAATAACTCAATTTTTTTTCTTTTTTTTTTTTTTTAGGTGTTAGTAAGGAGGGAGATGACCATACCTCATAAGGGGAACCCCAAAGATTCATCTCACCTCAACGGGACTTAAAAGAAACACTGGCAAGCTAACAAACTTCAGTGCTTATTATTCCCAGTAGGATTTAAGGGCTACCTGAGGAAGGTATTCCTATCTGTTAGGTAGAAATGTCTATTAGGCAGACACAAAGCTCTCATCTTAAAGCTAGGACTGAATTAAATCCATCTCAGAGAAGAAGCAGCTCAAAGGTCAAGATAAGAAGACGTAAGTGTACTTTTTTTGTTCTGCAATCTCAGTTTATTGCTTATAGTCTACACGGGAAAAATAAATCCAGAGACCACATTGCCTGTTTTGTATTTTAATTAAGTAAGTGCCTGGAAATAAGTTATAGGTTTTTTCCACTGCCTTCTCTTGCTAGCTGCCCAAACACAGGCCTTTCTATAACCATGTCACGGATCAAGAGATTAATTAAATACAAACAAAAACCCTACCGGCACATAAGCTTATTAAAATGTCTCTACCAATTTCACCTTTCCGTCTCTTCTTAGAAATTAATACATCCTCCTTTGCACAAACCCCCATGTTCTCATGTTCTGTAATCCCAATTTCTCTCCATATATCCATGGCTCTTTTGCCATTACATCATATGGTGTTTCAAAGAGGCTCTGATGTTGCTATTTTTTTGCCCCACTCCCAGAGACACACAGACTGAATTCCATTCATTGTGGGCAATTTGTTCATGTCCAATTTACTAATGCTCTCTGTAACTGTTTGGTGTTATGAATGGCTATTGTTAGCCTGCTGGTGTTCCCCCAAATCTTGTTTTTTAAGGAGTGGAGTTATTTTTTTGGTTGGTTAGTTTTGGTGGCTTTCCTTCAGTACTTTATCAAAGTAAAATACTTTTTCAACCCTCTGGTGTTCTAGACCCAAGTTTATTTACTGTACTGGGTCTTGCTGATACAGCAGCCCATGCAGTGCCATGTTTCCAACCTGTGGCTGAAACAGAGTTGATAACCCACTGATGTTCTCATTATTGCTGAGCAGGGCTTCCACAGCAGCAAGACCTTCTCTTGTGCCCACTGTGCCCTGCACCATCCCACTCCAGTGAATAGGCTGAAGCAGGCATGAGACTGGAAGGGGACACAGCTGGGACAGCTAAACAGCACTGACCAAAGGGATATTCCAGATGACACGATGTTGTGCTCGGCCATGGACGCTCACGGAATAGAGGAGGAAGGGGGAATGTTCATGGTTATGGTGTTTGTCTTCCCAAAAAACAGCCATGTGTGCTTTCCAGGAAGGAGCTGGATATCTGCCTGCTGATTTGAAGCAGCAAATGAATTACTCTTTTTGCTTTGCTTGTGTGTACAGCTCTTGCTGTCACAATTAAAATGTCATTATCTCAATCCACAAATTGTCTCACCTTCCTTCTATTTTCTCCCCGTCTCATGGCAGAGTGCAGGAGAGAGCAGCTGGGTGAGCAACTGGCTGTTAGCCAGGGCTAACCCAACATAAGGCTACAACTGCCAATGATTTTCTTCTTGACCTCCTTCTTCATCTCTAGTTATCTTCTGTTTAATTAATTTAATTAACCCATATTAAATTAGCAGATCAAAGAAATGTCTTGACATAACAGCTGACTTGGTTAGCATCACTGCATGCTTGGAATCACAACAGATTTATGCAAGATTACTGACTGAAGCTGGATGCCCTCCTCAGGCCAACCTCTCTCTTTAATCCACAGAATAAATTTAATGTTTTAATTTATAAGAATCATGTCAGGCAATCTTTAGGAAAACAGAAGACGATGGTACAAATGTGATATAACCACCTACATTTATATGTAGTTTCCTCCATTTCTACCCATGACAACAGAAAAGATATCAGAACATCAAGATCCCTGGTTGATCCAGGTAGTAGTAACACAATTAAGTTGTGTTGGATGTATGTGATGGACAGGATACTGGCAGATGCCAGAGGAATGATCCTGAGAACTATAAAGTTGCTCATATCTTTGTTGAATGAACATAAAGGCATTAATAAACCAAAACTACTTACTTAGGCACTTCAAGAGTTGTACACTACCACATAGGGAATAGGGGAGGGGGCTGCTGGATTGTATCTTCCCATCTGACAGTGATTTGTTAGTGACTTCAGGAAAGTCATTTGAACTCCATCTGACTCAATTTTTCCATTTGTGAAATGGAAATCAACATGCACTTCCATTTTAAGATAAGTGAAATACTCAGGGCTGGCAACATCATTAAGCATAAGTAACTAATATCTATTAGTACCTGGTGTACACGATTGCCCCTTTAAGCACTTTTCCTGGGGGCATGGGGAAGCATGACTTACAGTTCAGCACAGATAACAACTTCATTTCAATAGCCATTCTGAAAAGGGCAATGTACATGCTCCTAAATGAATTCCACACCCCAAATCAATTCAATGCCTAAGAAGAAAAAAGTATCCACTAGCAAATAAGGCAAGGTATTCTAAGCAGGATGTTTTATCTATCTGATATGTTTCCTACATCTCACAGTGATTTACTGTAATAGGTAATAACTAGTGTACATAATATCTGGTTTTTAATAACCACACTTCCATTATATTTCATTTCCCAAAGGGACTATTTGTGTTTTTTCATCTTTTAACTGTAAAACTGTAAACTGCTATAATCAAGTTCTGCTTTCTCTTGTATTCTGGACATCCTCAGTTGATTATAATCACTGCCTGCTGAACTTATCTTCAAAATGTTAATCATGAATTGAAATAAAAATTGATATTATTACATTACCTTCTGCCCCATTCATTCACTCTTCTTAACCCAGGAGACCCAGAATATGAAGATCTATAAAACAGAAAAGGAAAAAAACCCAGAAAAGTAAAAAAATAAAAAAACAAGCAAAGAAGGAAAAAAAAAAGAAGGAAAAAAAAAGAAAAACAAGCTAAACCAACCAACCAACAAACAAACTAAAAAACTCAAAAATTGGATCCAAAAAAGACAAGAAAATAGTTGAATAAAGGGAAAGCCCATGCTGTTCTCCCTGGTATCTGTAAAGGAGATGTAGGCTCTGAAAGTATGTTTCAAGGTACTAGTACAACATTCACTGTAACTCTGGATAAAATAAAATATATTTAAAAATAGTTCAACTGGCACATCTGTATATAGTACTTTTTTGGGAACTAGGGACTTGGTCCCACAACCATCAGAAGAACTACATGAGGGGAATATATTTTAGAAGGTGTCAAAAGAAACCCAAGTGTGTAAGTGTGTAAATCACGCTGTAAAGTCAACTGGAGTTTTCAAACTGAATCCACATTTAGGGGACTGATAGCTTCAGTCACTGGATAGGGGTGTACTACTTGACAACGTCCACAGTGACATCTTCAGCAGCCTCGTTTCAGAGATTTCCAGGTTTCCAGGAAGTTGGGAAGATCCAAAATCCTTGGTTTAACTTACACCCAGCACAAAAGATGCATGCATGCACATGCACACATGCAGTTATTTTAGTTTTCTCTGCTTTAATACAGAAAGCTAATAGTACAAACTAACAAAACCAAACTCCAGTGTGGTCCATCACTTTATCTTGATCAGTACAACCAAAAGGCTGGCTACGCCTGCATCCAGAAAACTAAGACAAAACCATGGCCTTCTCAAAAACAAAGATCTCCTTAGAAAAGGTTTTAGTGGGACACACAGATATTAACTCTCTGAAAAATCTCCCTGTCCTTTAACTGGACACTGTCATTGGAGGCAACTAACATTTCTTAGCCTCCTCGCAGGAAGAAAGGGATGAGTATTTGCAAGGTAGATTTGGGCAAACCGCACAAATGAAAAGTTGGCCAGATAAATTCAGCCAGCTGGAAAGCAAAATCAATGAACTAAAAGCATTATTAATTGAGACAACTGAATATGGACAGAGGCAAAACTACTGACAGAGCAAAGGAGATAAAGCAGACAAACCATTATCACCAAAAGTAAATAACATTGAACCGATCAGATATGATCAAAGGAGCATGTATTTAAGTACTGGTGATATTACTTCTGAATTTGATTTATTTTATCTTAAGTCACAGTGTATATCATTTAAGCAAGCCAGTTCCTTCCAGGTATCTTGCTAATATCCCTTAACAGGAACAGGACTGGATGCCCAGACAGGAACAGATTAAATGAAAAGGAAAAAAACACCCCTAACTAGATAGAAAGGCACTATAAATTCAGGATAGCTAACAAAGCTCCCATACACAGTAAAGCAAGAGGCCACTATTATCATACATTCTGGCCTATCATAAACATGAGGCATATATTTTCCCCCAGAACCAGGATTAATGCAATTCTGTACATGTATAAATAAAAATACTTCAAATGGTGGCAACTTCCTTACTTCTCCCATTAAACTCTTCACTTTTCCTCTCCATTTCTGGTTTGTGCATACTTAGGGAACAACTCTATACCTGATGCCCATGCTGCAGTGACAAGCCCCATGAAGTGCCTGCCTGTGTAGCAACACTGACTTTCTTCTGGTCTGATGTGTCAAATACACCTCATTTAGAACCCTGCTCCAAAAAGAGAGGTCTGTAAGAAAATTTTATCTAATGGAAACAACAATATCCAGGATGTGGTAGGTAGTATCCTTCATTTTAAGTAAGTATCAGACAGGACAATGGTTCTTATTTCAGGATAACATGAGTTCACAACAGCTGTTGAGTGTTTACACTCAATACTATTTATCATTTCTGGCAATAAGAGTTTCCAAATTTCCTCTGCAGTTGCAACTCCATGTCCTAATGCATCTGTTTTTTCGTCCCAGGCTGTAGTCTACTTTGATAACTGTAACTATGCAGAGCATATACAAACTTGATAAGCAGACTACACATCAGAAGTACAACTAGAAATACCAAGTGTTCTTCAGGAACAAAAAGGAAAATGTAGGAAAACATACTAAATGCACTTTTAACTGCAAGTGATTTAGTCACAGCTGAGTCCAGCTTGGCCTTTATGAATTGCACCCACAGTTAATCGTGTTCAGTAGCTGTCATGTTAAAACTAACATATCTCAAGAAGGCAAAATATATTCTCTTCTGGCCTGTGTCAGTTAATATTCAACACTCGCAAACAGCACACCTGCCTAATTCTCCTAAGTTACCATTGCTTTATAAAGTTATGACACTTTTACCAAAGCTCACTAAAAATAACTGAAAGAAGCAAATTCACTGTCATCTTAATAGTTCTGTATAACTTACAAGACAAGTGGCAGTGTGCTCCCCACTCGAGAGGTGGATGCACTCTATTGCAACGCAATCATTTGCCTTTTATTTCTGTGACTATGGATGTTAAAACCTTAAATACAAAAAAAAAAAAAAAGCAAAATTAAAACTCTACATAAAGTACCCTACAAAAGCAAAAGCACTGATAATTTGGTATTTGCTGGGTATGGTTAGTTATCTCATTTTGGTTTTACTACTCAATAATGTTTTCGTGGAAATTACAAAGGATATGTATTCCTGACAGACCTGAAATTGGAAATTTGTAAAAATGTACAGTATCCCACTAACATTTCTGCAAGTCTGAGACTACAACTGGCAAACAATCTGTCCTGGCTTTGTGGCTTTCCTAACAAAAAAAAAAAGACCATTAAAAAATGAGTGCTGCGAACTTCGTAACTATGCTGTGTTTCTTGTCATGCTGGGATTAGTAATAGCAGTGCTATCAAATATTACTGTGCAATAAAACCTGTGGTTTGCATTTAGATTACATTTGATTTCTTCATGTGGAAAATGCATGCTCTAATTTTCCTCTTACAGTAAAATTGATAATACATAGAATACAACATCACAGTAGATGACACAGTCTACAAGGTAGGCATGACTTGTTTTATAGTCATAAAGCTTGTACTTCTGGTTGTGATTTTATGACCCAGGAATACAAAAAAAGAGCACAAAAAAAGATATTTATAAGTAGAGGCATACAACAGTAAATAGAAAAGGAGACCAAGTTACAAAACAGATTGAACTGGATATAATAAGAACCAAACAGCTTTCACAAAAACTGCAAACTTAGCACTTGGATACCTCACCAGTCAATAATGCAGGTACAGCAGCCTTCTTTAACAAAAGAAAACAATTCAAGGCAGGAAGAAAAGGAATGAAAATAGGACAGGCGGCATCACACCAGGAACAAAAATAGTTCTTTGAATATATTCTGTTAAAGCTCACAATATCATTAAGTGGCCCCTCAGCTCCCCTCTTCTTCCACAAAGTAGAAATCATCTATCCCTATTTTCTTTGTACTAAATAATCTTGCAAAGTATTCATTTCAATGATATCTTTTACAATGTTTCAGATAAGCTTCTATAAGCATCTAGGATCTTATTAGCCAAAAAAAAAAAAAAAAAAGAGGTGCACGCCACACACGGTCTCCATGGGGACACTGCACATGGCAGAAGCTGTGAACAGAGCACTGCCACCACAGAAAGGCAATAGGGAAGAATTATACAATAAGGAATGACAAGCTCATTAACATGTAAAAACCATAGCCCTATATATACTGTTATATTTTTGCACGTCGTCACATTAACAAATTGCTGTTTATTAGGCATGATTTACTGAGTCGAGCACAACAGAGCTGGGCACTAGCTGAGGCAAAGCAGCTGGATGCAAAACTAATGCAAACAGCTAAGAGGAGAGTGATGTCTTAACTGCTTCTCTGCATAGCTTGATCCACCAGCCAACAGATTAACTGATTACACACCATAACAAAAATTTCACCTTTTCCTACACTGTAATAATTTCTGAATAAATACAAAACACAGTCAAGCTTGACAAACTCATAGATGAAGAGTTGCAAAATGATTTCTCACCTCCACTGAGGATGGTGCTGCCAGTGTTTAAAGAAATTATCTTTTTATAAAACTTTAGTGTTCTTACATCCAGGCCAACCACGAAAAATCACAAACTGCAAATGTATTCATTTCTAACTATTTACATCCATTTCAAAGTACACATTTGTCTTACTGCTATCCCCATGTTATCACTGCATTACCTTACTCTTCTGAACTCACAGCTCTTTCCACTGCAGTCTCACTGTGGATGCACACTTCAATCCAAAGAAACAAAATCCTGACTGCACAAAGCCAATGATAACACCATGCTCAAAGCTCAAGAATTCAGCAGAAGCGTGAATTCCCAACAGAGACCATCACAAGTTAAGTCTCCCGATAATGCTCAAGCCCTGACTTGCATTCACTTACTTGCTCAGGCTTTGCCTCTGGCTTAAGAAGCGTCAGTAGCAGGAGAAACACACTTTAACTATATATTATAAACAACATGTGTTAACAGCTTATGGACTATTATGCTTCTTTGCTTTTTCTTTTTTAAGGAAAAAAATCCTTTAAAATGGTATTTTTCTCAGGAAGAAAAGAAAAAAAGGAATCAAAGCTTTGGACCTTGTTTTTTTCTTAGAAGAACAACAACAAAAAGGCAGCAGTTCCTGTAGACAGCAGCAGATGAAGCTTATTTACTGTTCTCGTACAGCCCTGAATGCCTAAATCTAAGTTCACATTAACTAAAATTAAAACTCACTGCAGATTATCAAGTTTCATGTGTTTTTTCATTACCCTTATGCAAAATTTACTTTGGCGCAGTGCAAGAGTGCATTATTAATCAGCATAGGTTTGTTTTAAATGTAGTCTCTATTTATTCAAAGGTAGGACTGACTCCAAATCCAGGATTGTCTTTTCCACATGGAATGCAAATGTATCAGATTTGGTATTTGATTTTTCAGCTCAGCTGTGAGGGACGAAATGAACTTTGGAAAAAAAATGAGGTAGAGGCTACATGCTAACAGAAAAAGAAACCACACTATTTTACTTTTTTATGTGGTGGCTTCAGGTATCAAAGTGCAAATGTCAAGTGTCTCTCACCACACCCATTACAGTAAAATCTCAGACACGTTGAAGACAATGACGCTTTGCTATTGGCATGAAATGAATCCGGTCTCACCCACCATGACCAAAAAAGACACAGTATTATTTCAAAATCTCAGTCACTTTTCTCTCCCCTTTTTGCAGCATTTTCAGATTTATACCTCCCCTGTTTAGTTTCATATTGGAGTCAATTAGCAGCTGTAACATAGCTAACTAAGCGGATCTGTGCAGTTTCATCATGAAGTCTTTAAAATCACTGATCTTTGCAAGATATTTTGATGAAAAGAGAGACTATTTACCAGCAATTATTAAGCATGAAGTTTGAGGAAACAGAAGCAGCTTGTAGGAGGATTCGCTAACGTAGTTTATTGCTGTTACTTTTCATATATGAAAAGAAACTGCCTCTGAAATCTCTGAAGAAAATGCAAATAGATGTTCTTGGAAGGCAGTACAAGCCAAATGCAAGTTACAAAGTCAGATAGCTTGATCTTAAGGATTTCATCACAACTAAATTCACTAACAGCTCAAGTGTCACACTAATAGATGAGTAAAATCAGAATCTGCTTGTCCAGTGCTGCTGAAAAAAGAAACAGTACAGACACACAAGGATTTTCACATGAGTCTTCCCCATAAATGTGTGCATGAAAGCCAGAGATGAAATCTTCCACAAGAACTCACAATACTATCTACCAGGCAGTGATAAACTCTCAGTGGTTACAATAGATATGTTTGTTGAAACAACTAGATGGAAAAAAAAGGCATCCACTCTTGAGTGATTCTGCAGAGCAACATGCCTACACCTAACACAATAGAAAACCTATTCAAGAATAGCTAATCCGTGTGAAACTATGACTGCAGAATGCTGTTAGAAGCCGGAAAACTGAAAATCCTCTGAATTAAGTGTTCAGTGAGCAAGTTAAAGCTTTAGGTAGGCATCTCTCAACCCATCCACCCACATACCTGGGGGTGGTATCAACGTGATAAATTGCATTTAACATGCACCTGCACTCTACCTACTAATCCGTCCTCACCTTGGCTACTTCTAGCATTACAAATCTCCAAGGTATTTCAAGCAACTACCTTCTGCAAGGAAGAATTTCTCCTCAAAAGTATATTGTCAAGAAGCCAGGAAAGATTTAAGTTCAAGTGTAATGCAGTTCAGTGTGGTTAGAAATAGGATCTTGAAATTCTTATAAAACTAGGTTTCTATGGGGTTTCAGGATTATTATTTCTAGGAGATGGAAATACAGGATTTCTAAAAGGAAAACTCATAGTTCAGTCCCTAAGTGACTCGGAGATGCATATATTTATACACAGCTGAGAACGGGGTCAGGTGGTAAACTGCTTTAGACACTGACAGAAAGATAACGTGCACAGCTACTCTCGGATCACCCACAGGCAAAGACCACCATTTCCTCAAGCCAGACAGACCCATCACACAATTGCCCTCACTGACAGCTTAGAGTCCATGCAAGGCTCCTTATCAATCATCAGCTGCATGGAAAATTGAGGTCTCAAAAAGGGAAACAGACCCTTTAGTTGTTGAACTTCAAGAAAACCTACAGTGTTTTGAAGGCAAAAATTGAAAGTGCAATAAAGGTATGGAGAAAATGCTAAATTTTTCCTCAAAATAGCGCAACCACTCTCTCTTTCATGACACGGCAACTTAGAGAGAAGCAAATACTCACTTCTTGTCTCCAAAGCGTGTGCTCTGTGGCGGCTTGAAGAAGTGCCCGGAGCAGTAACAGAGGTCCATAGAGACCTTTACCCATGCCCAGAGTACAGAGTGCACCTCCTTTGGCAGGCATGAAAAATCTCTGCCTCAAGATGAGAGAAAGAAGAATTTTGTGGTAAGGCCAGTTTATTATTGTTTCAACTCTGGCTGGGCACCAGGACTGGACCCTGGATAAATTACGCCAGGATATATGCTCAAAGTTAGCTTCGCTAGCAGTTCTGCACAAACAGAAATCAGCAGGAGTCCAGCATGTAGAACGGCTTCCAAATCGGGTCATTAATCTGTACAAGCAGAAAAACCTACCCAACAAACACATTAGCAGTCACTGCACTCCAGGTTACAAGGCTGAACTATCATGCAAACTGATACGCATCTCCTGCCTCCTCGAGTCACAGAGGAAGGCACAAGCAACCTACAGGGGAGAGAGCACAGAAAAACAGGGATGTGCACTCCTGGTGAGGAGCAATGGAACAGGACAGATTTATTCAGTCACTATGATGATGACATGGTATTATTTTTTTCTGCAGCATCACGTAAAGTATTCAGAGATGGTCACATCCTGAAAAGGCTTGGCTCTAGAAAGATGGTTGTTGCCACAAAAATCCTTGCCACCTTGAATAAGCACATAAAACCACAAGGGCAAAAGGCAGTTCAAAGTTTTAAGTACACAGAGACACACAGATTAGCCACAAACATCTTTTTTTCTTCTACTTGTTTGATAATTTTTCAATAAACTAAGCAATCTCATCCTGCTGTCCAGTCAAACAGCTGATTACTTAGATGATTCCCTCCAAGTCTTCTAAGAAGGACAGTCTTGAGGTCTTGATTTCAAGGACAGACCAGCATTTTTTTCATAGTTTTATAGGATGTTATTCCTTAATTATGGTGTAAATAAAACAGAACTAAGAGGTTTTTCCATTTTGAAGCTTGGGCTCAAACCAGAAAACTTTTTTTTTTTTAATACTGATAATATTGCAGACATGAAAGGATTTTACTCTTCTAGTCCCTAGACAAAAACTAAAATCTCTCTTTAAAGTAACTACGAACAGGGTAGACCAAAGCGGGACAGAAAGACCTATCTCTCAGATACTGTTTCTATCATAAAAACACCTATCACTTACACCAGCCCAGAAAAGAACCACGTATGAGACAAGTTATAAAACGAGAACAGTCCTATGTAAATCATCTAAATGCATGACTATATAACCAACAAACATGATCTGTGTTAACACCGGCTGGCACCTTTTCAGAGGCTTCAGGAAACAACGGGGATTAAGGAGAGTAAGAGGAGAGAAGGGCTGGCTGAGCAATGCACCTGCTCCCTACCTTCCCCTTCCCATTTTGCATAGAAAAATTTGCAGTTACAACTCTTTAAGTGCACATTAAACTTATGCCCTTTTACACTGACATGACTCTAAAGACATTATCGTGGATGTAAAATACTATACTACTATTTAGAAGCATTTCTGCAGTACCAGATGGTGAAAAGGAGCCCTTGTATAGTTAGGAATTTGACTTTATATCTCTAGCTTTAGAACTTATTTAGCTGTGATTTTCATTTCCCTATGTAGGATAAAAATGCAATGATGAGACTTGTTAGGAGAGCATGTTTAAGTAAAAAGAAAAACACCTACTAATTTTCGCATATATATTGAAATACACAATTTACATAAATTTATTAACACAAATACTTGTATATGGATACATATATAATTGGTACGCATAGAGATATAAACAGTATACATATATATATATATATATATATAAAACCTCCTGAGAATACAAATTACCAAGTGCGTATAAGGGGACAACTCTTACTCTCAACAGAAATCCCAGAATCAATTCTTGAAGTAGTGGTAGTGACAGTTCTGCTTCACACTGGAGAATAGTCAGTGAACAAAAGTTTGAACTGTTTCAAGTGAGCCTGAAAGATGCTTATTCATCAGTTCGTTGCAAACGGCTCATTTGATTCAACCTCAGAGGCATTTACTCTCCACTTTTCAACCTCAGAAAGCAGTAACCTAGCTAAGGAGGTTAGATGCAGTATCATCAGCTCAGATCAAATATATGCCAATGAACAGCTGAGACTTAAATTTATGCCCAGCACGGTTAAATGGACATGAAAATGAACGGTAGATATAATGGGTTTCAGCTATGTTATGTATTTTTGCTTGTTCTTGAAGAGTTTCAGAGTGACAATTATTGAACAAATAACCTGAAATTAAAATCAACCATGGAAAAATTAATCTAGCTGCCAAGAAGAACTGACTCAGGTTCCATGACAAACACAGATACATATTCAAAATTAACTTTAAAAATGCTTCTAAATTCAACTAATGTGCTATAAAATGACAAATGTATATATTATATGCACCAATTATAAAACATTGCAGCAAGTATTAACTACATGCACAGACCTTATGAGCACCTTGGGAACAGGACAGTAGACTAAATAAAGTCAAGCACTCTTGAAATCCACAGACATTGCATCTTCCCTAAACTAAAAGAGGGAGTGAGGTGTTCAGGGGTTTCTGACTTTTTTTTTCTGAATGAGAGAGAAAAAAATACAGCAGATACTTGGAGAATCAGTAGGTTTATTCTAGAAGCAGAATATTTACCAGAAAATTAAACCTACTGAAATCCTGCAATATCTGCTTTTATCAGAGACTCACCTATTTCCGGAAAGATGACAACCATTTAAAAATCCATTTCCACAAAAAAATTATAAAAATCCTTCAGATGTGCAATGGTCAGTATTCAATATTTGTCCCCAGCATTCACTGTTGTTAAACAAAATGGGAAGCAGCCTTCAAAGCATCCAGACAGAAAAGCAAATCCTAGTCTTCCTGTAAATTCTGCAAAAATACATCTCGTTCACTTGTGTGGATCTCTTTATTGCAGTTGACATGGGCTTGCCCAGGGGACTAACTTGTTGTTCCATAAAGATCCTTAAATAGGCACTACTGATGAAACATTTAATCCAAGCCCTGGTATCAAATGGCTGCTATTGCCAGTGACAGTGATAGAAAAATCTATTTGCCAATTAAATAACTGCATGCAAAGCTATGACTGTTTATTATACCTTTTAACATAGTTCAGCTGGTTTGGATCGTATCCAGTGAGCTTCATATTTTACAAAAACTGCATTCCGTATAACTTACGAGCAACATGCTTTAAGCCTTCGTTTTTTAAATACACCTTTTCACTCATGTTGTTATGAAGTGTTTGCTTGGGCAAGGGAATACATTTTACACAGAAATGCCACTTATATCATTCAGCTATACATATATATGGTGTTGGACCTCTCTGTGTTGATAATGAAATCATGATTTATGTTTTGAATATATGACCTTATTTTAGTTGTTGGGAAAAAATCTCCACTTTAAAAACTCGCTGTGTTTACTTTAAATGCTACGGATGTAAAAAGCTATTCATTTTTTTGGTAAAACTAAAGGAATAAATTTTGATCCCATGAGTCTAATAAAACACTGTATAAACATAACAATAGGGAAAGCTAAGATGAATAGTTGAGATGAGCACTTAAGCCTGGACTTCATTTCAGTTGGACTTCTACTGTGCCAGGAAACAAGAAAACAAGTGAAGGGGCAGTAATTAAAAGGGATTTAAGATCAGTGGCAGTGCTACACCCACATGTGGAACACCACTAAAATAGGACACAGCACTCAGTTTGACAAGTCTGTAATTTAGTAAAGGTCATAAGGGTGTAAATTGAAGCTCAGAAAAGTCATCTTTGCTGAGAGCAGCTTAAGCATATGCTTAACTTGAAGTAACCATATCTTAACATCTGCTTTATGTCAAGCATGAATATACATCTTTGGGACATAGACTGTATTTTCATTTCAACTTAGTATGAGAAAAAAAAATGAAGTCATGCTAACATATAAAGTAGTATTGAATGAAAATGAGATAAAAATACTGGAAATTATAGAATATACAGCTGAAATGAATCCCTTTCCATAAGCAGTGAAAAAGACAGACTAAGTTGAGATTTTCTTTTCTTTTAATCACAGGAAATTTTTTTTCCCCTTGATCTTAAAAAAATTACCAAATGTAAGTTAGTACCTTACTCCTACTCCACAGTGCCATGAATTTAGTACAAATTAAGAAAAAAAACTACACTTAGTATTTCAGAATGAACATTGATGCTTCTGCATTTTGTATTAAGATTTAAGTTACTATCTGCGATGCCAATTTTAACTTTGTAACTACTTTGTCGCGATAAGTTGTAGTTTCTACTGTATCAATTTCTGGAGAAAATATTTCCATCTTTATCAGATCAAAATAATATATTATAATATATGGAAAGCACTATTTCCAATTTCAAATTGAAGCATTAATCAAGGAAATTATTTATGAATTTTAGTAACCCTTTTAATGTAGATAGGCTGAAATCCGGTAGGAAGCTTCACTTGAAGACTTTCTGTGAGGTAAATCAACTAATTTCAGTATGCTGCTCTACCACAGCTTCATGAGAACACAAACTGTAGTGTTATCTTTGACTGCATTACATTTAGCCTCTAAAGTAAAAAAAAAAAAAAAAAAAAAACAAAACACAAACCCAACTGTTTGTCTAGCAAATAGAGTTAATGTTGTTATGTCACATTACAATAGCTCTCTTCCTATACTTTATGGCTATTTATATGGGAAAAAGCCCAGGCTCTCAGTGCTTAAAAACTGCAGTTGAACCTCCTTATTTCCTTTATTTCTCTCTGCTGGGCAGAAATTTTTAATCACAGAAATACCTCCTGTAACTCCATCTCATATCCAACTTAGTTATACTCAAATTCAAGCACAATCACTTTATTGTAAAAATACCTTCTGAGCAGGCCCAACTGGAACCCATTAGGTTCACATGTGAGCAACACATTTTTGGGAAGGATACAAGAAGACAGGAGGACTTGCAGAGACACCGAGATCCCAGTCCTGAAAACACAGGGTTTTGGGATTCACAGTATGCAGGTGCGTGCCACCTCTGAGAGATTGCAGGTGCTCTCAGGTGCTTCCTCCTCTGCTCTGGACCACAGCCAGAATGCACAAGCTGCAGGAAAAAACTATTTCCGAACTTCCCTAAAAAAATGTAAATTTTAATTTTTTAAAATTTTTTGGATTTTTTTTGTAGCTTTGAATGAGACATTTTTGTGATAAATATTCATCAAAATCTCACTTAACATTTTAGACTTTTTAGCACATTTCTTTAACGAGCTCAGCTCCAACTCACATTCAGCACACACTTTGGGAATTTCTTATCTGTTGTTTTCAAAGTTTCTCTTTCAAATACACAGTAGCAATCATCAAAACTTTTATTTCATTCTCCTAGGATTCTGATCTCTAACATCTACAATTATTCTCATTTATTAGTGCATGAAATATCTTTAAATGTGCCAAATCTATCTGAATAAATATACTTCAACATAATTAGCAATGCATAAACTATTCCTTTTTTATTTTTTTTATGTATAACAATGAATACATTGGCTTTAACATCTATTCTCTTGATCAGTCATTTTGAGGTGGTCTACTTTTGTTTTCCTGACTTTCACAAACATGCTTGCAGCCAGTAAGAGACTCTTCACTATGATTAATGGCCTCCCATTGGGTATACAGAAAATTTCCCAGCCTGGTTCCCTTGAGAATGCTCCACTACATGGATTTCTACGCAAAGCTAGATTAAAAGAGGAGGAGCAATAGCTATAGTCCACCTACCCCACAGCCATCAATTATATACAGTTATAAATCAAAGTTTTCAGCCAGAACAAAGCCTAGTGTGGCAAACAAACAAGGGCGTTCACAGCAAATTGTTTTGAAGCAGAATAAAACTCTTGATAGAAACAATGGGGCAAGCAAAGCCACTGTCAATATCACTATAAAGTTCCGTTGATTTATTAAGAATTGGACACAGTGTATCCAATTACAGCTGAATTAACTTAAACAGAAAGCAGCAAGTGGAAAAATAAGCAAGGAGACGGTTTTCTCTTTTGAAAGGAAAAAATCATGCAATTCTATATCATACTTAATTGAAGACAGTAACATGAATCATAAAGTATCTGTACTTTAACTCCCTGTATTTGTGTTTCTTGGCTTTTGGTTTTAAGCTCTCTCTTTTACGAAACGCTGGTATGTCTATCTCATCCATATTTCATCTCCGGTCTGTTTGTTTTCCTGGCTATTTCTGCCTCTATGCCATAGATGATTTTGATCAGTTTGGATATTTTTAAATACCCTTCACACACAATCTGCTTTCAAAGAAGACAGTAGAAAAAAACACTAGGGGACATGGAGACAAAAGGCTGTTAGCATCACTCCTCACATGTATCTTCCCTTCTGGGCAACGTGAATTATCTACAAGGAGTTGGGTCCCCCTTTTTTCAGACATTTGAAACTCCACTTTTTCATACACAGCGATTTTTGGAAAGCCAAAGAATATAGTCACAATCAGTCAAAATGCAAATAAGCTCCAGCCAAAAAATAGCTGATATTTGCTATTGCACCTAGTCCCCACTGCAGAATTCAACATTGACTTTGTTTCCCTCTGAAGAAAGAAATGCTTGAGAAGAGTGCTCAGTTAATTTTCAGCCAGTGAAAAATTAAATTTTTAAAACTCTGACTAAAGCTACACAGCCAAAGGCAAAAACCTTTAGGATGACTGCGCTTTCCTGTGAGACAAACCTTGTCCTACACCACATTTTCCCCAGCCCCTCCTTGTGCTGTTGTCCTCCAGCTTGCAACAGGCATCAGCACCCCAAATTTGGTGTTAGATGGAGTTCCTGCACCTCTGACCAAGTATGGTCACACGGGAAATATAGAAGAGAATCATTGGAAAAGACCTTTAATATCGAGTCCATCCATTAACCAAGCACTGCCAAGCCCACCACTAAATCATGTCCCCAAGTACTACAAATGCACAGATGTCATCCAAACCTATGTTAATGAACACACAAGCTCCTGTTTTCTCTGCAAAGCTCTCTTGAAGAATACCCACTGCATTTAGAATTGTATAAAGGCACCATCCACCACAGGTTGAAGGATTCCTATGGGCCATGCAGAAACAAAGACTTTCAAGACACTCAGCCTCATGACTGACAGAGTCTGTCTGCCAAACCACTCCTTCTTCACAGGAAAAGAGCTTTCAAAGCAAGAATTCCGGAAAAATCCAGAATGTGGTTGGATCCCTATTCTGTGCATTGGGGCATGGCAAGGGCTGATGACAATGGCAAGGTAGAAGTTCCAGGTTACTCGTGCAGCACGCAATATACTGGAGACCTTAACACAACACCGTGCAGGATAGGATAAACTACATCTGCACTGCTCCTGACAGACTGTTTTTAAATACTTCTAGTGATGGTAAGTTCATAACCTCCTACAACAGTCTTCTCCAGAGCTTTATTATCTGTACCATCAGAATGGTTTTCTAATCTTTCTGTCATTGCCTTCTTTTGTCTTCTAATTATTCCTATTCAAGTTATTCCTGTCTTTGCAGCACTGCCACATAGAATCCATAACACCGGTACCTTTCACAGAAGCAGCTCAAAGGCACGATACACAAAAAGGAAAGTATAACGCAGTCTGTAAACATCCTGCCTAAGTAAAGCTGTGGTGAGAAACATGGACCATCCCCTCAAGCGCTGCTGAGAAATTCCCAGTAAAAATCCAGAACAGTTAAGTGTGCTTAGTATCTTGCAGGTTTGTAACATACATATCAATAATATTGGTTATTGATTAATGAGGCTTTTTTCCTTCATCTTTTTTTTTCCCCCTTTTTTCTTTATGGGGATAAATGACTGGCAAACAGAGTGTAGAAGCAACATGATGTTTGGAACTCTAACCCAGCTCTGCTGCTAGCTCTATACCACCTAATTCATAACACGTAAGTCTACATGCTTCAGCAACCAAATAAAACTGCAGAAGATCAGTTTCTACAAAAACAGGACCAACTAGTACATATTTGAATTTTCTTTTCTGTCTCCTAGGTGTGTTCATGCTCAATAAACCTTCTCAGTTTTCTTATCTGATGATAATTTTTTTATCAGATTCCCAGAGGCTTGCAGGCATGCACAGCTTAACATTTGTGAGCATGCAAAAAACAGTAATCATCACCTTTTATCATTAGGCTTTTTTTCCAGATTTCTGAATCTGGAGAAGAAGAAAAAGATGTTCATACAAGAGGTTTTTTAGAGATACTCTTCTAGTGTTAGCACAAATTATCCTTCTGGGAACCTACATGATTTTTCCTGGCAAGACTGATCTCAAATAAGAATAACAAAATTTGGTATCCACAGGTTCATGATCCATACATCCACATTAGTGGACCTCTTTTCCTATGTATTTCCAAATTAATAAAAGAAACGTTTGCCAAAATACATAGAAGCACACAAGAAAGTGGTATTTTTCTTTTTCAGTTTCTGATGTTAAATTCTGTCTTTTCTTAAGCAGTAACATAAGTTTAAGAAAAACAATTTTATCTCACTTGTGGCCTGTACAGTAAGCAGAAATTGTTTCCATTTTTCACATTGTGCAGCTCTTTAGGAATGGCAGATGTCTTACATGATCCTCAAAATGATGGAATTACTTGCTCATGACCCTCAGACACAAAGAAGATCCATGAGCCCTGTCGCACTAGCCCATGCTGAGGGGATGAGCCAGTGCTGTGAAATTCGGCTGGATTCAATGTTTACTTCACAACATCCAAAAACACTACCATGGTAGCAGTTTTAACTGCATTATACTGGTACTGCTGAGTCTGAAGTTTCACCTACATTACATTACTAACTTTTTCCATGTCACTTCCATAAAGCCTCCCCTAAGCATCCCATAACTAGTCCTGTATAATCTCAAAATGCTCTTCCTGTGAACCCCCTAAAGCATTCCATACTCCTAGGCCAGATCTCCTGCAGTCCCACAGGTGCTCTAGCATTGATTTATATTGAGATATATCACACCTGGATCACAGGGATGAACCTCTCCTGGAACAGCCCAGGGTGGTGCCCATAAAGAGTATCTCATCCTCCAAGTCCATCATTTGGGTTCCTACCTGCCCTTGTGCCCCCTAAGTCTCTGATGGGCTGAGGGCTCCTAGGATGGGCCCAGGAGCAGCTGGCAGGGTAATATTTGGGTTCTACTCTTGCCATTGTTTCTTAGTGCTCCCTTGTGGGTGTGCTGACCAATTTTATGACCTAAGCTAAAGTATAGTATCCAGATTCATGCTTACTCTCTTCAGGAACATGCTTCAACAAGTAGTGCCCCTCTAAATTGCCCCTCTAAATTCAGAGAAAATACATACCAATAAATCTACTATTAATCACATACCTGAAAGTTAGCAAAATCAATGTTTCACTGTTCCTCAGAAATATTTTGCCATTAAAGAATTCCATAATCAAGCGACACAGCCACTCACAAAAGATCTCTACAACGACAATTTAGGCGGTGCACATGTACATCTTCCATTTAGGTTAAAAATGTCCAGTAAGTAAGTAAGTAGATTTCAGTTTCAAACTTCCAAGGAATCATGAGATAGGAAGTGAAAAATACAACCAAAAATGTTAATATGTCAACTTCTAAGATGCCCGTCTAACTCCCTTTAAATCAATTTTGCATCTCAATTATACATAGCTGTCGGTGGAGGTGAATTACTGTTGTTTTGAAGATGATGTTACAGGTATGATTCAACATATTAAAAGTAGCTTAAGAACTATATGTATTACTGCTTTAGTACTCTCTTTCCCACAAACTTCTGCCCCCTGTCCTGTATCATTTGACACACACTCCTATTACATTTTGCACTTTGGACAATATGTTCCTTAAGGGCAAGGGCATTATAGCATTTTGCCTGTAGAAAACCCAGTTCAATCCAAACGAGGTCCAAGCTGGCAGAAGCTTGTAGCAGCTTCTGATACTGCTAAATATTAAGAATAGAAACTAAAATTGCTTTCACAGCTCCACAGTATTTGTGTGTTCAAAATTTAACACAAAATCTATGGGTTGACAGATAGTTTTCGGTGTTGGGCAAATTCAGTCCAAGTAGAAGAAGAGAAAGATGACCTTGGCACAAATGTGATTAGAAAAAAGGACTGGGTGGAAGGAAAAATTTGTGGACTTTTTCAAAAAGCTGAATGTGTAATCCTCCCAGTAGACTTGTGGTTAAGTGCATTGTGACAGCAGCCAATTACCTCATTTCTTTAAGGCTCATCCTGCAGCTCCTCCAGCAGGAGGGTACCCTTCGTCCTCCTGGTTGGATGTTTAGTGCAGGAGGCTCCAGGAAGATGCCTGATACAGTAGATACGGAAAGCCTAAGCCATACATTCCTTTCATTGAGTAGATACAACAACAGGTTTTCACTTGTAAGGACAGAAATTGGACAGACACACTTAACTTGTCATTGAAAATTATAGTCATAATTTGATTATTTTTATTTACAAATTATTATGGAAAAGAAACAAGAGCACATACCTAATTCTAATAACAAAAGGCTTGAGGTCATGCAGAAAAATATATTTATCATCATAAAAATGGAGGCAATATTAAAGACACAGTTCTCTGTATGAACTTTGTGAATGGATGAGTACATCTAAAAAGAGCAGACGGAGTAAAACCATCCTTTCACATGAATTTATGCCTGAACCATATAGGTAACCACTACGTGTAGATGCAAAATTACTTTTGGAAGGGGTCACAAATTCAAATACAGCACCTCAGCCTAGCCTGAAAGTGTTGCTTTTTAAACGTTTGTTTCGTGCACATTTACCACAGTTCATTTCAGCTGAACAGAACCCCCATGTTCATGATTTTTGCCTACAAGAATATTAAATTTCTGCACATCTGTCTTCTCTCTAGGGGTTTCTCCAGGGAATATAATAGTCTATTTGTTTTTCTATTGATCTTGTATCTAAATACTGTTTTCTCCTTTCAGAAAAAAAAGAGAGCTGCCAAAGAATCAGTAGTGTCACTGTGAAAATGTTTTTCTTAGCTGGATGAAATGATGGCAGAGCAAGATTGGGAAAAAATATTTTTCAAATCTGTTTTAATAAGCGTACTTCCAGATAGGGATATGCTAGATATTGGTCTAGGCATGCCCCAGGCCTATGATCCATCTTTCATCCTTTTTACCAATTTCAGACTGACAGCTAAATTAGCTCATGGAAAAGGCTCCCGTAGGCAGTAACCAATAACCTGCCATCCAAGGTAAGTTGCAACAGCGAGAGGCGTAGGAAAAAAAATGGAGATAAGAAGCTGATTTACATCAGTCAATAAAGAAAAAATGAGGGCACAAAGAGGATCAAATTCTAAGAGAAATTAAATAAAATTAAGCAACACTGGAAAGACAAATTGTCATTTAACATTATGTTAAGCAATAGGCATAGACTGACCTCTTAAGACATGACTAGCCAGTCTTGGAGTTTCTGCAGTTACTAAATCCAATAAGTTTACAAATATACAATTGCAAACGGAATGGCTTTCTCTACCTGTAATATTTAGGCTTACTACCTAGTTACTGAGATGTGTTCATCGGGAGACAATAGCTGGTCATAAAATGCAAGATATCAACAACCTTTTGAAACACAAAGCTCATTTTCTTCTCAGGCAAAATAAAATCCTCAGCATGGTAGTGTTCACATTACTGTGCTAATAGTGCACATGTGCTGAATTATTTAAAAAATAATAAAGATAGGAGGCATGACATATCTGCCAGTTCACTGACAAAGAAGTCAGTTTAACATTTGCACAGTATCTACCTGACCACGTAACTTGAGCTAATTATTGAAGCTGATGTTTAACATATCTTCACAAAAAATAACTGCTGCAAACACCTAGAATAAACTTTTTCTAGAATGGGCTTTGTTACATCTGAACTTGCATTTTACTTGCATTTTTGTCATTTTATTCCATCAGACTCTATAATAGGCAAATTGCAGTTTAAAACCAATGACTTTGATACAGTTGGTGATTTCTTCCTGGTAGCAATTTCCCCAAATATTATTTATGGTACCATATAACATTAGAAATTATATTTAAAATTATGGTTCAAAATAAGTTGCAGTACTCTGTTAAGCACTGTTAAAAATTTTTCTTTGGTTTCATTGATCTATATGTATTGGAATTTTAACAGACAATGCATCAAACCCAAAATGTTAACACAGGTATTTGCAAAAACTCCCTTTTATTCAAGTGGGATGCCACAAAACATCACAAACCCATTTTGTTGCTCACTGCAGCTGTGTATCTGCGTTTGAAAAGCAAGCTTAAATTAAAGATACAAAGAAATGCCTGGGGTTTCATTGCATTGCAAATGTAAAGAAAGACTGATTTTCTTCAAAGGACGTTGATAATAACCTACAAACAGCAGGTATTTTCTGCTACCAGCATGTAGCTGGCATGTCATGGCTAGTACATCTTTAATCATAATAATGAGTTCTGTGGTAATAATGATAAAATATGTTCTAACTGACTATGTTTTTACCTTCCATTGCTACCCTCTACTGAGAATTAGCCAACTTCTTTTCTTTTTGAGCTTTTCTAGCCTTAGCAGTGCATCTCACTGAGGCAGCTGTACCACTGGCCAGGTTGCTACTTTAAAAGGTTTGTTTGTTGTCAGCATTTAACTCTTAAGTATCAGTTTAAGTATTGCGAAATTCAGCTAACTGCTTGGAACAAGAAACATATGTACAAATAACTGGACTGGAAAAATAAGGGAAATTGCCATTTCTTTCCCTGCAACAGGCAAGCAGTTCTCTAACTTCTCGCTCTAAGCAAATAAATATTTTTCTACCATAGTTAATTCATAGAATCATAGAAAGGTTTGGGTTGGAAGGGACCTTAAAGATCATTTAGTTTCAGCATCACTACAGGTACACTTTCCACTAGATCAGGTTGCTCAAAGCCCCATCTAATTTGGCCTTATAAAATTCCAGGCAATCTCAACTTTTCCAGACAACTTGTTACAGTGCCTCACCACCCTCAGAGTAAAGAATTTCTTCCTAATACATAATTTACACTTAACCTCTTTCAGTTTAGAGCCATCACCCCTTGTCCTGTCACCACATATCCTTGTAAAAAGTCCCTCTCCAGCTTTCTTGTAGCACCCTTTAGGTACTGGAACCCAAGAACGAGGTTACCATAGAAATTCTCCTCAGAGGTTCCCATTTTCTTTTATGTGCATTTTCCTTCAGTTTGCCATGTAAAACCAGCAGTCCCACAGCAGGATTGTCTCTTGTCCTTGACCATTAACATTGCAAAAGGGTCAGTTACCATCCCCTCCAGCAAACATCCCATCCCTTTTGACCTATATATTGAGAGTACTCAACTCCTAACTGCAAGTGAGAACACGGTAGTTTACTATGAGGTGACACTAGCTTCTAGCATATTCCAGAAAACCTGTTTCTCCTTGAAATGTTGTGGATACCCCATCCCTGGAAGCATTCAAGGCCAGGTTGGATGGGGTGAGTGAATCTAGTGAGTGAAATTCCTGCCCATGGTAGGGATTCTATGCATTCTATGTTTCTGTGAAATGTCTTCTTTTCTTTTAAGACAAAAATGAACACATTAAAGAAACCTTTTGCTCCTTTTGATTTAAAAAAAAATTAATAGAATAACTAGAAAAACATCACTGGCATTCCACAAAAAAAATACAGAAGGGAAGTTAGAGAGAACTAATTAAAGTTTTTTTAAAGCACAACAAAAACTGCCCAGTGAAACATCCTGAACTGTGGAACATCCAGCATTAAAAGCTAAAAACAAAAATAAACTTGATGTTTAATAAGTCTAATAAACTTCCCCCAGGTCCACGATAAACAAACAAACAGCACTGAGCCTCATGCAGCACAAGTGTCTGCTCCACATCGCACTTTAAAAGTCTGTGGCCAGACCTCAGCTACTGGGTTTGGCTGGGACAGAGTTAGTTTTCTGGGAGAGAGTTAATTTTTTAAACCGCAACAGAAGAGCCCCTGATGTGTGGTTTCATTTCTGCTTCTGCCACTGTCCTCACAATAGTGCCACCAAGTTCCTACCACTACACCAAAAAAATTTATCTAATAGAGGTGCACCTTGGCTACAGCACTTCCAGAGACCTGGGCCTCCATCCCAAATCCTTTCACAGATCCGAACCAACTTGAGCAGTAGTGGTGGAGGATGAGGTAGGGGCAGATTATCAGAGATTATGGTGTGGGCTGAGTCCCCTACTCCATCATCAGCCCTTTATGTGAGCTTTTAGAAGCCTCAATGTGCTGCGAAACATTAATAAAGCTTTCTACCACACAGTGGTATTATGATTAGAACCAGGGATAACACTGTTGAGTTGTTCAGATTCAGTACTAGCACAGCTTTATTCAGTACCTCAGGTATTTTGTACAATGCAAGCAAAATAAATGAGCCCTATCATATAAATACTTCTGCAGGAAAAAAAGTGCTTAAAGACTAAAATATGAAGAAATAAGCATTCTAAACGAGTGTCCATTTCAAAAGCATTTTTCTTTTGCCACTTATTAAGGTTTGCAGAAACCTGCTGAAAGGATGTTTCTCTGTTACAACCTTTAACTCTGAGTTCTTAACCGTACCATAGATCATAATATTGTCATTCTTCACTGTCACCACTGCGTCAGCAGCTGTTTTTGGTCTCACAAAAAAAGGATTTGACCTTTGGGATGGACAGGAAGCTGAAGGAGCAACTTTCTGAAAAAATAGCCTCCTGTTTACATTTGCCTTGTTTAGCGAACAATTATCTTGGGAGACATAAGTAATAAGCATGTACGTTTACATAAGCAGAAGTGTCATTTTGATAGCACTAAATATGAGTGCATGTCAAGCTGTCACTGAATAACTGTTCTAACCATAAAATGCTGATTTGTATTTTACCAATAAAACCCACAAATGTGCAAATGACAAGACCAACAGCACAGTCCGTCAGAATCCAATCCTTATCTATCACAATGAGGTTCAACCTCAATCACAGAGAAAACAGCAGCTGCCATTATTTTGTGGTGCATAATTTTCAGTGGTATTTGTTTACAATGACATCTTTAGTGCTGGTAAATCTAGGCCACCTATTCTATGAGTCTATGATCTACATCCAAGACCAACATTAGGCTTCAAAATACTTTTATTCTACTATATCCAGAACTAAGTTCTCTCTATATATTTGTGTGCTGAAAATAAACATTGTTTCATATGAATCTGAGGAACAGTAGGGTGAATTACATGCAAGTGTAACATCTTATGAGTGTTAAATATTGTATTACAGATTAACTCGTAATGGCAGAGACAAAGCAAATGAGTCTTTCTTTAAAATCTTATATTCTGCTAAGTTAAAATGCTATTGAAACATATTGCAAGTATTTACATGTGTTGTCTAGATAATCTGACTTAGTTTTAATGAAGCATCACCTCATTTTCTGAGGATGGAAAATATGCAAAAATCAAACATGGAGTATAATAATTTTTTCCAACTTCATATTTAAAACTGTCTTCACCGTGATAATTACTTTAAATATTTTAAAGGAACACCACTGTCAAGATACAATGTACACTATCCAATCAGAAAACCAACTTCAAGAGCATCCTAAGAATGTACTTTAATAGTACAACAGAATGTAATTTTATTTGCTTAGAAGAAAACGCTACTGTTTAGAGTCCTTATATTCACAGTTTTATATGAGATCTAGGAAAAAACTACATACCTTATGGAATAGATTTACTGCTATATACATGCGTGCCTCTTATATTTGCATGTATTTAATATTCAGTAGGTTCTGTAGACCACCTATATGCTGCAACTCAGTTCACTACAGGACAGTAATGACATTGACAACAAACTCATCCCCTGAGTGTACTCAGGCAACTTGTCCTCTTAGTTGCAGTAAAAGTCTCTTGAAATACCATCCCGGCTCAAGGGAAAATTTAGCTCTTTATTTACTTAAACTTCTAAAAAATAACTGGAACAAAGAGCACAATGCCAACCAAACAGCCCCGACTGTCGCCACACCTCCTGGGGCAGCGTATTCTCCTCTATTTCATCTCTAACGTTACCAAATGTAAATGGAAGAAAACACTCAAGTCTTCACTGGACTATTTCACAATACTGAAATGTAGGAAGAATACTTTTTGGATTGCTATCTAAGATGGGAAGAATACCTCATCAATGTTTTCCCCAATACACTCAAGGTGCTACAGAACAACATTATATGTATTATATGTAGTGTTTGGAAGTACCAAAATGAGAACATGTACCTGTATGCTTTTAAACAGCTACTGATGACTCAAATTACAGAAAGCTCTGTCTGAAGAAAAACATGCAAGTCATCTGCCCACAGCTCAGAAGAATCCTGCGTGCAGGGTTTGTGGTCAGCATTTCTTTTTTTTTTTATCCATTTCCAGCAAAAGATGGATTATGAAACATAACCCCTACATTTGAAAGTCCCATGGGATGGCCATGATAACACTACCTGTCTCACTGCTTAACACAGACCATCGTATTTTGGTTTCCTCTGCTTGGGCTTCTTTTTTGCCGCCTAGATGTTGGGAATATTTCAGTTGAACGTATGGCAACCTTTTTTCACTGAGAAAAATTAAAAGCCTCCACAGAGTTAACTGATGTACACTTCTTTACTTACAGAACTTGATTTCAACTTTCCGTCTCTCTCAAGTTCATCACCAGTTGGTGTGCTGAGACAGCAAAAGACTATGGATTAACCATCCGTCTCAAGAAAGCTGAGATAATGTACCATCCTACACTTGGGAGAGGATAAAGATCCAGCATGACAATCAATTCAGATGTACTCTCATAATGGATTTCACTTACCAGGATGAGTTTTGTTTAAGCACTAGCCTTAGTGATCAGTAAATCATTATTTAAATGTAAAAAGTTGCACCTTGCCTTCAGCAAAGTACCCCACTGAACCTGACACCAGAACAGTGTGAGATCAAGCAGTCCATTCCTGCTCCAGTTCTACTCAAGACTCAAGCCAGCCTCCTCTTTCCCTCTTCCTTTTGTTCCCCAGTGTCCCTCAAGGCCATCTCAGAGCATCTGTCCCACCCTGAACCTAGGTCTCCTTCCGTCTCTTCACCCCAGCACAATCACTACTGGCACTCCAGTCATGCCCACTTCCTTCCTCAATACCTTCCTCTCCCTCTTCCTCCTGCCCTCTGTTCTCTCCAAACTTCCCAGCATGCCAACCTTGACTTTCTCCTTCTACCAAGAAGCCATGTCCTTGCGTCTGCTGCTCCAAGTTTTACTTACTCTTTTTTTCTCTTCTCTGAGCTCACTTCTGTCCTCTTGTAATGTAACTGACTCCCTTGCATCACAAAACAGACAAAAAACCCCCCAAAAAACCAAACACAGCAATAAATAACCCTGGTCCTGGCAAGGTACTTGCTACCACTCCATGATTATTTGGTCTGAGCTCCTTCTCTCAGTGCATGCCTTGTCTACTGACACCACAAAACCTCTGAGCTCAAGGACTATTTGCTATGGGGTATTTGCACATTGCCTACACACAAAGGTCCTCCAGTAACAGTATAAGTTCTTTACTCCAAAGAACCACTGTCAGGACATTACTATTTTTAATGCAGTTCATCCAAGGGAAACCTACATCCTCTTTTTTTTTTTAAATATTCTTTCTAAACAACAAAACAAGTTTTTGTAACTGCAGGCACAACACTCACAACTGAGCATGCAAGGATGTATTACATCCACACAACTGCTGGATGTAAGGAGTATTACTTAGTGTATCGACAGACCTAGTTGAATACAAGCATCTTGTACCATTCCCAACATCATTACAAGAGAGGTGAAGTGGAAAGCCAGCTTGTGTTTTCAGCCTTAGGTAACAGACATCTAAGACATTTGACTGCCAATCACAGGTTTATTTGTCTGATCATATGAAAATGTGAGCCCAACTCACATTTTATTCCAGGTGAGTGCACATACAGGTGCCCAAATTTACATATGCAAGCATACAAACATGATCCTGCACCGACCCACGCTGCCCCACTCTGCAACCTAATTTTAACTCACGAGTATTGTTCTGCAGAGTAGCTTGTGGCAAATGACAACTACTAGACAAAATCACTTGCTTTCCAGCAAGCTTTCATTTTGTATTCATATCCTCTATCCAGATGAAATGACACTGCAAGGCAGCCTCTTGTTTGACAAGAAGTGAGGTCATCTGGGACAGGATTTCGTCCTCTTACAGGACAAATAAGAAAAGGCCTGTATTAGTCATCAAGTAAATACATCCTCAATAAATAAAATAAAACACACCCATAAAGCAATATGATAGCAGAATCGTGCAAGAGTGGTGGTCATTTATCCCCCACAGAAAATATAATAAAGTGAACATTTAAAAATAAATAAAAGCTCGAAGGCAAAGGGAGACAGACAGATGAAGGAAAGAAAACATCCTGGCCACTATGACACCAGCCTCAACATCTGCAGTTGGTGAGGAACAAAATTTATTAGGGCAAAGTGAATCCTCAGGGTGAAAACAAGTTTGAAACATACTTCAACCTAAAGAAAACAGGATGCTTCTCAAGCAAGGAAAGCAGTGTATACTTCAGAGAAGAAAAACAAGTGTATTCATTTGTCTTAGTTGCCAAGAGCCATAAATTGAGCCCCTTCAACTTCAACTAGAAGTTAAAAATATTTGCATTTAAACTAGTTTTGTCTCTATTTAATTAATTGTCACTTAGAGCCTTTTGTTGTCTCCCTTAAGAACCTGAAACAAGCACTTCACCTGTTTCTCTTTGCTTAATAGAGCATAAGGAGAAATAGATGCTCACAAGGTAGATATTTCCCCATCCTCTCAGGCTTATCATTCAGAAATACTAAAAAGAATTCTCTTTCTTCTGTGGCTGAACCCTTGGTGTACAAAGGCTTTAGAAGTTGCATTGTCACACCTTTATAAAATGTATGTACTATAACTAGCTTGTTAGCAAAAACATCACAGTAATGATTCTAACAGACATGCACTACATATGCTTGAGGACTGGCTGATGACAGACTTGGACCAAGACAGAGCCAAATGTTAGCTGGGGAGAATAATCTCTCCAGCATCACCACTCTGTAGACATTTTGTACATTACTACGGCATTCAAACAGCATGTTGCTTCTCCAGAGTGAAGAAGCACCACCAACAACTTTTTTCTGTGTGACCACCTCTGCAGTGACCATTTCTGCAATGCTCCCTTTCCCACACAAACTTCTCTGTGGTTGTTCCTCACTAGCAAGGTGCCAGATTGCTGCAACACACCTGCACAGAGACAGCGGCCCCAAGAGCAGATGGCTGCTGCTTAGAGAGTAGGTGGCTCGTGCGAAGTGCCAGTGGCATTGATGATCAAGCTCTGCTGGCTGCCAGCAAATTTCCAAACATGATGTCACGCTACTGGTCTACGTTGCATGGTGCTGAACATCTGCAGCACTATTTTTCTTTATCTCCATCCCTTCTGTTCTCCTTCACCCTCTTACCACCCCTCCGCTCCCCTGTAATCCATCAGTAGTTGCAACCTGGAGACCCCTTGCTGTGAATCAGATGGAGCTGCTGGCAGGTCATGCTCCCATCCAGAGTCTCAGCTTTGTGATTCCTTGGATGCTTTGGCTACTAAACTCTCCATTTGAGAGAGATGCTGCAAGGCCAGTCTTGCTTTCTACCCTGAAGACTGGGAATGTTTCAAGCTCATCGTACTGCCCCTGAATATTTGTCATGGTGAGATGAGCAGTCCTTTCTATTCCACTGCTCTCTGTATTACGTATTAATCACAGAAAGGGCATCCAGAACATAGCTTAGGTCTCCTTAATGGCTTTTAGAAATTTAAACACATGAAAACAAACACTGAGTTTTGTTCTATACATAATCCCTACCAGCTGTGACTGAGCTTTACATAAACTGGGCTATTTGATCGACTTCCTTAATGAAAATCACCTTGTATGTAAATCATTTAGGGAGGTAGAACAAAAAGTAAATTTTACTTAGCCCTTTGCTATAGTGTCATCACTTAGAAAAAGAATCAACAGAGCAATTAATTATTTTTTTACACACACACTCTTGTCTGAAGAATTGGCATCATCTAGTACCAGACAGGTAACTGTATAAGTCTGGTAACTCGCAGATGTGCAGCATATTTATGGAAACAGTCCAACATTTGGCTTTGGGTGGCGGGTTTGGGACAGGGAAGATCACCAAAATATTTTGGTCTTCTGTCTGAAATTTTGATATGTGCCGGCCAGACCACATGTTAAAGCAGCATTTCTTTAATAAAAAACAGAATCTTAACTATGGAAAATTATGAGATTTAATATGAAAAGCATCAGCTACAAAAGTTGCAGTTGTGGAAACAAACAGCAAACTATAAATTGAAAGCAAAACACTTGCTATTCCAGGAAATAAGCTATCTGTGTGAGATGCCCAAACAATGAAAAGCAGACACCTTCTCAGAAATATCAAGGTGATATTTACCACATCATGATCCAACTTTAAAACCAAACACAAGGTGCCTCACTCTGGACACACACCAGAGTTTCATTCTCCAATCATAAATATCTCCTGTATCACTTAATTGCCAAAGTCAGGAACATGGACTCTTGACCGTGTGGTGGCAAGAGGTGGGGGCCATGGACAATCTACATTGACTGGGGTGGTATTGCTCCTTGAGAGAGGAGGAACACGGCTCTACATTCATCCACTTCAGGTTGGACACCATGGGTGTTACATGTGAGACTGAGCAAGCCTCCAGAGGAGTTGCATCTGCAAGCAACAGCAGCTTGATGGAAGCATACTGAGAGAAACACCATCAGCAAATGAGGGAGCAGTGCTGACATTGAATAAAGTGTGATGGAGCTTCATTTCCTTAACTGTGTCTAGATGGAAGAGAAAAAAAATAAATCGAAAACAAAGCCCATCTCCTTCCATATACCTCTCACTCCTAAAAAGTCGAGTGAAAAGGAAATGATCAAAAGGAAATAAAATCAGTTTCTAGAAAATTCAGGTACGTTTTTTCATGATTCTTTAATATGGAACAGTGGAAAACTTTGAAGGCTATTTGTCTCTCTTATCTATGGAAGATGTCCTTGCCTATGGAAGGGGGGTTGGAACTTTAAGGTCTTTAAGGTCTCCTCCAACCCAAACCATTCTATGATCATACTTGACAAAGAAACAGGTGTTTTTAATGTTATATTTTGCTTGAACTTATTTAAAACAGAGATCTAAAATCCACAAATTAAAGGATTACCATATTATATAGCAGCAACATCATATGACTCCCTCTTCCATTACTAATGCCAACTGCAAAATGGAGGGCAAAAATGGCCAAGCAGTGAAAACCAATTTATTTTTCCAACCCACCAATGGCTTTTGTGCCTTTTCCCATAGTACAGAGGCTTGATGGAACAGACAAGACTCATTTTCAAAGTCCTTCTCAGCCATGCTACGGATGAAGAAAGATTTTCCAGTAGGTTATTTAATCCATAGCACACCTATAATTACTTGTGAACAGGAAGAGGAACTTCTTGTTTCAGGCTTCTGAAAGCAGATTAATGAAAGTGCCTTTGTTTATGAGGAAAGAGGGAGCAGGGCAACTTGCATAAAAAAATACATTTTCGCCATATGTAGGTAGAAAATAAACCCATCCATCAAGGATATATTAAAAATAGATGAAAACTGGCTCCAGACACAAGATTACTTGGTGAAAATGCCAGAATAATGGACACAGAATTTTTATTTGATCAACTCTGAACAACAGGTGAGATTAGTTTATGCAAACTCCATAGAACAAGGCTTTATTTCAGAAAGTAATCCTTCAATTTAGCCAAGATTTTGTTTGCTCAGAGATACAATGAAACAGAAAAAAAATAGAAAATATCTGGCATACAGAAAGACAAAAGCCTGTGTACTGCACTTAAAAACAATTAAAGAAACTCTTCACACTAGACTAAAGCTTTTAACTATTGGAAAAGGCAGAGCCAAATCTCGTATTTTGCGCATACAGTTTAAACTGCCAAACCGTGTTTATGTACCGATTAGTGGAGATTATGTAGAGTGGTACAGCCATTTTTTAAAAATACAATATTATTACAAAGAACCCCTAGAGGTTCATATGAAGATGGTCTCTATTTCATAGACAGTAAAATCACTGAGGCATATCATCACAGCGATGACTTACTATTCCTGCAGGAGCCAAGGGAGTCGAGCTGAGTGCTGTTAATGCAGGGAACAGCTCTTCCCTGCAACTTAACATGCAAGAGCCAGTTTACAGCTTGTATCAGGTTTTTACTGGACTTTGACTGAGGTCTCAACACGCCTGCATCTCTTGTCAGCTTCATCCAGCTTTTCGAAGGAATTAGGACAAATTAAAAACACCTAAAATATTTAATTTGAGAAGTTTCTACTTCATGTCACTCTACTAACACCACTGGTGGCTGTGAATCTTTGCCAGGCTTTCAGGAAAAGTCACTTTCACAGTCCCACCACATACATGGGATAATATTTCATAGGGAATCATGCCATTCTGAGGTTCAAGATAGGACGTCTCAGGCCTTGCTTCAATGTATATCCAGTGTTCTGATCAGCATAAGGCTATTGATCTTCAGTACAAACACAAATTCTTACATTACTTAAATCGCTTTAAAATGTTTTTTTGGATAATCTTATTTTAACACGATTAGTAGTCACCACCAGCAGTAGAGCAGTACAATATAAATATAACTGGATTTTAGCAGTACATTTGAAGTGAATAACACAGCTTGCTTAGGAGAAAAACACACTTTCCAGTAACAGCCCTTCTCTACAGTTTGATACGAATAAGGGAAACTGAGGTGTTTGTATGGACATCAATAGCAATACCAGCATTGTCCATTACTCTGCCAAATACTTTCATATTTGGATGTTATCTGAATCATGTCCCACTTCACTTAAACCAGGCAGTACACTGCTATGTGTACTCTAAGTGTCCTTTGTACATTAGTCTCTGTAACATAAAGGCACAGGTACATGTAGTATAGATGACCCCATGCTATGCAGGCAGTACACACTCATTATTGCCATGTTCTCTCCCACCCCTCCATGCATTCCAGGAATACTCCTTGGAATATCCCACTCTCCTGTTTCTCACATCATTTTACTACCATCCACAAACCACGCAGGCAAATCTGCAACAGAAGCAATACCAAACTGCATTTTATGAAAATATACACCAAAGGCAGTTGCCCATCACCATTTCGTACCTCCTTTCGGGTGTAAAGTGCACAGGTTCTGCCATGACCCTGCTCTCTCTCTCTTTCTCTCACACACACACAGGCATCTCAGCTCCACGTAAGCAGCATCAGGAACCTTGCCTTAGAATAGAAGCTGTGAGTAGTGCTTTCACAGTTGGCACAACAGCTTAACTACACCAACGGGGAGTTAAGTACATCCAAAACATACCTGTGTCTTTATGCTCTACCTCAAAGCTGAAGAAGAAGAAATTTATCAAGGAAAGCCCACATAATTTATGCAGCTGATGATACACTGCACACCAAAATCTTCAAGCACATTATCAAGGCAAGCATCCTCTTCGGCCAGGAGATTGCACATCTTACAAATTAAAACAGAGCTGCAGTTCTACCGTCTTTCCTTGCTGGAAAAGCAAAACAAGAAACAAGGAAAAGGTCCATTTGGTAGGGGTACAACATGCTGACAGGAGGAGTCTAGACCTGAGGGTCACCCCATAGGAGACCAGTGATGGATTGTTGCAGAAATTTCTCTGGACTACTGACTGATGAGAAAATGTCTTTCAGCAGAGCGGCCCTGCAGCCCTGAGCAAAGCGACAACAGGCAGAAGTGAGACATGCAACAAGCCAAAAACAAAGATAAAACTAAGTTTACCACCTACATTTTTTATTTTAGGGCTGGCTGAGAAGGAAAGTGGCACAAGCCAACCACACTGTCTTGGAGGAGATGACTTCCCAGCCTAGGTAGTAAGGTATAATACGATTTCCAGTAACCCCATATCCCTTTGACACATCCAAGGGAGGGCTAATAGGAAAATGCTCTTTTTTTCTGTTCTTCCTCCGTCTCTGAAACAGCAGTAACATGTACACCTTGGCACTTCTGCACCCTGAAGATGAGGACTGCTCCTGCCCTATGAAGAGCTGAAATGTTGGGAGAGAAACATGAAGAAGGAGAGAGACAGGATGAAGTCCTCGTGCTTTGGGCTCGCTGCTCCAGTGCCTGTTAGCGCTGACTGGTTGCTATCATTTTGAGAACTATGTCTTCTCCAAGCAGCACCCATTGCTTTGCAGACCAAGACCTAACACCAGCATCAGCACCAGCACCACCTGCCAGCCTTGGAAAAGCTGTTGGAAAACTGGGAAGATGGGACTATTGTGGGGTTTTCTGTTCCAAGCAGCCTGACTACTCTCCTATGCCTGCTTTTACAAAATAATACCCAAAGACAAGGAAGAATCTTCATCAGGCTACATCCAGATGTGCTGTGTTTTGGATCATATTTGCAAGGACGAACCTCAGCAAGAAGCTTTGGGAATTTGCTGCTTACTCCACTTTGCAGATCCAGGCTGCTGGATCTCTGGAAGGGTGTTCAGGGTCCTCGATAAATAGAATCACAGAATTATTTAGGTTGGAAAACACTTCTAAGATCATCGAATCCAACTGTTAACCCAGGATTGCCAAGTCCATCCATAAATCATATCCATGTCTACACATCTTTTACACACCTCCAGGAATGATGACTCAATCACTACCCTGGGCAGCCTGTTCCAGTGTTTGACAACCCTTTTGGTGAAGAAATTTTTCCAAATATTCAATTTAAATTGACACAACTTGAGGCTATTTCCTCTTGTCCTATTGCTTGTTACTTAGAAGAGACCAATTTCCACCTGGCTACAACCTCTTTTCAGGTACTAGTAGATAGTGACAAGGTACCCCCTAAGCCTCCTTTTCTCCAGGCTGAACAAGCCCAGTTCCCTCTGCTGCTCTTCACAGGACTTGTGCTTTAGGCCCTTCACCAGGTGAAGCATTCTTCAAGGCCACTTGTGCTCTTGACCCTTCACATGAACAGGTGCCTTAAGATACTCTCAAAACTTGTTGCTGTATAACAACCTTCATAGGATGGACCCTGAGGAATCCAAGGATCATTAACATTACTCTAATGCAGAAGCCTTTACATCACTTTCAGAGAAAAATTCAATTATGTCTATTATTTTCATTATAGGAAAATACCATGCTGAAGTTGCCAAGAAATAAAGGAGATGGTAAAATTTTGCTGAAGATAAGCAGGTGTTTAAGCCCAGCTCTTTCCCAGAAGGAATAAGCTGGAGAGCTGCTATCGCCTTCCTTTTCCTGGGTGGCAGGACCACTGTCCTAAGCACCCACAGCACCTGACACCCAGAAAGCTGGCCCTCGTCTTGAGATGCAGAAATAATTTCAAGTAAGACTTTCACTCACAACTTTAGAAAAGCAATTCCCAAACCTGAAGGACCTCTCCTTTTGAAACACACCTTTAGACCCAGACTTTTTCTATAATAAAGAGTTCAAAGGGAATTAAAGCTCAAGTGACAAAACACTGGAGCACTTCAGACAGTGGAAAATGAAGAAAATAGACATCACATGGAATAAACTGCCAGGCTTTGTGTTGTCCTGGACTATCAGGCAATAAAAAGAAAAGCTGTCAAACTTGAAAGGAAAAGCGCATTAGGCAGGTAATAGCACTATTTATAGAAAAACTCCATTTATAGAGATGCTAGCACAAAAAAGGAGTAAGTGCCTAAAACAAACAGTCCCTTATTGGTCTGATGAAAAGCACACTCACATTGATGTCAGCCTCCAAACAGACCGGCAAAGTCTTTGTGTCAGGCCCTATTTAAGACTCCACCGTAGAAGGAGCAAGGAAAGAGGCTGCTCTTCCAATTCAGCTGAAGTCGGCTGAAGTTTTCTTCCTGATCATAGCAATACTAAGCTATGTTTAGACTACAAATCAAATGTTCACTAAATAAAGTTAACTGAAAAACTAAAATATGCAAATATATAGCTCAAAAGACTTATGGGACAAATACTTGGGTAATCCAACACATGAATAACAAATTTCCATACAAATATATGAAGAGGAACAGAAGAAGGTTCAGTTTGAAAATTCCAGGAGTATGTCACATGTGTTTCCAGAAAAAAAAATGTAAATATTTTATGCATTGTAAGCAAGGGCAGTTGTGACCGGCAGTTGTAACAACTGCTTAGTTCTTCTTCTGTGAAATATCTGAAATATTACTTACCATCAAGTCACTGACCTATGAAAAACACCAGAAGAAAGTAAAGGCAATGTGTTTAATTAAAATTCAGAATTTGGATGATGAAATTAGAAATAGGTAATATGCCTTTTAAAAGTGAATTATACTGATATATTTAGCTATTTCATAAGCCTGTTTGTAAGTACTCTTCAATAGTTTGTCTCCTAGTGCTTCTGTTCTCAGATGAAGAAACAAACATCTCTTCCTTTCTATTCTGACTTCCAGTGCTGAAATCTATTTCTCACATCAACGTTAGCATTTCTGTGCAACATTTTCCTGACTGACAAACTTGCTATGGGTAAAACAGTGATCAGACAATTTCAGATTTCCCTCTGAGCAAAATGGTTTCAGGGCAACAATCCCATTAAAGGATGTTGAAACGTTGTGTATGAACACTGGGATGAATATGAAATGAGATCAGCTTTGCTTAAGTCATCGCAATAACTAGAAGACCAATCAACGAATACCAGGCAATTATTCCTAAGCCCTTCAAAGCCACTACACTGCAAATCCACTGCAGACGCTTGCTACAGCTGCAAACATGCAATACCAATACTGATTGTAGAAAAGAATGCTTTAGCAATCACTTAGACTTGGAAAGAGAAACCAGTGGTGGTCACAAAGATGATTAGGCTAATCAAGGCACAGCCACGACTGTGTCACAGAAGAGATTCCTCCAAAAAGTGAACTGGAGGACAATTTACTACAGCACTTATGGCTGCACCTTGAGCCTTTGAACAGCTCAAAGACAGAGGGACTGACCCCTGGAGAACTTACGGATCACTAAGAAAGTAAACCACCACCACCATCTTTCTTGAACTTCAACCATGGAGGGAGTCACTTATGCTCCTCCCATCCCAAAAGGGTACTCTGCTCTATTTTTCGCTGTTTTGGTGTGGCTAAAATGGGTTTCCCTTACCCCCAAAGACCCCTGTTGCCACTTCAGTTGCTGATCACCTTCAACTCTGCAAAGAAAAGTGGTTTTTAGGTGTTTTATGATCCCCCTAAACTCCACCGTGGAACAGTTCAGTGCCATGCCACAACATATGAGGCACTCATCAATAAGCTCTGTCTGCTGAAACTACTGCTGTAATACGACAACCAGGCAAGAAACAGAGAGAAACAAAATATCTAAGTATATGGCTGCTAACAAGGGCTATTGAAAAACAGATGAAAATCAACACTGCAAGATACTGGCTTGAAAAACAAACCAGCTTTCCACCCGCCAGCAGCAGCAGTGTACTCGCAAGTCACCAAGATCTCACTAAGGCTGAAGATTTGTTCCTTGCGGTGCTGTGACCCATCATCCCATAGTTCACCGAGGAACCAAGTAGCTGGGTCATACAATGGGCAGATGCATGTGGGAGAGAAACCCTCCGGCTGCCAGAGCTGCTCAGGCTCCCGGAGTCCCCTCTGTGACCAGTGAAGCACACCAGCTCCCCCGCCCTGAGCTCCTGCAGCCTGGGGAGCAGGGATAGGCTGAAAACCTGGGCTTATAACCTCATTTGGATGGATACCTGACACACTGAAAAACTCAAGTTCTTCTTCTTAAAAAAACAAAAACAAAAACAAACAAACAAAAAACCCAAACACAAACCAAAAACCAAAACCTTAAAAAATTATAAACACATACACACCACACAAACAACACAGAGAGACAGAACTACATTCTTTCTCCTTTCAAGCTAAAAGTCACATAACTTGTTTTCTTAAAGCCATGCTCTAATTTGATAGATGTGGAAATTGACTCCCACTGTCCTGTAAAAAAAAAGAAAAAGACAAAAAAGAAAAAGAAATTAATACTAATAATCCAGAGGATTAGGGCTGAGAGGTCAGTGCACAACCTTTTAATGAGTGAGGTATTTAAAGACTGATGACACAGTATATTTTTATTCTTCAGTAATTTAGTACAGAAGTTTACATTGATTGCTTAAAAGGCCATTCAATTTTATTTCTCATATTTAATTGTTCTTAGTGCCCAATAAATGGTTGACTGGAGAAAGTAAAGAATTATTTTATTCTTTTTGTATCATTAAAAATACTGTCAACCCAACTCACTCATTCACACGCCCTCCACATGCCCTTCATGTTTGCACAAAACCGTGAGGATTATCTGTTTTTCATTACCACCAAACCCGAAACCCCCACGCTGCTCAGGCTCTCTAACCTGAATTAAACCTCTCACAGGTGCATGAACAAAAAGGAGGTATTTTACCCTTCCCAAGTAGAACTTTATTAAAGAAAAAAATAAAAATAAAGAGAAATCATAGGCCTTGCACAATGGAATTTTATGTTACCTTAAAATTTAGATCTTCAGTGAAAAAGGGCTGCCTGCTAAGTCCTTATGTCTCAGCACGGCTTGGATCTCTTTAGATCCTGCTTGTTGTGCAAGAACTGCAGGTCCTCAGATCAGGAAAGCATGCGTTTAAACACATGGCTTAGTTATATGCCTGAATTTCAGCATGTGCTTAAATTAGCTCATCATCTGCTCATCTTTCTCCTTGTCAACAGAACAAATGTGAAAGACGTAGAAAAAGTTCTCTCACCTGCTAGTATTTGTTGTATCTCACGACACAGTCAAATTATGCCACTCAGTGAACATCGTGACAACTTCCTAGGTACAAAGTTATTTTTGTGTTTTCCATGAATTACCTAGTTATCTGGATGACACACAGAATTCCTAGGTTGCTATTTATGCAACATCCAGACATTATGGTCATTTTGTTGAACCCGCCTACATACTTGCATGATTCCAAACTCACCAAAACCTGGCAGCTTTTAGTTTCTCTCCTCAACATTTCTATGACGTAAGAAATTATTATCACCATTTTCCATCCAGGCAGCTGAAGTACAAAGAAATATGGTCTGGATTTGCAGTAGGTTCTGAGGAAGTTTAATGCCCAGATCACCTTATCTTAATTCCTAACATGTTACCCTTACTTTCAACCAACTCTGAAGGTGAAACTGTTAATGCCATTGAACTCAACAGGATATTTTACAGTGATTTCAACAGTGTCAGAATTTCATCTTCTAACGCCAGCAGAATTTTTATCTACATAAAATCTGGGACTTCTCCTTTATAGCAATACACAACATTTTGTATCACATCACTGAATTACTGAAAAGTTAACTTGATTCACTACTTCATTTAAAGGGAATCTCATTCAGTGGAAATACAGATTCCTAACAAAAAAAAGTAGGTCGCATACAAGAAGTTTCATCAAAATACATACATGGGTACGAAAGGCAATTTTTAAAAGTAATTTTCACATACCATTTAATACTGATGATCTCAAAGATCATCACTGTAGAAAGGAATATTGAAACATGAACAAAAAAAGGAAATAGTATAAAAATATCTTTTGAAAGATAACCATGTAGAGTTTTTGAAATGCAATCACAGTTGAACTAGTACAATAATATTGGATCTGTAATCTACTTAAGTATTTATTGATTGACACCAGTGACAAAATAACTGTTGCCCTAATAGGATTCACATCAACATTTTTTAGGTTTCCCAAATAGTTCACATGGTAAATTTACATATAAATCAATTAATATTGACTGATTGATCAATATATGCACAGTATGAAAAACAGTTTTGGCGGCTTTATGTTCTCCGCAGAGCAGCTTTACCTACTGATGATTAATTTTAATTTACTTTAAAGGATTCTATTGCACTGAAACTTTAATTAAAAACAAAATGAGAAAGTCTATAAACTCTGCATAGCATCAATTACCTGGACTTGATATCCTGCACTTTGCCTACCCTCTGTACATATGGTTTCTGTTAAAATAATTGGAAAGCACTTCTGAACAATGTCACCCACACATCCATTCTAAGAGTGAGAGGATATATTACCATTAAACATCACTAATATTAATAAAAAAACAATTAATTCTTCATTACCTATTTCTAAAATATACTATCAGACTCCTTCAGTTCAAACACAAATAAAACATTACACATGCCTGTCAGTGAAATGGGTAATCATCATCGTAGTTGTAATTTATACTGCTTTCTGTTGTAAGTCTAATGCCTCATTTATTTATAAAGCTTTTGGGGTGACATTATAAATAGCCTCTTTGAAATATTAAAAAAAAAAAATCTAGCTCTTAATAAGCAAACTCGCAGACCTGTTGTCAACTCTTTCCCTATAAAACATTGATTTTAATTTGCATTACACTTTTTTTTGGTGAACAAACAAATTTATGTTTATAGATGTTACTGTTTTGTTAAAACTCATGAAATAATACTTCCCATTGATTCATGTAGGTATATAAAAAATACATATTTGGCAGACTAATCTCAATCCCAAAAAATATTATACTAAGAAAATCCATACAGAAAATTGCTTGAAAAGTACCAGTAAGTTTACAATAGAAGTAAGTTGGCTCAGCAGCCATATAGTATCTGATTTAAAGATCGACCCTACCAACACTGGTTTGGATCAGGGACAAGAACAGTTCAATGTTTTAATTATTAAAAAAGCATGGAATTGTCACAGTCCTCATCCGCTGCAACCAGCATCGTGTTACAAGTCTCTGTGGTGTCTCTGGCATACTGCCTGGACTATTTATTGTGATTTGTAAATTAGACACTTGTGTAAGAATGTCAATTTTAAATATCTTTGTTTAAATGAGCCTGATAAGAGATGACCAGATATACCTTTTATGAGACTGCTAAATAATTGCATCATGCAAAGTGAGCTTGTGAATTTTACAGGACAGCTAATAACAACCTACAAGGTAGCCTGTGAATTCACCATTAAAAAGAATAAAGCTATCAGAAACAATAAAAAGTGTACGCTATAAACCTGTAACAACAAAAACACCGAGAAAGTCGACTACCATCCATAATGAGAACAATATCTGAGCTCTCCATATCTGAAATTAATGGAGAGTCTAAGATGCCCCTATCAATTCTGCTAATACAGCTCTAGCAATTACTTTCCGTACTCTACATCACTAAGTTAAAATATATTTCCAATGCCTAACACAGCAGACATTAGAGTTTCCCCTGCCTCGATCAGCATAACTAATGAGGCCGTATAATAACAGAATGCAATCTCTAATTAAAAGCTGAACAAAGTCTCCCTGGCTACAGTACTGCTTGTGATTTAGTATTCTCAACTTGTCCATCCTCCATCTTTTACTCTGTGGATATTATCACCACTCAGAAAATTACATTTCAATGAACTTGTCAGGAAATAAGTAATAAATTAATCAGGCAGGATAAACCAATTACACTCGTTTTCTGTGTGTTTTCTTTCAGGGCCCACGCACGAATGCAGTACTGGCTGCACTGGTTATTCCTGCCGACTGCTCAGAAAGGCTGCTGGAGGTGAGCAGGAACACTGCTGGAAGGAGGGGAAGAAACATCTCTGGTTCGCTGAAGCCATCAGAAATACTGTTGATGCCAGAGGAGATCCAGCACCAAAACACTGCTATTTTTTTTTTTAAAGTATATCCAAATCCATATACAAAGCATCATTCAGGCACTTTGAAATGCATATCAAAATACCCAGTATGAAAACTTCAAGCACGTCAATAGGTTTGCAAATGTAGCCCAGTCTCTTTCCAGTTGTCAGGAGATGACAAAGGAAGGTGCCTACAAGACTTACTTTGCTGCTATGAGTACCTAAATATCATATTTGGGAGTAGCCAAGGCAATATATGCCAATGGCTAATGCTAAACCAAGGGAGCTGAGAGGGTACTCAGTGGTATCCCAACACTGTTCAGGCAGCACCCAGCTGTAACGCAATTCCCCTCTTCCCTCCAACTGCTAGAAAAATCTTTAATATTGATGCTGTTACTTCCAAACATGGGCAGTGAGCAGCACTACCATGTGAAGTACCAGTCAAGAGCTTCCATGATAACAGAGAGTGAACGATTCAAATTGGATGCCTCTTGCTCCAGGCTGTGAAAATTTGAGAAGAGCAATACACTGGTCTAGCGCCTCCGGTTTAAGGCATTATGTTCATCTTCACAAGGGAGAGAGACACGAAGACATTTTTTTAAACAAATATAGCTCAGATGCTGAAGCACAAGGCACACTGTCATGGCATATAATTTTACAGCAAATTACTGAGATGCAATATCTGAAGCAATACAGGCTTCTGATCCTATAAAAGTGAGCCAAGGTAACATAGAAAATGGTACAGAAACTCCTTGCTTAACAAGGGAAGTGAGCCCACTGTGACTGTGACAAGTGAGGTGGACTCTAAAAAGATGTACTTCCAAATAAAAACTTTTCTATCAACTGCTTTTATTGCTATATAATGAAGATTTTATTCATGCAAACACATTCTTTCCATGTATGCAATATGTCAATGAACTCTTAAACTTAGTACTGCAAGAGTAATTATACAAGCATCATGCACCTGCCAGACTCCAGACCCTTGTACAGCACTGATGTCCTTTTCATGAATTTTGTCTGTGTTCTGTCTTGGCTGGGAAAATATCCAACTGGGTTAAGCTCTGGGAGCTCATTGTCACTGCCACTTCTTGAAGGCTGAATATTGTTTAACCTTTCCCCTACAGTCTGCATAAAATTCCTAGGGGGCAGTTTGAGATTCATATGGCCTAATTAAAAGTGGGATTTATTAAGACTAGAATAAAATAAATTGAAATAAAAAAATTTTTCATAATATATGTAACCTCATATTTGACATGAGGTAGGCCAGAAGTGCAGTAAAAAATTAAGTTACAGCATTTAAAAAAAAATTATCTACCAAGCACTTTTTCCACCAAGCCAGCTGCCAAAGTAATATCTCCCCTTCATGACTTTTACAATTATTTTCTTTTCTTTATTTATCCTCACACCAGAAAGCTCCTACCAAGAAGTCATGTGCTCTCATACTCTTCCTTGTATTAATTTAAAACTGCATTTATCTACCTTAATGGTTTCAGACCCTCTTTTTTGAAGGCAGAACCAAAGCTCATACTTTCATAGCTCTGGTCAAGGACACGAAGGACTGAACCAGACAGTGTACTTTTCACCTCCATCTCCAGGAGCACAGAAATATGATCTAAAGAGCTAGTGCCCACGGTATATCTATAAAGCAACCAGAGATGAGACATGCTTACAAAACAGGCTTAGTTGACCTTGTTCAGATACTAATGGCAATAAAAACGGAGTAACACAGGCACTGGCTGGCTTGGAGACAGGCTCTGCTGTGTCAAGTCTATGCCCATGCCACACTTTCTCCACAGCTCAGGCAAACCAGACAGGTTAAAGTTCTTCCTTCACCCACTTTTGTTGAAGTTACATCTCTGACCACAGGTCTCAGTAGACACCACATTTGACATGTGTATTCCGCTGTCAGAGAAACACCATGAAAAAAATGGAAACAACTAGTCTCATCCTGTTAATAGAAACGAAAATGGACCAGCAGAAACCACACATCCCTACAGCACTGAGGGGAAATTTCTCCGAACCCCAAAGGCTGGAGGAGACGACCTCACCACTCACACCTGATGTGCCATGGTGGCAGTGTCCGTAGCAGCGTTTTCAGTTTTTTGCCACTTCACAGCAGGCTTTTCCCAACATGTTTTAACAGCAGCCAATCCTGCGGCCCCAGCAGCGTTTTGAGAAACTGTGCCACTCAAATCTTTAACCCAGTTCACCACTACCACAAGCAGGAAAGCTTTAGCAAGCCAACAGGTCTACTGCAGAGATAGAGTTAGAAAAGTGCTAACAAACTAGTACACTCTGCAGCACAGGTTCTTTTACTATCCCTGGTTCATCTCCATGCCACAGTGCAACGGTCCTTTTAGGTAAACCTCTTTTCCACCCAGTTGCAATTTTCACATGTTTAATTTCCTCATAGTAGCCCAACTACATCATGATGGGTCATGCTAAATGATTTCTCTTCAAGTTTTTTTTTTTTTATTCTTGGTTCTGTACATTTTTATATACTTCAAAACCAGTTAGGTGGTTCTTATGCCCCATCCTTTCAGCCTCCATTAGCAAATATATAAATCTTTAAGATTTGTGCTTTGAGTCCATACTTCCATCACCTCAAGTTTGTTTAGTTCACTTGCTCTCAGAGTATAAGCATCCTGGTGTCAAATGCTATATCTTACCTTCCAAAGGAGAATATAGTTCCAGTTACACTCACTTCAGAGCTCTTCTATTCTGGGAAACAAAGCAAAACAAACAAAAACAAACAAATGCACCGTTTTCCCCAGTTGCCCTTAATTTGACTTCACTATGGTCCACATTAACAGAAACAGCAGCTAAACTGTCTTTGAAACTTTATTCACCATAGCCAGAAAAAAAAAAAAAGAAGAAAAAAAAGGACTGGTGAAATGCCTTTAAAACATGCTTTAATCTAGCTGGAATGCCATAAATTGCTTCCAGATGTGCTCCATACAAAAGTCAATCATAGCTATTTATACTGACACTCTGCAGTCCAAACAATCTGAATCCAAATGCCATGTCTCTGCTACAATAAAGCTATAAATGTCAGTCTTGTTGAATCTGCAGAGGTGTTGAAGAGTTCATGCTAGTTTGCTTTCTGGGCTATTTGTTAGCCAGCAATTATTA
>VZRE01006278.1:9932-42753 GCA_013396775.1 Cephalopterus ornatus | reverse complement strand
AAAAAAAAAAAAAGGAAAAAAAGAAGAAACTTTTAAAATATGTCCTTTTCTTGCTGAGCTATTCTTAAAGCACACCTGATACCTTCCAATCATGACCTTGAAAGTGCCACAGGTTACAAGTTGAAATTCATTTCATAAGTTAGAAAAATGTAGTGCTTAGGCTCTGAGCCAAGAATAACTGAAGGGCTTGGCAAGGCTCCCATGCCCTCCCCTAGAACGAACACACACGTAGTACACCTGGGACTAAATGAACTGAGTACAGTAAAATGACACACTGACTGCAATAATACTTCTATTCAAGAATCTTCCAGGGTATTGGGGTGGGGGGGGGNTGGGGTGGGGGGGGGTAAGGGGGGGAATAAATTCTTGCTGTAGTCCAAAAAAAAAGTTTAGAAACCATATCCTCATCAGTTGTTTTGCATGCGACACACAGTCATTGGAATGAAAGTAATCTTCACTTGGGGAAACTGAATAACCAGCATTTAGATGAAAAGATGACCTATGGAGTTATCCCACACTGTTTCAGGAACATATATTATTTTTGTGTAGTCTCCACAGAATTTTCTTGTTGATTTTTATAGACTTAATTAAAATTCTCCCCCCCCCCACTAAAGTGCACCTGCAGTTCAATTTATGTATAAATATTCAGAGTTTAATTCTGGCTTTTTGTAAGTGAAAAACAACAGGGAATTTTCTTATCATTGCTTGCAGTTTGGGGAATTAAAAACAATTCAGAAAAATCACAAAATACAATGATTTTACTGCTTGGTTCCCTGCCTTTTTATTTCCCTTGAGGTGTGCCTTCTACTACAAAAATTTTCTCTGCCTTCCCTCAGTTCCTTACCTTTTTCCAAGTCCAGAAGACCATCCCTACAATGGACCTGAAGAACATTCCTCCCTCTCAGGCCAAGCCATAGCATAGACTTTCATTTGTAACCACACAGGTTGAGAAAAAAAGGCAGAAAATGCACAATGAAGTGATTAAATTTTGGTTTAAAACCTTCAGAGAGGGGAAGCAAATTGTACAAGACACAGTATTTCCAGATTCAAATTGTATATATATATACAGAAAAAAATGAAAGACTTTACAAACAAGATTTGTGCTCTCAGTTTAGCTTACTGGAAAACTTCAGTTTTTAATAAATTTCTTCAGGCAGGGGTTATGTGAATGACTACAGAAGCAGCAAACGTAATACTTGTATTTAAGAATGGGGGAGGAATCCATCTAGTCAGCTACTGAGATATCAGTCTCGCCCAAACATTAAGCAAGGTTTTAAAACCTATTTTGAAGGAATGTAATTTCTGTGTAATTGCAGGGGGTTGGAGAAGAGATAAGCAAATGAGAGGCAGAGAAGCTATTCAAGTTAAAAGGCAATTTTGGCATAAGAACAAATGATTAATACTTGGCCATGAATACACTAAGAATGGAATTCACAAGTACATGTCTGACCATGAGAAGGGTGAGATGCTTCAACCACCGTTCCAGGAGAATGGGAAGGAGGAAAACACTTCCACATGAGAGGCTGAGAAATTTGTATTACTTCAGTGTCCTGCAACAGCAGAGTATAAAAGCTTGATGATGCACAAGCTGCCTTCCACTCCTGCATCAGCCTACATTCATGCATCTCTACTCCTAGCTCCTATTAGACAGTCAGGTGTTTTCATTGTATTGGTTCTCAAGATACAGACATTTAACTCTTTCAGAAAAAGCTTTGGAGGCTGTTAAAGCCATAAATAGAGGGCAACAAATTGTTGTTCAGTGATATCAATTAGCGTATTTCTTCCTTTTCTTCCACCCAAGCACTGACATTAACCTTCAGAAACCTTCTTCCTCCATAAACTTTACTACACTTCAATCCATGTTATTTTACATCCTCAGACTACCAAAATTTATATGGAAAGTCCTCCTCACATCCTACCTCAACCTGAAGACCTACCACACTGCCTCCAAATTTGCCTGCCCACACATTTTTAACATTTAAAGACAAATGTACACCCAAAGGAAGTAACTAATTTACCCTGTGTCCATAATCCTTATTGTGTTCTTTCCACCAAAGCGCAATGTTTTCCCCTCAACTCTGCATCAAGCTTTCCATTCAGATTCCAAACTTTCTGAATCTAGGACTTAGAGTCTTCTCATGAAGCACAGCCCCTACAGTCAAAGTAAAATAACTGTGACAATAATAATAACTGGCACTAATCACGATCACTGGCTTTAAAGTCTATGAATCTGTTGTGCTTTTACAGCTGTGGTGTTTCTTCTGAGGCACCTGTGGTGCTGCCAGCAGCCTAAATGTTAGATTATTAATTCAATCCATCCTTCTCATCCAAGAAAAAGTACCATATCTCCAGATCTGCAAAGCTTCTGCATTTGTGATGGCTGACCCCCAAAAGAGATAGAAGGAGAACAAAAGTTAGTAAAGTTACCAAAATATACAATCTCTTATAGCTACTGTTTCAAACAAATAGGTTTAGAGCCAATATAATAATTTCTACCAATATCATCCAATGTTTTATTTGCTTTAGATTTGTCGTCCTTTATTGGAAACAATAAGCCTTCAAAAAAAAAAAGGAAAGAAAAAAACCTCGCTTCATGTTTAAAATTATTTACTATAGCTTTAAAAGTAACAAATGAAGCACTTGAGTCTCAGATGTGTAACCAGTAGGGAGTTGGCTCGATGCATCAGTTTTTACACCTCTTGCAGTTAAATCAGAGATCCAAATGCAAAATATAGCACTCAGTGGTGAACTTATAACACTCCCTGGAGGAGTGTGTCCATAAACCATTCACTGGATTACACTCATCCATACAATACTTTATTTTATATATCCAGTGNTACTTCATTTTGCATTAAACCTCCATCTTTTGTAAAAAAAAAAAAGAAAAGAAAAAAAAAAGAAAAGCTTAACTAAGGTGAAGTTAAGGTTGCATAAACTGTAGATCATTTTTGTCATCATATGTCTAAGTCTCTGCTTTCCTTTTTGAGATTTCATTAGTACAACTTTCCGGTGTTTTTATCTCAAATGGATTTCTTTCTCCATACTTGCATCTTGGCCAGGAAAGGGATCCAAAAACACCCAATGACATATGTGACATAGCCACGCATGGTGCAGGAACACTCCTAGGACTTTGGAGTATGCTCAGCAGAGCTAATAACACTTTCAAAAATTGCTGTGCTGACTTTTTTTTGGAATGCCCTTAATGACAGTTTTTTGGGAGTTTCACATTACGCCTCATGTTCTTATGAGTCTTCCGGACATTAAGTCTTTTGAAATATATTTCACAGAGTCATGGAATCATTAAAGTTGAAAAGACTTCTAAGATCAGCAAGTCCAACTATTGACCCAGCACTGCCATATTTACCACTAAACCATGTCCCTAAGTGCAACATCTACAAGTCAGTTGAATACCACCAAGCATGGTGTCTCAACCACCACCCTGGGCAGCCTGCTCCAGTGCTCCACAATCCTTTCTGTAAAGAATTTTTTAATAATATCCAATCTAAACCTCTCCTGGTGCAACTTGAGGCTATTTCCTCTTGTCTTGTTACTTGTTTACTTGGGAGCACAGGCTGACCCCCACCTAGCTACAACCTGCTTTCAGGTATTTGTAGATATCAATAAGGTCACGCCTGAGCCTCCTTTTCTCCAGGGTAAACATCCCCAGCTCCTTCAGCTGCTCCTCATTGGACTTATGCTTTAGAGCCCTCACCAGCTTTGTTGCCCTCCTCTGAACATGGTCCAGCACCTGGAGCACATATATAAAAATGTGCACACACCGTGTATGCACGCTCACAGGCATGTACACAAGTATACACACACATATGCGCAAACATACACACAGTTTGGGGTTAAAATTAGAATGAATAAAGGTCAGTGTAGCTTCACTGAGTTCGGTGGAAGCTCCATCAGATGAGAAAAGCTGAGGACAGTAGACCTGTCTGAATGGCCTACTGACTATTTCAAAGTTCATGGAACATAGTAAATGTGAACATTCCCAAGGTCCCTCACAATTAAAAAAGAGAAAGCACATGCTCTAATAACAAGAAAAGTGGATTTTTTGTTCCAGTGAATACCATTCTTCAACCAGCAAAACAAATGCAAATATACTGGATAAACCACAACATTGCAGTGTCAATGCCAAGCTCCTTGCAGATCAGCTCTCTTACTTCATCTCAATTTGGTCAATGCTCCCAAGTTTAAGAGCAAAGCACCAATATTTTCTTACAACCAAGGGAATCCCATGTACAACTGGGTGGAGATTCTTATTCAAGATACTCCATATCAGCAAAGCCTAATCGTGTCATGTAGCCCAAGGTTGAGAAGCCATAAACCTAATTTTTGAACTAGTCAAAGCTGAGAAAGTGGCTGCCCTACCTGGAGTGCACCATGATTTGTGCTAATAGAAGGCAAGAATCTCATCCCAGATTAGGGCTGGGCAACCTCTGGACAACGAAAGAGGCAATGGAGATGCACTCTGTGATAGGAAAGGCCGAAGCTCAAAAATTAAAGAGAGCCAAAATTTCCATCAGTTGTAATATCCTTCTTTTTTGCTACATGAGTATATCATTTCCTAAGCAAAAAGACGTGATTTAATGTCCCTGTTCCCAAGGCCTTTATCAGACCTTCTTATAAAAAGGAAAGGCCTTATCAAAAGGGGGAAATACACAAAAATTTACAATGGATCAAAACTTCATAGTTGTTTGTGCTGTTTTCAACCATTTAAGAGGTTTAGCTAACCAACCTAGCATTTGTTGTTCTTTGGGTTTTTGTTGTGTTTTTTTTTTTTCTTGTAATGATTGTTTGAAAAGCTTTGTCTTAAGAGAAATAAGTGGCATTAAATACCAAATGCATGGGAAAAAGTAGCTCTAATCTGGTAAATGGAGTCTGAATAATATTTCTACTTATCATATAGCAATAACTACCAGACTTTCTATGGGGTAAAATGCCTTCTGTTCCCAGAGGGCCCCCAAAGCCCCAGCCAGCTCAGTTTAACAGGCTGTTTACCCTTGGAGAGGAGAATGAGGATGCTTCCTGGGACAGACAACTGCACTGACTATGTAGCACACAGATCCCACTGTCAGCTTCCTTCCATGTTTCTAATTTTATTAAAATTGTGGAATAGGTGGCTCCTGAGGATTAATAGTAGTGTTTGATTAGACAACCTACACTGATGATAATTTATTTCTCTTCTGGAATAAGACAGTTATCCAGATTTCTACATTTATTGTAATTTCTCAGCTATGCCTGCATGGATTTATTAATGCTCCAGAAAACCTTCCATTGATTCTCCACTAGTTTTGCACCACAGTCATCTTTTAAAAAAACACTGTTCTTAAAATGTGCATTAAGTTCTTGAGATTTTTCTTAGTTATCTTCTAAAGTGACATTAATGAAAGAACTGTTTCAAACTTTCAAATTTTGAAAACTTGCCATAATACTCACCTCCCCGGTTCAATCCAAAATGGAGTTCCTCTTCCAGTGGTTCAGGTTCATGAAAAATTTAAATAAACAAAAAACTCACATTCCACTATGGGTTCATTAAACTTTGATCAAGGCAGAGATCGTTTTTCATGCTATTATCCAACACCGCACATACAGTTTACTCTCAAACACCCTTGCTTGCAGCCATGAAGATACATACTTAACAACACACTGGATCTGCCACTGAAATGTCCAGCTATCCCGAATCAGTTTCTTGCTGCAGTGGGGATGGGAACAGTGGCTAGATCAGCTCATCTGCAGCTTTGCCTTCTCCTCCAGCTTTGGCAGACTCCAAATAGAGTGGGTCAAGCCAACAGTGCCATCAATGTCACATTGATCCATTGCATGACCTCACACCAAGGAAAGATGTGCGCTAAAAATATGCAAAAGTGGCTAACAACTCAAATAGTCAGCTGAAGTAATTATGCCCTCAAGTGTTAGGAAACTGAAAAGCCATTTTGGCCATAAAATACATAGGGAATCTTAATGTTACGGTCAGTAAGACAACAGCACACACATTACTTGTGCTGCATTTTATCAAGTCCTTCAATGAAGCTTTCTCTGTTCTTGATGTAAGGTTTTCACTTGCCATTATACAGCTGACTGTGAAAGACAAGCCAGAGAATCAAACCCGTTCAAAGGCAGCCACATTAATAAGTTGACGGCGCATCCTATAAAATACAACTGTGGGCCTCTTATGTGAGTCACAAAACAACAACTTTTGCAGCATGCCAGTTAATAAAGAATAACCACCACCCCAAAAAATTAAGAGCGGCTTGGTGAGCAACAACAGGTAATGGTTTGTTGTCTGCTTATTGGCCAAGCTCCAGAGACTAGTCTTCTCCAGTTACACAGTTCTCACTCATCGTCCAATACTTCAGTGACCACATCTCCATGTCAATGTTTTTTTAATTATTTTATCTCCCCTACTCTTCTGCTTTAAAGAGCTATCCTAAGTCTTTGCTTACATTATTCTGCTGAATTTCCATTATCATGAAAAAATATCTGCCACTATCAATTTTTTCAATGTATTTTGTGGTTTGTTATTATGTTTCTTTAAATCAACTAACGAAATCATATCAGAGAGTTTTTCAGTGCAGCCTAAGCAAACACTGGCGTGTGAGTACAATATGCAAGAGAAGTCAGAGGCTGAAATGAGAATACAATTTCCCAAGAGAGAGTTCTATGTTCGAGTCATTTAACTTTAAAACCAGTTCAATATTTGAACAAGACACTATTTTATTCCCATTCAGAGTTTAAACACAGATCACTTCTAAATCAATCATAAATTCAAACCTCTTTACTTTAGAAACTGTTTCAATATTTAAAAGCTTTTTTCCCCCCCTCTTTAATGTAACAGCACCTTCAAGGCTGCAGAAGCAGATCTGACTTTGAGATCCTTAAGAGCAATGCTATTTTCCTGCCAATACACACAAAAGGCGGTTCTAGGAAAAAGAAAAAACGGACAAAGGCGAGGCTGTGCTTTACTTCAGAGTTTAAGAACAAAGTCTGGACAAAGAACACAGTCTTCAGCCCAAGCTAAAGTAAATGAACTTGGTGTGTGTGCTTTTCAGGGTAGAAGACCATAATTCCTTGTTACTATACCACTTTTGTCCTCACCTGGGTGCAAGAGAAAATCAGGCAATCAGTGGGATCAGTGTAGACAAGACACAACCCTTCTTTAGGATAATGATTACAGAGTGAGAGAGATCTGCAATTCAGAAGAGGGATGTAGAGCCTATTCACAGATCACCCATACTCGGGTCCCTCTCCCCACCCAGCACAGCAATGTTTGTCCTGCTGCCTCAGAAGCCTCACAGCCCATCCAACATTGCAGAAATGTATTGCTCTAGCTATGTAACATTGAAAAAATATTTTATCCTGGTCAAATAGCAACATTTCACGTGAGTTCCATTTCAACATGATGATCTTAAGAGTTCTTGGCAGGGGTTACATTTGTTTGTTTTTAAAACTTAAAACTCATTCTTCAGATGGGCAACTTAGCACAAAGAGACAGAGAGGGGAAACCAGGCGAACTCCTGAACAGTGTCTCTGCCAGCTCTTTGGCACATGCCACCCTCATCCATCTAATTTCAGTTCCAGTTTGTTTCTAAAAATTATCTTTTGTGCCTCTGATCTTTGCGCAAAGTTCTTTTTGACAAGAGCAGAGCATACAGCTCAATGCAAGTGTTACACTACAAAACATTCATATCAAGTAGGAAAGACAAACTGACTGTTCTAAAGCAAACAATCTTATTAACTTCAGGTTTGCCCTGTTCTGGTTACTGGTCAACTACAGTCTTCACAATCAAGTTAAAAGATCCCTTTAAAAAGGATTAAGCAACTGTATTATCAAGAGGTCACAGAATAAGGGCAAGAATTAGGCTCTGTCTTTGTGATATTCATGCACTCAACTACCTCTGATTTTGCATGAACCCAGGAAATATTATTTGTCTGTATATATAATGTTTTACATGCAACGCGATAAACCCATCTGCATGGGTAGTCATGATGCTGCACTAGCACTGAATGCCACCTTTCCCAGGCAAGGGCAGCTGTTCATTCATAACCATCTTTCCTTAACTGAAAAATTAGGGGCTCTTATTTCCAGGAAGCCATAGGCCACTAGCATTAGTCAATAGATGAGCTTTACTTTTTACATAACTCAAAACAAACATTAAAAAAATAAAATCAGTTGCAATCAACATGGCATTAACATACTGTATTGTAATATTTCTCATATAACATGTCACCAAAAACTCAGTATTGAGCAGGCAGGAATTTGATGAATCAAGTAGATGAAGCCAAGATGTAGTTATTAGATGCATTACATCTTTAGCACATCATCTGTAAAAATGTCCAGGGTAAACTAACGCTCCAGGGGAAACCTGACCTTTAAGAGGCTCCCTAATACTACATCTAAATTAATGTCAGTGACAGGCACTTCAATCTAAAATAGCAGGGTTCTTTCATTCTATCTACACTGTCTATTCATCCATTTATTTGTGGCTAAAATGTGTGTGTGCATAAATGGATTTGTGTCATTCTGGCACTGGGGGAGTGGGTGGGGAATAAAAAGAGCTCATAGATTTTTTGATTTCTACTCCTTACTACTCTCATGCATATTGTTCATTTTGGAAGATTCATTAAGAATCTTTTCAGCACAAAAAATGTTAGGAAAATTATTTTTTATAGTAACCGAATCTACTTTTCCAAGTAAGTATCAACATTATAATCCAAAATAAACCTGCTTGAATGGATGGAACTCCTGCAGCAATTCATAAACCAAGCAATGCTGAATTTTTTTTAAAGAGTTGGGCTGGGCTCTGACATGACTGGCGGGAAAGATAAAAATCAAAATTGAGATCAGTTTTGCCATTTCAAAACAAAACACTGAAAATAAATTCAGTAGAAGATGCATTTGTACCTTGGGGGAAAAGAAACAAATAAACAATGCACTGCAAAATTCTGATAATGAAAAAATTCATGGCAGTTAGTCAAACTCACTTACTAACTAACTAACCATGGTGGTCAAACCTTCACTCACTTCTCTTTTACATTCCATTTTGGAGGTTTTATAATCACAGGGAGCAAGGTTTTATGATCAAGGGGCGAGGCAACTGCACTCTGATTACCTTCTTCCAGGCTTGGTGCACTTCCTCCCTTGCCAACACCTCAGAGAGGACCAAACCCACCAAGTCCCGCAGTCCTTTGTCCCTCCACTCCTCACAGACAACTGTGTAATGTGTTTTTAAGAGACATGTCTTCATTTAATAGAAGCTGAAGTCTGTTCCTTTATGCGAAGGATTTACAACTTGCTCTGAAATGAGGACAATCACATTAGCTAGATCCCAGTGAACTAAAATTGTTAAGTCCTTTCACATTTTGTTGATCAAAAACCTTTTTATTGAAACACTTTTCTTTTCAAACCTCAGTTCCATAATAAACTATCCTCTAATTGGTCTTTATGCAATGAAGAGCTACCTTGCATTTTAGCTATATTATACATGGTTGTATTTTCTTACAAAGACACAATTGATCAGAAATTACCATAATCCCACACAGAGAAGCAGTCTTAGAAACACTGAGTGCATAAAACATTAATGTCAGTAATGCAGACATGACAAGTTTCAACTCTCCTTTCAGCTAAACAATCTGCCTCTTTCATACTAACATCACCATTCAGCCCATGGGCTACATAAACATTGTCAAACCTGGTTTCAATATAAAGAGAGCACATTAATGTTCCCACTAATATACATTTCCCAGTAACCACTCTATTAGATTGCTTAGTCCAAACTGCATGACATATCCCATAACATATCAGACAGTTCAGATTCACGAATTCAGATATTGCAAGTATTAAAAAAACTTTTTTGTGTGTGTACTCAAGAGCCCTGCTAATACAAAAACTCCCATGAGGCACTCAAGAAAGTATGCCTGTGGGGAACAGCATTTCTCTGTTCGGTGTGGGGTTTTTTTGTTTTTGTTTTTTTTTGTTTGTTTGTTTGGGTTTTTGTTTTGGTTTTTGTTTTTGTTTTGTTTTTGTTGTTTGTTTTTGTTTGTTGGTTTGGTTTTTTGTTTGTTTGGTTTGGTTTTTTTCTTTTTTGATTTTGGATGATGGTCTTTCACTTACTTCTTCACACAGCCAAAGTAAAAGGATACAAAAATAAAGAGGTGCTGTTCAGAGCAGATAATCCTTCCTGTAACCTCAGACAGTGTATCCAAGCCGAGTGAATCCAGTGGTGACTCTTAACTTTTCTCAAAAGTAAGCCAGTTAAGTGGCTAATAACTTTAACGTACATGGTGTAGAAATTCCCTGATTTAGTCCACTACAGACCCTCTCTTATAAAGCAAGACTCTATTCCAGACACACGACCTTTGTCTTTTGACTCATACTTGGTAGCAGCGCAGCAGCAGCAGTCTTATGGTAAATGGACATGAGGAGCTCCCACACTGCCAGGTAACCTCATGTGAGCCCTCTTAACAAGCCCATAGTCCCACAAAGCACAGTGCACATACAGTACAAGCAGCGTGCTACAGACAACATTACTGTGGTCTCCCATGTCAGTCTGGGTTATAGGGTGGTTTAGTATGAGTTGGGGACCAATATACTAGGAGCTCACACTTCCAATTTTCACATCCAGCAGCTGGAAAGGCAAATATCCTCAGCCAGAAAGTTCATTAACCTGGAGATTTTCCATGGTCAGGCTTCCTCAGTATTGCAGCAAGATGCAATTTTACATTTGGTTTATGGTATTTTGAAGTACTTAATGTAGCTGGAAGCCATCAAATACCGGCTAACTTTACCCCTGAGCTTGATAGTGTATTGTGCAAAACATATCCACTTTGAAATAACATGACTTTAAAATTGTTTATGCTTAACATGGTGAAATTAGACGCAGAGTCAGACATGCTAACTTCTACTTTATTGAGTAACACTTAATACCTTAAAGAAGTGAGAAACAGGAAAGAGACTTAGGGATTTAGAGAGCAGCAGGGAATTACCATGAAACCATCTGATTTCTCAGAAGGAAAACACTGAAAGTTGAAAGTGAAATTGAATTAATCCTAGAAATATGTAATGCACACTCCCCATTAATCAGACTATGGGGAGCACTCAACGCAGATAAAGGAAGGTCCAATCAACTTTTAAAAAGAAACAATACCCACTCTGAAGTCATCTGACTCTTCTAGGTTCAATAAATTTTACCTAGAATACATAAGTCTGGACTGGCACTGATCTCACAGGACGGATCCTCAAAAGGTGTAAAGCAGAACAACTCCACTGACTTCAAAAGTCTGCTGAGTCTCTAAATCCAGATGTCTGTGTGCAGTCATGAATTCCTGATTTCAGTATACTTTAACACAGCTAAAAGAGCAGTAGAGGCTAAAGTTGAAGTTGTTGTTAAGTAAAAAATGAAATAATATGTTAATTAAAATTAATGGCTGCAAATATTCTACATAGTCTGATTAGCAGTTGAGATTGATACCATACATTCAGGTTCAAAGCAATTTTGCTTTGGGCTTCAAAGCTCACTTTTAACTTCAGCCAGCTTCCACTGTCAAGTTTCCAGGATAAAGTTCAATAAAGTTTACTCACTATTAAGAGTTAAGTCATTAATGTACACTGCACACTTTTTCATGTACAGTGTGCCTACTGAAATGCAAGTCTTCAGAAGCAATGATCTGAATATTGTATTATGTCAGTCAAAAGAAGGTCTGGCCCAAATATCCTAGTCAGGGCTGTTTCAAACATTCAACAGTCCAATTACTCATACTATGTTAGACCTTCCAACTCCATGAATGTAAAATTGTTCACACTCAGGCAGCAAGGGTTGTACCGATAGACTTGTACATCGTGAATAATTTTGTCAAAATACAGTGTTTTCTAATGTAATTGCCAGAAGAAATGTAACATGTAGGCTTGCAGGCTCAAGTGCAATTTCCTGACATCCACAATGGTGCAGGCTACAGATTAACACACGTGGACTTCCAGTTAAAAGTGAGGCAAGTCCATAATATTGGGACCAAGTAATATCCTCTCATACACAGGATTCTCTAAAACTTGAAATAGAATAAATTAATATGGAATAAATTCGCTTGCATTATTTAGCATACAAGTGATTTCAGAAGATGCTACAATTATCTGTCTATATAGCTCATTTTGGAAGATGATTATCTACTTTTTCTTTCCTTCACTGGTTAGATAAATGAGCTCATCCTGCAAGGCCTTCTAAATATGCCCAAGAAGTACGCACTCTAATAGATCCCCAGAAATACAATTCCAAGATCCTTACCACGGCTCCACTATTTCTGGAGAGTTATGGGAAGAAAATAACCTGAAAATCAGGTGTTTGAAATTGTTCTTTTGACACATTCCTCCACCTCAACAGAAGCAGCATTTCAGGTCCTTTCTACCTGTACAATCAAGAATGAGTTCAACCTGGCCATCATTAACTGATTTTTCTGAAATTTGAGTTGAATTCACCTCACATCATATACTCCTATTCTTTCAAGAATTGAAGCTGCATCCTATGATAAAAATACAAAAAGAATTACAAATGCATGCCTCAACAACAGCCCAGCATACCTTAATCTAGCTGGTGAATCACACCAAGTTCTCACATAATCACCTCCGAGGTTGTGGCTCTCCTACTAACTATGTGCATAGTAAGCTGGGGGGGGCTCAAATCCTTATGAACTTTGATGATAAGACAAAATGAAGTGCTGGATGTACTATTTTTCACAAGGTCAGGAAATAAGACTTATTTCTTATTACTTTTTGAGACCATTTCCTTGAAAGCCAGCAATTCATTAGTTCAATACCCAATTTTTAAAAGACATCTACTGTCCTCATCTCTTCTCCGTATTTGGCCATTTAAATCTAGCACTGTGTCTTTCCCTTCCACACTTAGTACATGCATACCATTCAAAGCATCATCATACAATCTTCTTCTGCCACACTGCTTGGAGACTTGGGGGATCCACAAGCAGGAGTAATCCGGGTTACCTAATCCATGGTGCAATTGATTCCACTTGGGTGGCTGACAGAGAGCTCACTTTCAATTTACATCATGATTTCTTCCCTGCCAAAATGTCACTGCTGAGGTGCCACCAGCAATGCATGTTGTGTAATGGAGACCACCAATCTTGGGGCAGGCAGAGAACTGAAGGCTCCTCTGTGCCATGCAGACATGCCTACACTTGGAGAGGCAAAGCTGACTGTAAGCTGCTGAGCCACTTCCCTGTGAATTATTTTTACTTCTACGGCTTGACTCCTTAGTTTCCTTTCCCTCTCCTTTTAAACTGATGCTGTAATGCGGTCACACTGCACAAATCTGTATCTCGGTCAGTACAATAATCTGTGGAGCCATACAGCCCTCTGATATTTAGAAGACTGCTCCTGATTCATCACGGCTTCCTTGATGTCTTACAACGTCTTGGCGAGGTCACAGGGTGCAGGCTACAATTTCCTTCGCCTTTTTATTTGTGTTAATCAGGAGTCTGGGGACTGTGTATCCCTGTATTTCCTGACCGGCTCCAGGCATCACTGCATCACAGCGGCACCTGGTGGGACAGGTCAGGGCTGGAAAACGCCGCTGCCCGCCCTGCAGCCCCGGCAGCACCCAGACATCCAAAACAAAACCAAAATCAGCACTGTTTTGCTCTGGCAGGTCTTTCTAACATCTGTTGCTGTGAAAAGTTCAAAATTAATATCACTGAACCCTACCCTGGTATTTGCTAAAGAGATGCAAAATGCTGGACGGAGAACAGACTGAACTGCAAGCCACATCTTAGAAACAGCCTGCAACCCGAGGGATCCAGGAGATGCTGCACACAGTACCAAAGGGGAAAAAAATGATCTGATAAATAACTCATCTCCAGAGCCTCTCAACTTTTGATCCATTAGCCATCATTAAAAATTTATAAAAGAATATTAGAAGTAAAGCTCAGTTCAACCAGCCACATGTATTCTAGCAAGAGTGACACACTGAGCCCTTTTCTTCTGATTACTGCCTTCAATCTCATAATTTTTATTTTATGGGACGGAAAGCATCAAATTCAGCTTCAGAAATACAATGTTCAAAATATAGTGGCCAATAAATGTTTCATCTTTTTCACAAACTAGACCTTAAAGAGCTTCAGTTATTTATTTTTATAGCAGCAGCATACATAAGTGTATGACACAGTAAAGGATACTGATCTCTGAAGACCTCAGATTATCTTAAACTCCAGAAAATCAATATCAAATCCTGTGTTTACAGTACTTTTCATTATTTATTTTAGAGCCTAAGGAAGTGGACAGTGGAGGCTGCCAGTTTTGGAGAAAAAGAACCTAGCAAAGTTGCCATCAGATTTATAGGTCAAACACTACATTACAAAAGAAACCATTCACCCCAAACAGCTGAAATCATTGCGGTTCACCATAAGCAGAACATTTTTAATAAAAGTCCACAGGCTGTTACTACACCTCAATCTAATTACTTTAGTCCTTACACTGCAGCCAGTGCTGAGTAAGGAGCGTAAGGGCTCCCACGCAGGTACAGCTGCCTTCCAGGGGCACTGCAAGCAATTTGCAGATTGCAGCCGGAGCAGAGGGCGTTGCTGCGATCTCCAGATGCTCGTGCTCACGCACCTCAGCACAGATGCAAATTAACACCAGCCACGTTAGACTGTGCCTGATGCTTTCAAAACTACCAGTCCTTGATCCATTTTTAAAAAGTGCAAGTTCACAGCACACATGAGAAGAGGGGGAAAAAAGAAGGAAAAAGGAATAAATGAAAAAGTTTAGAGAGCATAATTCCTTAAAAATGCTTGGATAGAGGGAACATCCAAAGACAAAAGTAAGGATTTTTATCTCTTAAAAAGAATCCACCCTTTGTGTTATGGTTGCTGTGCTGAAGAAATAAACTACTAAGTTTGATCTACATTAAGTATAATTGTGAATCCCAAATGAAATTAAGTAGGTTGATTAAGTAGAACAAAAAGAAATAAAGTCTTAAGTAGTGCACAAACTAACCTATAGAATTATTAGCTTAAAATGCAAAAAAGGCCTTAAAGTGAAAGGGGCTCTTAGTTTCTGTGCTCAACATACATTTTAAAACCAATTTCTCAGTGCTGTAATGATTCTGGCATCATTTTCATGTACCTGAAATAAAAAATGTGAAAGATAACTCTGATTGCAAGAACCTCTCTTTTCCCCTTAATTCTTATACCAACATTAAAATGTTACAGAAGAATAGTGCTGCTACTATACAAAATGATTGCATACTCTATATTAAACACTGTGACTTGTTCTTGTGACAAGCACAAGGATATAGACAGAAGCACAAGCACATAGATATGAAGAATTGTTAGAATGATTACAGGCACTAGAATAGTCCTTCAGGGTAGGGACTGGAAACACTGATGGGAATCCTTTTAGCTTAAAGATGAGATGTCTAATAGAAGGTATGTTTGAGGTTTGAGAAACAAGACAAGAGACATTAGACATTCCTATTTATAACATACAATTAATTTGTGGAATGCACTGCTACCACAGCACACTGACATCAAAAGCACAGCAAAATTCAGATAAGGTTTAGATAGATAACATGAAAATGAAGTGTTACATCAGAGGAGATTTAGGAAACACGAGGGATTTAAGACTTTTTGCTTTAGACCAAAGTCTAACTGACAGGATTAAAAAAACATAATGTGAAAGACATTTGAAAGTCTCTTGTAAGGTTCTATGCACTTTTGTCTAAAATATCCGGGTCCAGCTTGTCTCAAGAGAAAGGACAGTTTCTCAGATGGACCACTGATTTGATCTACTATGGCAAGTCCTATATTCTTATGTTCCTAACAGATAATCTGCAGTAACTTGAGTGACAATGGATGGGTACCCATTCTAGGGAAAAAAATATTCTATCATTCTACTTCTCAGTGCACTGAACTGAATTATGTTAGGTTAAGTGTTGTCACACTGAATAATTTCAGGCTGTATCACATGTCCAAAGACACAGTTCGGTATAACATGTAGGACAGTGCACTCAAATTTGCTGCAGATCTGAACTGAGAGTGAGGGGAAAAAATATAAGCTTGAAGTCTAGTGAAACCTACTGTACTTACAACAGTAGTGAAATCCATGTTGGAATATTTTAATTCAAAATGCTGTCCAATTCCAGAAATAGAAATTGCTCAAAGATATAAAACACCTGCCTCTCCTCACCCTATCTAGCTTCATATAATCACGAACTGTGTTTAATCTCGAAGAAATTCAAAGGCATCTCTCATTAAAACAGTTGTGAGAGTACAAGAAAGCTGAAAACCTCTTAGCTTCTTGGAAAAAGGGATCAAAATGGGTCAATGTTAAAAATTCATTACACTGTATTAAAGCATATCAATTTTTTTGTCTGAAACTTGAGAAGAAGTTATCACAAGAGTCAGGCATAAGAATCTCAAGATTTCCCCACTCGTTGGAAGCTGAGGCTTGGTTAATTTGGCTCTTCCCACAGAAGAGAAGGGGCAATCTGCCTCAGCTGTTTCTGAGATCACCATAATTTTTCATCAAATGCAAAAGAGATAGGAAAAGGGAAGACCTACGCACCTACAACCCACATCACGGTGCTCAAATATTCATCCCTCTGTATGAATGATTCTGTTTGCTATTCTTACTCCTCCTTGTTACTTATTTGGGGTGTTTTTTATACTGTCTATGCTGGGAAGCAGAGGCTGATTAAAATTTTAAATAACTTTCTACGGGTTATTTTGCAAAACAGTCACCTTTGCAGAGCTTTCAATTTAAGTACAACAACAGTTATGGGCAAAAATAAAAATGAGAGGAAGAAGAAATGGGAAAACAGAACATCTGGCAAAGGCAAAGCTTGCAGCAACAAGATTACAAGGACACTCAAGATTGATGAAGATGAGTGTTTGTATTTTGTGGCTGACCAAAGGTAGTTTGGTTTTGGTTTCTCATTGAGGTTTTTTCTTTGTTTTTAACAAACTAATTTAATTTATTCTATATACAACACCAAAGAAGTGGTACATAAATGAAAACAAGGCAGTGAGTCGGCGGAGAGTTATTGTTATAATCACCAGAAATATAGTGACTTTGCACAAAACCAATAAATACATTGCACTCAAAAGCCTGGTAAAAGAATGGTCACGCATCAGCTTCTGCTTCCCAGCATAGACAGTATCAAAAACACCCCAAAAAAGTCACAACTTTCAATTCCAAGTTCCTTGCCATCAACCATTTTACAGGTGAGGTGATGACTTGGGGTCACCAAAGACCACGCCTGGGGCTTAGCTTGCTCAGCCTGCAGGTCACTCAGTCTGTTGTCCTACTCACATCCCTTCACTGCTGTATCTCACTCACTTCTCAAAGACTCCCAAAAACGTAGCCTGGGCATGTATTTTAACTGGCTTTGGCATTTGCTTGTAAGCTTAGGGCGCACATTTGCCAAGCTGACTACCTAAGGCCCACAGCTGCATTATGCCAGATACTCTTCAAATCCTAGTTAGTACTTGGGAGATCTAGTTACTTTGTAAAGAGTTAATTTTGAATCAGCAACACATGGCTGGCAAAATTAAAATTATTAGTACTGTCCTTTTAGTCTCGGGTCCAAATTCTCTCATGACTTCAGTATTCCATCAAAAAAAAACGAACAAAACCCCACACACCCCCAAAAAAACCATCACCACCAAACAAAAAAAAAACCACAAACAAACAAACAAAAAAACACCTCAGAAAACAAAACTCCCCAAATGTTATCTTCTGTTCAGACACATAAAATGTTTAGATGAACCCTTTCATGCCTAACTACCCAAAATCCTTGTATATCCTTAGCGGCTTTGAATGCACGTATTTCCAAACACAAGCTGAGCAGAGCACGAGCAGGGGGCATTTCTGCCTGCCATGATGCCTACCCAACGCAGACATATTAACCACTGTCCCCCAGATTTTTGAAGGCAGAGAAGAGAGCCCTGATGATGGGCTGTCCCCAGCATGATGGATAAGTGGACATGGATGCCAGTGAGGAGAGCCGTGTGAGCCACCTCCTGCCTTCCACCTCCCTGCTTCCTGGTGATTATGTGCAGACAGCTACTCACATATCTGGGAGTTTGCAGAACTGAGGCCTGGGTCTGTATTTTAGTGTTTGCTTTTCAAATTATTCATTTAAAACAATAATTTGAGGATTCAGAAAATAAATGCTTTTTGACAGCCCATACAGCCCCACAGCTAAAATGTCTCAGCAATAAGATTTCTCTTTTGGCTTTTCATACGTTTACACAGACATTCTCCAGAAAACATCTGAGATTTGGTTTGGTGCAGTTTGACAACTCCACATGTTTTGAGAATCCTATTATCATGCACAAGATGGTCTGATTTTTAAATAATAATTTGTTATAATTATAGAATTCTGAACAACTTATTGCAGAATTAATGATGTTTATGTGGCTCTTTCATTACCTTCTAAGAACAGCAGGTCAATACCAGTTCATACAGGAAGTGTCAAGAATTACTTTCAAGGTGAAATTCAGCAGCCACCCATTTTCTGCTATGGCAGTATAGCCATTTTGACCAGCCCTACACTGTCTGTGCTATGCAATGCTGCAAGTAGTTCAAAAACAAACAACAAAATGTTGCTGGCACCATCTGCTCCTTGGAAACCTGCCAACCAGCCTCCAAACCACAGAGAGGAGCTTGTGTGGGATTTACTCTATATCCATCCTTTCTGGAGCTTTGGCTTTTGTTGCTGTTCCCAGTAGCCCTCCCAGCAGCTGTAGATAGAGCTTTGATCCATTTATGAGAAAAAATCTGCAATCTATTAACAATTTCCATCATACTCATTGAGATGACCTTGTCTCCTCAGTTACAGCACATCTACACCACTGTGTCTGCAATGACCCAAAGTCATAGAACATTTTGTCTTCAGTAGTTATAGCTAACCTGAACATTGTGCAAACTAGGAACAGGTATAAAAGGAGTATTTTGGTAGTAACTGAAATGCAGCCACTTTTGAAAAGTGCAGAGCAGATCTTAAGCACACAGCATCATTCATTAGAGTTTCAGAGACAATGTGGGGGCTATGGTATATAACTTTCATAATTGACAGTAAATAGACAGGAAGCTTGCAAGGACAATGTCTCCAAATTTGGTCCACACACTAGAGGTAACAAACTTCCTCCTGAAAATGTCACAGGATCTTTTGTGTCACATGTCTTGGACGGGTGGAAAAGGGAAAAAAAAGGGGGGGGGTGTCGTAAGGCTACAAGAAAATCTTCCATAAATTCCATAGTGACACTGCTAACATTTATCTGAAATGCAGTTTATTAATTTATCATAGTCAATAATAACTGGTTTATGATATAATGAATGCACATTTCACCTCTTTTATACTTATTTGTAATTAATGTGCACAAAGCATTACTTTTGTCCTAGTATTTTTCATACCACAGCTTGTGGGTTTTTTTACTACAATTGGTATTGCATTGCTAATGCTTCTGTGAGTCTCTATTTACTGTAGGTCTTGGCTGCCCGTGTACAATGGCAGCAGGCACTGGCTTCAGTCCTGTGACATATCTATTTAATTAACCCAGCTGTTCTATCTACAGTGTGAAGTACCTAGCAGTGGTGCCATACTGGAAAGCAGGACTCATAAAAACAAAAAAAACTACAGTGCCACTTGCAAAAATGAAACACAAATAAAGTCTGCTTGAAAAAAAATAGAGATAAACTCACTGCTGTCTGCCTTGACAGGCCTCTACTATTCAGTTAGATACCATATGATATCACTGAAGACTTTTAAAAGTACCTTTTCTTATTTTAAATCCACCTCCTTTAGCTTGAATAAAATCTGTAATACATTAAAAAGGAATATCTCCCAGTGCCTTTTCCTTGAAAGCTCATAATATCAAAATCAAACAAATTAGTATGTTTATCAGGCTATCATTTTGTAGCACTCTGATGAGAAGAAGGAAAAATAAAGGATTCACTGAAGTTGAAGATTATGCACCCATTGCATGTGAACACTTCAATAAATATAATTTAGAAAACATCTCCTGCTTATCATGAATGGGCCCTCAAAATGAGTCAGTTGTAAACAACTGACAGAAAAAAGAACAGCACCACACCCAGTTTCTTCGAGATGTGCTGTCCACACACACACACTATATGGTAAATATGTTTGAAAATCAGTTAATTGCTTTGGAATAAGAGCATCCAATGAAACTACATGCATATTTGAGGAGCCCTCCTGACCATAGCAGCTGGGATAATGAGACATGGCAGCTTCAACCATCTCTCCAGTCCTTCGCCAGCCTTGAGAACCTCTGCTCATGTGCCAGATGGAACTTAACTCAGTTATTTCAAGTAAGCAATTGCTAGCTCTTCTTAGGTGGCTGTCAGACCTCTCCTACATTTTCAGCTGAGAACTGAGGAGGCAGTGGTTCCTGAATGAGGGCATTTGAGTCACGGATGTCAAAGTACTCAGTGCATGCTACCCAGGGCTTTCTTCACCCCATTGATCAAGAGTGCAGAGGAGAGCCCTTTTTAGTGATGTGCCTACCCGGTGGGCACAAGTGTGTCATGGAATAAAGTCTGGAGATTTCATTTCAAAAGCACATCTAGGCATTGGTCCAGGGTAAGGCTACTACAAAAAAAAACCCTTACCAAATGCTCTAGAATACAAGCAATTGAAACAGGTATGGTACAGTAAGACAGTCTGAATAAAATTTATTGAAGCTAAAAAAATAAATTAAAATTACATTTTATTTGTTGATTAAAGATCTGAACTTTGCAGAGTTGCTGTTCTCACAGCAGTAACCACTAGAAACAGAAAGCAAAGCTGTCTGACGTCACCTGGCCTCTTATACTCTCAGCTACTGCGGCTGCAAGAGTTCCCAGGATTTAAGTACCACCCTATTGTCTACCGTCACTAAAACTATGTAATATAAATATGTATCTAGTCCAGAGTTATATACACACTCACACACGTCTGTAGCTAGACAGACAGATAGATACAAAGTAACTTGGTTGAAAACTTAGAGTGGAACCGAAATGGCATGTTTAGGCAACGTTACAGTACAATCTTCTTTCACTTGTTAAAGTCAAGATCCAGGTGAAGAAATCCTACACTAGTATTTTATTTTCAGAAGTATCTGAACAATGGAAGTTTCCTAAAATACTTTACCCAGGGTACCTATGCAGAAACCTGCATATTAAGAGAGATGCACCTAAATCTATTTCTGGTGTCAGTGGAACACAAACCTGGAAGCCAATTAACTGAAACATTTCGATTGAAGCCAACATTCAAGGCACTCAAGAGTCTGCATTCCCTGCAAGTTAAGAGCAGAGAGAAAGATGCAAACAGAAGAATTCTCTATTAGAAGATCATCCTACAAATATAGACCTAGAAATGTACTGACCTTTCCTGTAACCCTTTTAGAAGATCCATTTTTGTGAAGTCTTTGGTTTTGTAAGCACAGCATTTTAGCGCATTTCCCAAACCCACAATACACTTTGTAGCTCTTCCCTGAAACAAACCAACCTACACAAATATTTCTCAATTCTCACAGTTTTAATTCACTACAGTTCACCTTTAGCAGTACCTTCTTATAAGATAATATTCAACTTCTTTGAGACTTCTGCTACACAACACATCAATCCACTAAATAATGCAATTCAGAATCTCCAGGAAAAGACATTTGCAACCTTTACTTTGACCAAAATGACTTACTGGGGTTCTGTAAACAAGGAGTAAAATCTCACTCAGCTATTCAGATTGTCACATCTGCTAACAACGGATCTCCCAACTGTTAAATACTCCAGCTACACTTTCAGTTTCATCCAGCAGGAAGAATCCTTCACGTTAAGACCATGCTCAACAACAGCACTAACTGGTTGCCTTATTCCTACTAGTTTGTAGGAAGATAAAATAGTGATCCCCCAAACCAAGAAATAAGGGAAATATCAGCTCCTCAGAGTTTGCTGCTTTGTATCATCCATTGATTATTGTTCACCATTCTTCATCCTTAACAGGGTGGCAACTAGTTAAGACCAGCTGTTGTTCATTCAAGACAAGCAATAACACTGATTCCAAGTTAATTTGACCTTACTTGTAGGTTTTTGTCCCACCATTTTCTTACCTAGGTATGTCAAATATGTTTTCCTTCTGCAGAATTGCAAGGAAATAACCTTTTCCTTTCTTGTTATTTTTTGTATTTGTCCTACTTAGCTGCAAAACAAGCACTTGAGGTTCAACTCTAGAGCAAATTAATAACTTAGCTAACTGACCCCAATTCAAGCTGAACTTACAAGAGTACCCTGAATTTTTCTGCTGATGCAAGATTCCATCAGTGAACAGCCAGACACTGTAGAACTTCATTCTTCCTCATATGCTCAATATTTCACCACATTAACCGATTCAGTACCAGAAATGGGGAACTACCAGAGGGATACCTTCCTGTATACTCTTTTTTTTTTTTTTTTTTTTTAGTATTTCTAAAATAACATATAGATAATCTAGCAATCACAATAATTCCTAAGTAGGTCACTACATTTTAGAAGTGAGAGTAGTTTTGCAAAATATAACACCTTTGCATTCTTTGATGGCAGGAAAAGGTACTTTTCTTAGCCCCAAGACAGGCCAACTGGTTCATCCCTTAATTACTGCATTGTTATGCAATAACCTACCCCCATTTCACTAGGGTGCCATAAATCAGGCCTTACATTCAGGGAGGCTGTAAAACCGTAAGTGGTAGATAGCCTGCATCCAGCTAAGGTCTAGTGAGAGTGCTCTGAAAAAACTAGCAGTAGGGAACTTTACCGCTGTCATCTGCTACATACAAGACAAGCACAATGTCTGCAGTACAAGGGGCTGATGTCTACCAGGCACCCGCGAGGAAGATCAGGTGCAACCTTTCACTTCAGAGGTCTCTCTCGGCATTCACTTTTATCAGCTCCAGTGCAATATTTTCAAAACCTCCCCCTGGGTGATGTCCTTCCAGCCTTTTCTAGGTATCCAGTCTCAAATTTGATTTTCCTCCTTTTATTCTCCCAATTCTTCAAAGATCATTCCAGAAACTTGATTTGATTAGAAGTCTCTTTTAACCTAAGCAATTCATCCTCACACGCACGGAGCTGTTGATTCACCTTTTCTTTAATTTCATTTTGCCTGACTTTCATTTGAGCTATCTCAATTTTAACCTCTGTTAAAGCTCCATCTACCTTGTTTGCTGTTTCTTTGATTTGAAAGATCTCCTGCATTAGGTCCTTAAGCGACAACTCTGTGGCCATTTTTGGCTCCAGCTGTTTGTCAGGAGAGGTCAGCCACTGCCTCGGTCTTTTATTTGTCTGGAGCAACATTCAAATTGCTTTCAGAGCAATTGTTTTCTTCCCATTTCCTGCCATCCTTGTTCGAAAATAATAACAAATTACCTCAATTCTAAGAAGAGTTTCATCTCTTTACTTCATTATCAAGAGCAGGGAGAAAGACTGTTTCACAGGTTGGCACCCTGCACAAATTTCCTCAAGTCTTCCTTGAGGAATAATAGTGCAGGAACAGTTAAAAGTTATCTTCTACATGTATACAGGATTCTGCAGGAAAGTACATGAGGCTAGTCAGAAAATTCACCTTCTTAAAATCCTGCCAGGCAGGTAAGTATTAGATCTTATGAACAAGATGGCCAGTAGCAAAAATACTGCATTAAAAATTTACACACTAAAAACAAAGTTCTTGGGGTTTTGGGGGGTTGGTTTTTTATTTTTTTTTTATTTCCCCCCCACCCCCCGAGCTCTAGTTAGCAGGATCAGTTCCATAGCTGTACAGGAAGCCTGGGGCAGATCTGGAAATAGCTTTCCTGCCTTGATATAGAGTTGCCAGACTATCTTCTCTCCTCTAAACACATTCAAAATGCACTCAGAGGAAACAGGCCAACACAAAAAAAATGATGAAAAAGTAGTTTTAGATTAGAAAACAGTCTTTCTCAAACCTTTATAATTTGCTCTATTATTTCATATCAATAAGGAAGATACAGAGACTCAAAATGTGTATTTAGGTGGGGGGGCCTTTACTTTAAATCATATCCCAGCTGTTACTAAGCCCACCTGAAAATTAGCACACCATAGATTGATATTTTATATTAAAAATCTACATATTTTTTTCATTATGAGCACATGGTTCCCTTCCCCACACATACACAAAAAGTGTCACACTGAGATTTATGCACTGCCATACAGATACAAAAAATGCAGCTCACTGACCACAGAAGCTCATATCATTTTAGGACGGGACTCAGCCAATTCAGCACTATCTAACTACAAGTTACTCAAAAAGTGTAGACTCCTTTCCCAGCCAACACAGCCACCCTGTCCTCTCCAGGGAAACATATCCCACCTTTACTGGACACTTTTCTTTAAATGATATGATCCCTTATCTATACGGCTCCTTCCCTTCCATGACTGAGCTGAAAGGCTGCACAACTAGCTTACATGTGATGATGCATTATTTTTAAGATGGTTAATCTGAAGTGTAAAATAATCTTAGTCTTGCACACTTTTTACCAGAGGATACGTTTCTAGTTTTAACATTAAATTTCTGCTACATTAAGGGGTGAAGCTGTGTTTTTATTAGAAGATGTTTCACTAACACTACAAAATCTTTACCACATCAAAGAAATGTTTCAGTACAACCTATAAATTACATTTGCGATTACTTTATTACTGTATTGTAAGCCACTTTCTTACACCAGAAACCTGTGCTTCTTACAAAACAGAAATATCAAGTTAGATTTCTAAAGGTCACCTCACAGACATATTTAAAAATACTTACATGATTAACAAAACTCCACAGAATTATCCTGACAGACAGTTTAGATTTTTGACCTTTGACTTAATGAAGGCACATATTTGCAGAGATGGGTTATTAGACTCTTTCATATACAAACTCAAGCCAGATTTTTGTAAGAATGCTACTGGAACCCCAGATTTGTCTTTTTCCATCACAAATGGGCATTTTAAGAGTAAAACCTCCTACCAGAAAGAATATCTTGATGTAAAGTCTTTATATATACTCTTAATCAGAGTACTATAAAATCTTTCAGTAGTAGATACAAATCTCTGTAGTGGGAATAGAGTGAGGAAAAAAAAGGGAACCTCAGTGTACATAAAAAAGACTCACCATTTTTGGTTTAGAGAGTTAACCTATAAATAAACCAAAAAAAAAAAGGAAATTTTACTACTTTTTTCTTGCATTAAAAAATAAACAGACAAATGTTATCTATCCTGGTGCAATCTACTCAGCATGTCATAAAAAAAAAAAAAAAAAAAAAAGAAGCCAGCTGGGTTTTGAGCCCATTCTCACTGGGGCCCTTTTCGTTGCCAGAACAGTGTAAAGCAGCCTCTCTGTCAAAGAAACGAAGCCCACATGAATGCACAGAGGAGCACAGTGATTCTATAGTCACAGCTATTAGGAGAAATCCAGAACAGGATGTAGGAAAATGTACAAGCTGAATCTAAGGAGACAGAAGCCACATCTGGATAAAAGATTAAATGTAAGTGTGCTATACACATAGAGGACAGAAAAATAAAATTATTGGGACCTAAAGTGAGACATATCACAGTGATGACACAAAGAATAAACAGCAGCAATACAAGCTATCTTTGCTTACCAAGCAAGAAATGAAACTTTATGAAAAATTATCATTTCAAATAATCATAATGCTGGGATACAAAACCAGCACATTGGCAGATTGGTATTTCTAATCTTTACTTAATGTCTGCAGTAGTGATTGTATAAAATAAACCACTAAAAATTCCTAGCCAAGCAAAAAGCCTGATAATTTAACTTCCTGCCTTGGCTTCCAAAGACTAATGCAAAGTTTAGTGGCTGCACAGTCAAATAAATCTTTTGACTACGGCTTTCTTTTTTTGAGGAAATGGTAAATACGGTATTTTCCATATTATATACCAGAACTACAGTCACAACCCAAGAATGTATATCTTTCAACCATTCATTACAGAAAATATTGCTTGAGGGAAACTGCTTTAAACTGATTTATGTGGTAGACACCCCAGTCAAATTGGACAATGTGGCAGATGGTAATGGATTTATGCATATTTATGTAGCATGTATTTACTTGTCGACTTTGTTATCCATCTTTTGCCCCTTCCGAAAGTAGATGGCAATTTATAACAGCTATGATGCTGTGACTGGCTGACACTCCCTTTGCAGCCTTTTCCTCTGGACAGGCTAAAAACCAGCATCCTTTGTGTAGCTATTTTAATTGTTTTACAGTTTTATTACAAAACATCCTGTCTGTTACACTTGCTTCCTGAGGCTATCATAACAATGTTAGTTACCACTGTCTAAATCTGCCTCAGGGTATCTGTTTTTACAGTTACAATTAAAGTCAGTAAGTAGTTCACCAACATGTTAACATTAATTTGTCTTTTAATTTATTTGACCTTTTAAACTAAGCAAGGAAATCACTGAGGTAAGGGATGCACAAAGTTCAATCTCTATGCATTTTTGCAATAACGTGTATTTGATTTTTTTGTTCTTTTCCACCAAAACATTCACGTCTTCAGTGGCAAGTGCTTTTATTTATTCTAAATCACTTTAGAAAAGGCAAAATACATTAATTATATTGCATTTAATATGCATGTCTTACACTAACGCATACACCACCCGTATAATCTTTAATATTCATAACAAAGTAACTGAGCAATCTGAGAACAGTTTCTAAAACCTTGATGCACTAAAAGTGCTATACGCTTACACGTCCTTACATTACCAAGGATTGTTTACAGAACACATCAGAAGTGATGCCAAAACAAAACCCACAAGGATCCAAATAATCAGACAGCAACAAACTGCTTAAGTTTTGGTACTGCAGACACAGTAAACGTAAAAAAAAAAAAAAAAAAAGATGTTATCAATAATTTCGAATGCCCTTTGTTCTCATTTAAAAATGCAGTCCTACACCTCTGTGCCTTATATTCATCTATAGAATCTGATGCAAAAATACCCAGAGACACATTTCAGTATTTAGGATAACTTAAATATGCAAATACATAAAAAAATAAGTTTTTATAAATAAATGCAGTTTTATATTGATCGCTTATTAATTTAAAGTATATTTAAATAAGCCTCCCAAGCTGCAGGGAGATCCTTCAGACAGAGTTTTAAGACTACTTTGACTAAGTCACTTTTAAGCTAACTCTAAGCTATGCTGGCGCAACTTCGTCACATTTTTGATAATATGCCCTTTGTCTATGGACATCATGAGCTGAGTCTATCTAAAACCCTGATAAGAGGAGAGGGGTACCACTCACATCAAGAGCACTCCCTGGTAAATTAGACATGGGGGGATGGTGAGGAAAGACTCATCAAATGGTCATTTACTGTCAGAGCCATTAAAGCTCAAGCAAGAGGCAGTAGAGAGAAGAGAGAAGAGGGAGGGAAGGTTGGGTAGGAAAAAAGCTAAAAAAGGGAAAAGATTAAATGAGAACAGACATTACATCTAATAAAAAAATAAATCCCCATTAAAAAGAAGAGTATTCATTCACTCCTTCCTGGTTGAATAAAGCCTTTGACTCCTTTTCTCACAAACCTCCCCCATGATGACCAGAGCTTTAAACTGTTACTGCCATCTTCCTCTCAAGTTCCCAAACCTCTCCTAGCTGCAAAAGCCGTTACTCAGCCGTGCTCCTGGGCATCTACAGCCTCCAGCCTTCATTCTTCTGCGACCCAGTCATCACCAATTAACACAAATATTTGCACCAAGAAGACAACAAAACCCAAAAAAATAGTTTCTTTCTGGGTGAGGGGGAAAAAATGGATTTATTAAAGTACGTGGGATTTTCAAAATATTTGATTTTGGCATCAACAGTAGAATCCATTATGCATCAATTTGGTTTAATTTTAGCATCTGATAGTGCATACTATCCTTATAGATACACAATGCAATTAAAACAAAATAAACACACAAATGAAAAAACAAAAATAGGAAACAACCAAGCCAACCCAGGCCAGTTACGTATCTTTCCATTTCCCTGTGCCGCCAGCAGAACAACCAAGCTGCCATGGGATTTAGTGCAGTGAGCTGTGGAAATAAGAAATCAGGCTGTGCCTCACCTAAGCACTGAGGCCACACAATATGAAGAAAAATGCTGTGGTTGGAAGTGGTTGTCGGTCAATTACTCACCCTTTAATATCCTATTATCTTCCAATTCTGTCGAGGAAAAAAAAGCACTGCTGAACACAGAAAGGCAGAACAAACACTATCTTTTTAACCAAATGTGTCCAAAAGAGGTTGTCTCTCCATATGCTGCCAGTCACCCAGCTGAAAGGCTTGGTTCTGACTAGGTGGCTCACAGCACCAAGCGACGTTAATGGCATTTTAAGAAGAGAGGTGTATGTGGCAATATTTTACTTAAGGCTGTTTAGCATGTTGTGGCTACAGAACAAGCAACAGAGAAGAGTTCTAGATAAAGCAGATAAAAGGAATGCAAAACCTAGCCAAAAGAAAAGCTAATGCCTGCCAGGTAAAATGCAAAACTATGTGTCAAGAAGAATATTCAGTAATGAGGCAGCAAGACAGATTCAAAATATATTTCTAGCAGTGTGTAGGATCAGTGCTCTTGCCATTACAAAAACCTGCTTGAGTGCACCCACATCAGTGTACCCCTTTCACCCTGTTAAGGACATAAATTAAAATAGAGCAAGATTTATCAGATGCCATTCTGTGCAGGAACAGGATGGAAAGAATAACGCTTTGTTCTGGTTTAAAAAGTTGGGGTTTTTTTATAAATTGACCATCAATACGATATTTATGCCACAGTCTGAACTCCAAAGATCTTCATAACACTCCTCCCTGTCCTCACACTTATATCTTGATAACAAAAGCATTTAACATAATTAAGACGGGGCCACTGCCCTATGGAGATGAAACTGCATCACCTACAAGCTGAAGGGAAACAAAGGAGACTATGGGATCGTGCACAGCTCTCCATAGCTCGCCGGTTCCAAGGACCACGAGAGAAGGAAAACGGCTGTGGAAAGGTGTGTGGTTAAAGCTCCTCTTCTCTGGCAATAACGGCGAGAGGGATTATTTCCCAGGGACGGAAGCCCTCTGCTGGTCAACGTTTTTTGTAAGATGATTTACAGCAACTAAATGCACACAGGTTTTCATTTATCCCTGGTTTTCTTACAAAAGTAGAGCCACGAATAAGAAATGCAAGAACGCATTTCACTTTCCTTTTGAGGAAAAATCAGCCAACAAAATCAGAGCAATCAAATCTTTTTAATTCTTATTAACTAGGTAACTGCTGTTTTGTTATTTCAAAAAATGCTGTCCACCCCATATGTAATCACTTCGAAAAGGTCTTCATGACTTAAACAGTGCTGACATCACATATACACTCAGCACCTCTTTCACTGTCCACACAAAAAGGACAAGAACTGTTCGAATAAACCATGTTACCAAGATAAGTACTCAGCCCTGCAATTTGTTCTCAAGCACAGGTATTTAATATTTAAATGCATTAAATTTTTCAAAAATTTAAATATTTAATATTGATATTACACATTTGAGTTGTATTTTAGGTTTTCAAAATTATGTTTAAGCATTAAAAAAATACATTATCTCACCTTCCCATGAAATGAGAATATTGGTCTTTAAAGCAAATCAAATCCATTTTTGGCTCTGACTATGAGCAGGCTTGGTAGCTGAGATATTGAAATTGGTTAATTGTATTTTTGGGGATAATTGTATTTTTGGTACCTGTTCATAAGTGGAATTATTTTCCTGTGAGGGATAGGTAAGTAACAATGTTTTTAGACCCACCGCTCAAGTTCAACAGAAAGAATTAATTCTTGATTTCTGCAAGAGATCAAGGGTTTGTTCCAGCCAAAAAAAGAGCCTCTATAGACAAGTCAGTCTTCTGATACACCAATTTTATCATGCAAACAAATACACAAACACACATGATTCCTTGTCTCCACGCCATCCTACAGCTGTTATTATTTATTTATCGTTATTACTGAGATGCCAGGGGACTTCAGTCAAGAATCAGACTTTACAGTCTAGTGCTTCATTCCTGCACTAACAGTAAAGGTGGGACCTGATCCACATCATTTCTACTGCAAATTCAGCATACAGGATATAAGAAAATTCTGAAAAAAAGTAAAATTATCATCTTCACACACCTTAGTCCAAAGCTCTTGATCCACAATTTTGCAATTCAGTGCATTTATGCTTGGCATCTCTAAATCTATCCGGAATAAAGAAATGGCTGATAATACACAAATAAAAGACATCAAATTATGTGCAGTATATGCAAATTTTGCTATGTGGTTGAAGCACTATATTTCTAAATCTGTCCCAACAACCAAACAGTAAATCAAAACAATACAGCCCCTCTACCAAAAAACTCCCTGCTATGAAGACATCCCTAAAAACAAGGTATCCAGTAGGCAGGATTCTTAAAAATTAAGCTAATGACGTTATAAATTATTTACAGATAATTCCTTCTGTCCAAAAAATGTAGTGACCAGCATAGCACCACTTTTGCACCTGCATAATCCTAAGCAGCTGTCAATAGCAGACTGGTCACTGCTTGGTTGCCAGTGTATATTTTGTATGCTAGTCTAAAAACCACAATTATATACTATGAGTGAGCAAACCGGAGTGTTTATCCAAACAGCTCAAAAATTCATGAGTACCAAAATCTGCCCATGTATCCAAGTTTCGCTAGCAGCTGAATCCTTTTCCATGGAAGAAATATGTGAATGCAAACACAAGGAGGTTCTCCTACAGAAAATCTAGTAGTCTGTTCTCAAGATCTGAATGACCTACACTAAGACTCCAGTTCATCACTCTGTTTTAAAAATTACTGCAGCAGCATCCAACAGCCTCATTCAGTGCACTGAACTCAAGTTGCTGATACCTTAAATCTGTTATTTTCTTATTTCTTAGCATCTAACATTATACCCCAGGCAACAATGTTCTCCTGAGTGATTTTCTAGAATTTTTTCAATGATAAACAGAATTTCTATTAAAATATGTTACATTGACAACTACGCAGGTCAACAGGAGGACTGATTCTTCAGGCTCAACACAAAGCCTTTTATTAGGTGATCGCTGGGTTGCTGTCCTCCAGATCACAACCAGACAAGAAGAAAACTACTCTATCTCCTCACAGGATGGGAACAGAAGTTATAGGTGCAGTTATAAGAAGTTATAAGATCCTGGCAGGAATTTGCTCCAGTAGACATAAGCTCTTTCTGCCTACTCATTCCAAGTGTCCACTCCTCCTTTCCACTGATCCTGTCCTCCATGTGCTAGAGAAGGAAATGGGCATAAAAGGCCCATTAAATAAAAGGGCATCGCATCCACACAGGGTGTGGGTTTACAGAAATGGGGATTGTGGGCCACTCCGTATAAAGACATACTTTTAAAATGCCATTTTTGAAAAGAAAAAGAGATAATAATCATATGAGAAAATTATATCCTGTGGAAAGTAACTTGTACTATGTCACAGTCTCTCAAGAATATTACACATAGCTAACAAATGAGCTTAAAACTGTAATTGCAATTACCACAACGTGTCAATACTTAAAACTTTTAACAGTGCTCATCTTTTGATAGTACTGACAAACTACTTTCTGGATGTATTACAAACGTCTTGTACTGGTTTACAATAAGCAGAGCACACCTCAAAGATTCAAGATCTATGAAAACCAGTAGAAAACTTTTCTATTTAATTTTGAAGACAAGACTGATGTTTCCACTTATATTAAAACCACTATTATGAGAACAAAAATATAGGTTTTAAAGCTTGGAGAAGACTGCACATCTGCTAGCCAAGCCTTTGGCAGAACAGTTACAAAGGGTGGACGTTATTTTTAAGAAATTGCCATAAGTCTTAGTCAAAAATGTATTATGAAGCAAGTGTACAGTATTTAATCCATATTTCAGCAAAGCAAGCTTCCCTGAAAGAGGGAAACTGAGAGCAACATGACAAACCTGTAGCATCAAACCTGTAGACAATCAGCTCTAGGGCTGGTTCTTAGCTCACCTTGCTCCTCATGCAGTTGCATTAACTTCAGGAATACTTTTAAAGGAGGGAGATGTCCTTCCATGTCAGTACGGGTGGCACAACCTGTGCCTGCAAAGCGCAGACCACCCAAAGCCCCACGATGTTAAAGGATGTGTGATATATTAACAGTATTAAATTGATACAGTATGAACATTTAACTACGTTTAAGCAGTAGATGTCAAAGAGCATGCATTAGCACTGGGGAACCTGGAGAAAGGCATGATTTATGGTGACCCTGTAGAGCTGCAGTGAGACCATTAAACCACAGGGACCAGGATCAACCTCAATGAGGTTCACAACCGGCACGAAAGGTAAGGCTGAGGAAAGGTGACACACGTACATGCACAGACAGAAATAAAGGGTTTCATTCGATGGAGTGACTCACATTGAACGAACTAAGGACAAAAGGAGGAATAAAGCATAGATCCGATCTGAAACAAATCAATGTAACTGAACATTATTCTTTCCAATGTAGAACAAATGCTGCCAGAATAACTGTCATCATGGCTAGGCTTTGCGAACGAAGATTTGTGAAGGACTCTACCCAGGCTAGCTACAAGTGCGCTGATGGCTAAAAAGGCCAATGCGACATAGACACGTCCAGTTGCAAAAGGCACAGCAGAATGACTCCCCAGGTGACACCGACAGGACACGGTTCTTTCTGCGTTGTCTTTTCTCCTCAAGCCGGGGTCAGTCTCCCGCGACCAAAGTCCTGAACCGCCTGCATGCAGGGTTGGGTCTGCG